>JARHVA010000608.1:3235000-3575000 GCA_037957365.1 Torreya grandis | reverse complement strand
ATAATATATGGGTGGTAAAAGAAGTGCTTAATCTATTAAACATGAAAGTCAATGTTGTAAATTATGATATCGACATCGATTAGTGTGATAAATGCTTCCTTCCCCATCCTCCATGTGATATTATTGAATGAATTGATGAAGATGCAAAAGAACCTACATCTACATCTGATGATTATGAGATTTTGATGATTTATTGTCAAATATCCCAAAGTAAAATGTCTACCTCTATGGAATTTTTGAGTGCTACCAATGTTGATCAGTTTTTGAGTGTAGTATAAAAGGTATGTATCCCAACTTATGAAGTTGTTTGTGATGTTAACATGACACAATCATATGAGTTAACTATTTTAATTTGTATTTTCACCCCTTGAGGAGATGTATCATCTTACCTCATCCAAGTGGAACAATAGATACATCTCACTTGTTGTGGAAAAACAATTTTGTGAGATGAATCTCTATAAGGGATAGTTCCCTTGATGTACTCTTTGAAGTTATCTTTTATCTATCAACTTTACATGAAAAGGGTTAAGAAGAAAAACTAATAAAACTAAAAGGTGATGAAAAAATAATTAATTTATTCCTATTGATTAAAATTACACTACATAGAGAAAAATAAAGCTTCTTTCACACAAAACTCACAACTCAAGATAGATTATTACATCAATTTTTCATATGCTAGGTTTAAGAGGTATTTTTATAGTTAGGAGGGTAATGAATGATTCTTTAGGATAATATAGTCATGAACCACTTATAAAACACTTATACACTTAAAATATAAGACTAACAAATACCTATAACAATTACTCTTCTGCACACTTAGTGAACAATCAAGGATAACATGCTAGAAAAGATCATCTTCAACTAGACAATACCAACAAGATTACAAAAAACTCAATTTTACATCATTTAATTAGGAAAATTCACTTGTTTTATTTCTTTAATATTCATTCAAATACATAATTGGCTAGGGTTTCACTATTAACCAATATAGGCTACCAAAAAGAGCCAAAAGAGTCACTACTTATAGCATTTGGGATAAGGACAAGCCAACAAAAGTCCAAAGGTCACATGGAAACCTATAAATATGATTAAATAGTTTAAATATTCATGATAAAGATATGTGAAACAAACCATGCAATGTTAGGAAGTCCAAGTGTCCATACAAGTCATGAAAGTTATGAAAAGTGACATGGAACTCCTTGTCTTGACTCAGAAAAATACCTTCATGATTTGGAACTATTTAAACATCCCAAAACTAACTATGGATATGTTTGATGATTTTAATAAGAGTTAATGCTTTCATACATGCATCTCTGTTCATTGGTTGTAGTCTTACTCATCTAGAATCTCTTGTAAGTAATCCATCACTACTTGCAATATTAAAAAATCCTCTTTTAGTTAGCCATCACACTTAGCTTCAAAATTGGATTTAGTTTTAAATGAAAATATATGTGAGGGAGTGGATGAAACTTGTAAATATTTATCATGGCCTTAAAATACTTAGGTACACCTTAAAAAGGCTCACACTTGAAGTTTTCACCCTTCTCACCATTATATTCACTATGCTAATTTTTATTATCTAAGATGAGAGATATTGTTTGAACACTTAGAAGTTTTTTAAATAATAATATAAAAATATTTAGTTATATTAATTACATATCTTCCTCCCAAACTTGATTTCATCTTTAAACCTATTCTAGAACCTATAAAACACATAAAATGGTGAAAAGTACCCTATTTTTCACCCTTTTCATACAATTTTTTACTACTAAAAATTATGGGAGGGATATTTAGTGCATCATTTATAAGTTAAAATCACTTTTGTGGTCAAAATATTCCATATGGATAGCTCTCCAAGCTTTTTTTCTCCATTGGGTCTTGACTGAGGGTTTTCAAAGGTTTTAGGTAGTTTTCCTTCTTAAGATTTGTTAATAAATATCTAACATTAAAACTACCAAAAATTTCAAAAAAATTATTTTATGAGACCATAATAACCCATAAAAAATCCTTTGGCATCCATGCATAGTTTTAGAGGAGATATGAGCACTTCAAATCACCCTATCGAGCTTGTTTCCACCTTTCCTACATGTTTGGTCTATTTTTGATCTAAAATTATCTTTAATGTAAGTTTATTTTCATAATAAAAATTCAAAAATATATAATTAAATCTCATAAACATGATCCTAGTAGATATAACACTCACTAAAATCCATAAGTGAAGTTGGACCCCCAATTGGCTCTAGGTCCCTTCAAGGCCTAATGGACTTAGCATGCACCTTGCTATTTTGGGTTATTTAGACTCATATTTCATGGTTGGTATTATTTATTATTAATTTTAACACCTAATTTAATCTTATAAAGTCATCTCATAACCTTAAAATCACTCCTTTTCACCTTTTCCTTTCATTCACCAACTAGGCCTAAAGGAAGTTTGCCTAGTTGGATTGTGTGCAAGAGTGTTTTAGTCATTTTTAGAGGTATGAGCATGAAATAGTGTTTAATATAATATATTTACCCTAAATAAACCTAAAAATATGTTTCTTGAGGTTTTAAAATCTTCATATCAATCCCTTTTCCCATTTTGACCTCATTAGCTTATTTTGCCAAACCCTAATTTTTCTTAACTGACTGACCTCTAAGATAAAATATTGAGGTATATACCTATTACCCAAGGAAAAGTTAATATTTTAGGAGTTTTTAAAGGTAATAATTATACTTTTTATAAAATATTTTATCTGTATTACTCCAATTAGGCACCTAACCAACTCAAAATACCCAAAAAGGGCCTCAAAAAAGGACTATTTTTTGCATTTTTCTCAAATCCACCTATGAATGACCTCTCTAGGCTAAAAAATTATATTAGGATTTAAAAATATTTTAATAACATATAATTAATTATAATTAATATTTTAATTCTCTAAAAAACACTTTCCCTCTTTAGAATCTTCATTCTCACCTGTTAAGCAAAGGTTCCTAGTGCAACTGTACGAATTGCAACTTTTTGACTGATAAGAAGAGTGGATGTTAATCTTGAAGGACTCATATAGATTGTGAGGAAACTTAAAAAATAAATTATTAAAAATTCCAATATTTTTTCAACCTCCTCTCTTTCTCTAAGAACATTCACCTCTTACCTCCGTCTCATGCTCAAGACTGCACACCTAGTTGTAGGTGCATACAAGGTCTTAGGAAGTCAAGGTAATCTTGTTTCATCACTAAAATAGTATATGGAGGTAATAATGGTATTAATATAAGTTATAAAAAGATTATTTCAACTTTTTTTTCTCTACTTAAAACCCTCCTACACACTTGAGTTCCAAAACTGAGTTCTTCCTATCATGACTTGAACCCCTACCTATTTGACCTTATAGGCGAGCATATTATCTATTAGAATTTGGTTGTGACATAGGGAGAATTAAATTTGAGTTTCATGGTCACATATAACATTAATTAACCTTGGATTCAATTTTTATGGAAAAAAACACAATCAAACAGCTTGCTTGAGTCACTAACTATCTACGTAGCCGTTGGTGCCTATTTTCCTATAGAGGGACACCTGTAGGTGTCCATGTGTTTGGAAAACTATACATCAATATATATTTGCATCCCATTCATGATATTGATACATAATTTAGTCAATGGATCATTCTAACCAAAATGAGAGTGTGTTGGTTTTCTTCTTGTGATATTAAAGGATCATTTAATCTCAAATCTTGTAGATATTAGTGCAAGATTTTAATGCTTTTAGAGGCAACTTTGAGGCCCCAAACAACCTCTTTTCAATTAATTTAAGATTAAAATATTTGGAAAAGGTATTTTATATTATATATGATATAATATTAAACTATTTATATTCTTTGAAAACATGTTCTAAAAGATCCATAAAAACCCCTTGGACCTCTATTTTCACCTTTTAGGGAAACCTTCCTAAAATTTAATCTCGTGCTACCATAAGGTGATATTTAGATTTTACAAGCCATATATCACCTTAAAATTTGAATATTATGGCCCTTTAAACATTTTATGTTTTATAATTAGTTTCACCACTTGTCTAGTATTTCAAAATGGCTCCTTAACCCCTACTAAACCACCTGTAGGTGTGGATTTTCAATGTATATAGGCAATGGGTAGAACATGGGTAATATGAATTGATTTAGACCTATTATGAACTATAAACTTGTCTATATACATTAAAATACATCATTCACATTATAAAACACTTGAAATAAATGTAAACACCTTCCTTTCAACATGGACTCTTTCTTCATGGCACATGTAGGTGTAATTCCATGGTAGACTAAGTACAAGTATGGATAATGTGCATTGATTGGCCATTTTATGTTTTTTATTCCTATTTAAAGGGTTATAAATATATCATTTACTTTAAAAAATACCTTTATTATCTCTAAAATTGATTTTAAACATGCTTGGTCCTATGAGGGCACCTATAGATGCATGGTTTCATGTATGCAGATAGACAGTGAGTATGTTGCATGACTACCATAGCATTTTCTTCACTATTTTAAATATCACCTCACTATTTCATGTTATAATAGAATATATTATATCTTTTAAACTTTAATCACACATATTTAGACATCCTCAAAACCTTTATAAATCACAACTAAGGCTGAAAAGTAGATGGGAGGTAGTTGAGAGGTATTCATGTTGCATATTTGATAAAGACATGGTGTTATGGGACTAAACATGGAGAGATATGATAATATGTATGTGAGACCTATGCACACCATATTAAAACTACATGATACCTCTAAAATAAACTAACATTCTTCAAACAAAAATAACTTTGACTTAGACTACACATGGTGGCACCTTCCTTTCAACATGGACTAAATTGCCCATAAAAACACCATAAAAAATGAAAATAAGTATGGATACCATATGAGAAGGTATACAACATCCTATTGAGTCAACATCACCAACTGGTTCATACTAACATGACCAAAATAGAGAAAAACCTATAAGGTACATGAAATAAATGGCAAAAAACAATAGTCAACTTGTAA
The DNA here is from genome assembly GCA_037957365.1 of Torreya grandis. NCBI lineage: Eukaryota > Viridiplantae > Streptophyta > Pinopsida > Cupressales > Taxaceae > Torreya > Torreya grandis. The sequence continues at coordinate 3,569,973 of JARHVA010000608.1, read as the reverse complement.
AGGATGATTCATGAAGCATAGTTGATCAATCCTTTCACCATATATTGAAATGAAGGTCTTTTATTGTACTATAATATCCCAAAATAATTTTCCCTAAAACATCTTGATTTATCCATACTAGTTATAAACTTATTGGTCACTTTTGTATGTCTAGAAAGGTAAAGAAGAAGTAGAATGGTTTTGGCTTAAAAATTGCACTTATAGAGCATGTAAAATGTTTATATGAGTTTTATTAAGATGAATAGATGTTCCATCACCTTATCCATCATGTCACCTTCCCCCATGGGCCATATAAGTGCCAAATTCTCCAATTTTCACTTGGTTTATAGAGTTTTAGTTTAAAAACCTATAATATTCTGATGTAAATGACATCCATAATAGAGAATATGACCTATTTGACATTTTAAAGGAAAAAAGACAACTTGACACCTTTTAAACCATGCCACTTGAATTTATGACCCTTAAAATCCCACTAAATGACCCAAAATGACAAATAAACTTGTTGAACCATGACTAAGGCTAATAATTAATTAGATAACATGAAATGAACTATAATATATCCTATGACAAAAATTTTGACTCCTAAATATCTAAAAAACTAATTTTTTTACCTATAGGGGTCTAAATTTGACCTAAAAGTCAAACTTGGTCAACAAAATGGTGACTCATAGGGGTAGTATGCCTGCTATACTAAAGACCAATAGCCTTATCAATCCATGGGATAAGGATTCAATATAATATTGAATATAAATATAAATTAATTTCCCAAAACACTCAAAAAATAACCACAACACACCAAGAAAACATAAGACAAAGAAAGACTCAAACAAGACTCACACATGTGCATAAGCACTTAGGGAAAAAAAGGAAAATAATAACTATGTACAAGGAGAGATGAAAAAATTAGTAATAATGTTTGAGATATATCCCATTTAATGGGATATGAAGCTCCTCTCCATCTAACATTAAGAGTTATAAATCATTATGTTGTTTGCATTCAGTGATGACATAAGAGCCACTTTATAAAACATCAACCTTTGTGTGTTTTCTTGGATTAGTCCTATCTTCATCCCACTTTAGAATAATGTCACCCTGTTTAAAACTTCTTGGCATGGATTTCTTATCAAAGTATTTCTTTTTTTTATCTTGATGAGCCCTCATAGTTTGCATAGCTTGATCTCTTGTTTCTTCAAGCTCTATCAACTCACACAACTAGAACTCTATGATTTCATTTTCCATCAAATCCAACTAATAAATGACATCCAAGGCTAGTAGCTCATGTGAAACGGGCAATCTAGCCTCTCTCCCATAAACAAATGTATATGGTGAGTTTCCAATTTCTGTCTTGGGGGTGATTCTATCAACCCAAAGAGTTATCTTTAAGTTGGAATTCCATGTTCTTTAGTTTTCCTCCATTTTCCTCTTTATGATCCTAATTAGATTCTTATTAGTGGACTCATATATTCCATTACATTGTGGATAATAGTTAGAGAAAGTACTGAGGTAAATGCCATGCTTTAAATCCCACTCACTTATTCTCATTCTAAGGAAAGCTAATGCATTGTCTAAAATTATTATTGAAGGAGCCCCAAACCTTGTCATTATGCCTTCATAAAAGTCTAGAAATTAACTTTCATTTGTTTCTTTGAGAGATATAGCCTTCACCCATCTTGTAAAGTAATATGTAGCAGTCAACACCTACTTGTGGCCAACACTAGAAGGTGGGTTGATAAAGCCTATGAAATCTAGACCCCATTGCATAAAAGGTTGGTTAAATTGTATTGGATGAATAGGAAAGGCTGAAATATTTTTTTTACCATTAAAGAGAGCATAGTTTTGACATTTACCTACCCAAACATCAGTGTCTTTGAACAAACTAGGCCAAAAATATCTAGTTCTCATAATCTTAGCAATTATGGTTCTTAGAGCAAAGTGACCACCAACTGGTCCATCATGAAACTCAAGAAATATTTTCTCAACTTTATATAATTTAGAACATCTCAATATCACACCTAATAATTATTTCCTAGAAAACAATCCATCAACAAGTACATAAGGAATAGATTGTAATTTGAATTACCTTCTTTTATCTCTATCTAGGCCTTGTGGGCACTCACTGGTTTGAAGAAAATGGATCATTTATTATGTCTAACTCCTCATTGATGAAGATGCATATGTCATAGGTGCTCATCATCAATGGATAAAAGAACTTAATTTTTTTCTTTCAAATCTGAAGCAAGGTGCTCACATAACCCTTTTCCTTTCACTAGCTTAGTTTTCCTGATTTTTACATCATATTCAATCACTTTTGGTATCCAACCAACCCTTTTTAATTCAAATATTTTCTCAAAAGGAAGTATTTTATACTAGGATGAGATACCATAAATTTAATCTTGTTGTTAGATAACATATGCCTAAAATTATTTAGACTTCTAACAATTAAAAGTACTTTCTTCTCTACATAAGTGTATCTTACCTCATAGCCTTACAATCCTTGACTAAAGAAGGCAATACACTACTCCAAATTTTATTTATTTAATTGGTGAGTATGGTATAAATTAACTCTTCATTTCTAAAGGTATACAAGTTTAAATCCTTTGATAAATTAGGTCTTGCAAGCGATGGAGCTTGAGCAATAGATTATTTGATTTATTCAAAACTTTCCTTCCTTCTCCTTGTCTAGGTGAGCACTTCATCTTTCCTTAGAATGGAGGTTATCATCTTGATTAAATTATCAAAATTAGGAATAAACCTCCTTATGAAATTTAATTTTCCAAATAAACTTTGTAAACCCTTCTTATGTTTAGGCAAAGTCAATGACAATATTGCACTCACCCTTTTAGGATCTATGGATATGCCTTTCTTTGAGATAATGTATCCTAAAAGTTTGCCTTTATGGATAATAAACACACACTTATTTTGGTTGAGAGAGATTCCAAACTCTCTACATCTCTAAAAATCTACCTAAGGTGATTTAGGTGACCTTTTGTATATTTTGAGAAGACCGTGATATCATCAAGATACACCAACACTATATCATTTATTAGACCTTGAAAAGCCATATCCATTACAGATTTAAATGTTTCTCTAGAATTAGGAAAACTAAAAATAATTTTTATATAAGCATATGTAACCCATTTAGTAGTAAATATTGTCTTATATTGGTCACTTTCCTTTACCAAAATCTAATTATACCCTGAGTATCCATCAAGGAGTAAGAACCTTTCACTACCTACCACAACTTGAAAAATATGCTCCATGGAAGGAAGAGGATAATGGTCCTTCAAAGAAACTCTATTCAGGTCTCTAAATTCAACAAATAACCTTTTTTACCCATTTTTTTCCTTATCAAGACTAAGTTTTCCAACCAAGATGAATTCTTAATAGGAAAAATGATCTTAGACTCAATTAAATTTGTAATCTACTTTCTCATTAGAGGCTCAATCTTAGGATTGATTGGCCTTTTTCTTTGCTTGATAGGCTTATCATTCTCATCGAGCTCTATGGTATGTTGATATAAGTTTGGATCAAATCCATTTAAATCACTATATTCATATCCAAAGACATCAACAAATTCCTTGCATAACTCAATGAAAGCATATCTTTCCTCTCTAGTACATACCTTCCCAAGAGCAATCAAATTATCATTGAAGATTTATACTCTCTCATATTTTTATTGCTTAGTGTACATACTTACCTTTTCCCTCTTCAACTGATCATCATCAATGAAGATACTCTCAAGTGTGACTAAGAATTTAGGGAGCTTGTTTGTCTTTAATTATATAATCTACCCTCTATATTGCTGCTATAATTTGGACTTATTCCTTGAGGAAAACTCAACCTCCTCTTGTAGGAAAATATCTATTTTTTGGTCACTATCAAACACTTACCAATTAGTGACATTATCAGGTATAGAGGGCCTTATAATCACTTTTATATGTGTTTGGTTGTTATCTTCTCTTATCCCTTTTGGAAGATCAAACTGAGCTCCAATTATTGCCAACCTATCAACATGCCTATTGTCTTCTCTTGGGATAGATTGGATGTTTAAGGCTTGGAAATATTCCACAAGATCCCACACTCTATGATTATAATACTTAAGCAAATAGTTCTTAGTCATATTTTGGCCTCTTACTTAATTCACAACTAACTCACTATCACCATAAAATTACAACTCTTTCAGACATCTTTTACTATCCCACTCAAGGCCATGAATGAGGGCCTCATATTCTACCACATTACAAGTACAAGTGAAGTGAAATTTGAAAGTAGAGTAGTACCTTTCCTTGGATGGAGAAACTAACATTGCTCTGCCACCTACTCTAACCTTTCTTCTAAATCCATCAAAGAATAGGTACCATAAACCATCCATGTTTTCACTTGGCTTCATCAAGCTTGCAATTAAATATTTCTCCTCATGAATGAAATACACTCCAAGACTAGTTTCCTTTATGAATGTGTAAGTATGATGCCAATAGTGCTCAGCTCCCCATTCATCTAGATATAAATCAAAAACTCCTTCAAGAGAAGAGGTTGGAGATTGATCCATGTGAAGCTCTTCCTCATAAAGAATAACATAATTGACATTTGTAATTTTAGGCATGTAGGGCTCTAAATTATTGTGATGAATATGCTCTAATTCAATCTTTACCTCGGTACCATAATTCATCCTAAAAACTATATAGGACCAATAGGCTACCAAGTATCCATCTATCTTCACTGTAAAATATCTTGAAAAACAATGTGGAGGTAAATCTACCATAACCACATCATGAGGAATTGAAAAATTAGGATAGAAATGTAAAATCAAATTCAAATCCTTGACTACTCCCAAGGTCTTTGTTGGTGATCCATCTAATTGTAAAACTCCTTTAGCCATTGGTTCATACTTGAGGCCTAGTTTATCTTCCATTGACTTGGGAATAATTGAAGTACTAGCCCTACTATCTATGATACAATTATGAACTAATAAATCACCATTGATAAAAGATATAAAAAAAGGAGTCTTATAAATTTTCTTCACTTGTCCATCAATGGGCTGAGTTCCATTCACCAAGACAACATTTTCATTCCTAGATGATCTAATTTGTTTGCCTAATCTAAGAAATTATTTTCTAAAGATATCATTTTATCCCAGTATTTTCAATTAATCCCATAATTAAATGTTCATGTGTAACTTATTCATCTGACCCATAACATTGATATAAGGATTTCTCATCTTGAAAGGCTCTTTGGAAGCAATAGTACCTTGTGATGTAGTTTATAAAGATGGATGTGTAGGAGCTAGTTTTGAACTTTGAAATTTTTGATTCTCCTACATCCTAGGAGTTGAGTTAGAGCATCCTACCATTGGAGGTGATGTATGAGACAAAATAGGTCCTTGAGTTTCCCCTTGTGTCTCTTCAAATACCCTCTTATTAGACCTAATATTAGAGGACACACTAGCATTCACATTACTTAAATTTACAAAATGATTGATGGCACAAAACTCTCCTTCCAAATTATTTATAAGAGTATAATTAGATTGTGTCTATCCATTTTCCATTTCATTTTGAATTGGCACCTTAAAAGTGGAAACTTGAGATGCTTGATTACCTTGTATTGTCATGGCTTAATTATGCATTTCATTGGCATATGTAACTTAGTCTTGATTTTGGTCATAGGAAGGAGAGAATGGTAGTTCTTAAATATATATATATATATATATATATATATATATATATATAGTTGGAAAAATATATTTATAAGATGATGTGGCATTAGTATTTTAACTTTGGTAAGGTCTAGCTTGAGTGATTTGACCTTGTCCTTGAGCATTACCTTGAAAAAGAAGCCTATTTGCTTGCCTAAACTGATTGTAAGATTGGTAAGGCTTGTAACTTTGATATTTTTGACTTTTAAGAGAAACCAATTCATTATTAACACTTTAAAGAAAACTCTTGACTTCATGAATCTCATTGGAAAGGGCAAGGGTAGATTTTTCTTGACTATTAAGCAAAGGAGCTAAAGTAGGTAATGCAGCTTGACTAAGAGGCTAAAAATCAAGAAATAATGACATTGGTGGTATAGGAGCAATATTCCTTACTTAAACAAGAAAATTATTAGTATTAATGGATATCTCATAAGTATCAGGTAGTGTATTCCCACCCATGGATTGGATCATCATGGCTATATCACTATTCAATGCTTTTAGGTAATACAATAAGGCATAATTTGGAGTAGGTCTCATAAGGCTTGGGATCCTATCCCTTGTCTTTTGAAATATAGAGTTAACATCTTACATAAAATCTTGAGGATCCCTCTTGATAGTGGAGAATTACTCAGTTAGTTATAGATAATCACTCTTCTCTTCAAATCTCTTAGATAATAGATCTTGTAGTTCATCCCATGAAGCAATGCATTTTTTAGGTAGAGTCACATACCAATCTAAATATTTCCTTTTAAAAGATAATTCCAATAAACTAATTGCTACATTCTCTTGAGTGAAGTTATGGATATTACAAAAGTTTTCTAGGTTTCTAATGTGCTCAATGGGACTATTAGGACCCTCTCTACTAAAATATGGAACACTCTTAAGGGTTGCTCCAAGAATTTGGTCATATTGGGCAAGATTCAAAGGAGATGATCTAGTGAAGGCTAAAAAATGTTCTCTTAGCCATATTGGAATGTATACTATGGGTATTAGGGGTTGAAATCAATAGGAACCTAGAATTATTAAACACCAACACCCTTGAAAAAGGATGATTGTTCACAAATCTAAATATTTTGATAGAATATAAAGGCAATTTCATAAACTCAAAGGGTATACCTTTAGTAAACCTAGTGGTCACATTTGGCCTAGAAATACTAGATGTAGATGTTCTTGTAGCTATAACTATGCCAAGACTAACACCAATATTAGATAATCTTCTAGGACTTCGAGTCCCACTAGGTGTGCTACAAACTATTGTCACTTGGATTTGTACCCATTGAGGATATGTATCACCTCCTTATCCAAGTGGCACAATAGAGACATCTCACTTGCTATGGGTATATAATTTTGTGAGATGAATCTCTATAAGGGCTAGTTCCTTTGATGTACTCTTTAAAGTACTTTCTTATCTATAAAATTTACATGAAAGGGTTAAGAATAAAAACTAAGAAAACTAAAAGGTGATTCACCAATATTTAATTCTCTCTTATTGACTAAAATTATACTACTTAGAGAAAAACAAAGCTTCTTTCACATAAAACTCACAACTCAAGACATATTGTTACATCAATGTTTCATATGCTAGGTTCAAGAGGTATTTTGATACTCAAGAGGGTAATGAATGATTCCTTGTGATAAATTAGTAATTAATCACTTCTAAAACACTTATACACTTAAAATATAAGACTAACAAAGACATGTAACAATTACTCTTCTACACACTAGGTGAAAAATCAAGGATAACATGCTAGAAAAGATCATCTTCTACTAGATAAAACCAACAAAATTACAACAAAACTTAATTTTATAGAATGTAATTCAATTTTTTTATTTATTCAAGAGATTAAAATACAAAATTGGCTAGGGTTTCACCATTAACCAATGGAGGATCCAAAAAGAGCCAAAAGAGTCACTACTTATAGCATTTGGGATAAGGACAAGAAAATGGAAGTCCAAAGGTCACTTGGACACCTATAAATCTGATAAAATATTTTAAATATTCATGATAAAGAGATGTGAAATAAACCATGCAATGTTAGGAAGTCCAAGTGTCCATACAAGTCATGAAACTTATGAAAAGTGACATGAAACTCCTTGTCTTGGCTTAGAAAACTTCCTTCATAATTTGGCCCTATTTGAACATACCATAAATAAATATGGAAAATAATTATGGGGAAGTATTTTAGACATGCCTCTCCATTCATTAGTTTTAGTCCTACTCATTTTGAATCTCTTGAAACTAAGCCACCACTGCCTGTAGTCTAAAAAACTCCTCTTTCAGTCACCCCTCACACTTGGCTTCAAAATTGGCTTAAATTTTGCATGAAAATATATGGGATGTATTTTATGACACTTGGTAATACTTTTCATGTCCTTAGACTACTTAGGTACACTTTAAAAAGGCTCACACTTGAAGTTTTCACCCTTCTCACCATTGTGTTTAGTATGCCAGTTTTAATTGGTTAAGATGAGAGCTATTATTTAAAAATTTATATTTATTTTCAAATCATTATATGAAAATAGGGAGTTATATTCAGTCCATATATTCCTCCCAAACTTTATTTCATCTTTAGACCTCTTTTAGAACCTAAAAAACACATAAAATAGTCAAAATTGCCCCATTTTGCACCCTGTCCATATAATTATGTATATCTCAAAAGTATGGGAGGTATATTTAGTGAATAATTTATAGTTTAAAATCAATCTCATTTTCAAACTACGTCATTTGGATATCTCTCCAAGCTTGTTTTCTCCATCAGATTTTGACTAAGGGTTTTCAAGGGTTTTAGGTAGTTTTCCTTCATAATATTTTTTTATAAATATTTAAAATTTGAACTACAAAAAACTTATAAAAAAATTATTTTATGATACCCTAATAACCCTTATAAATTAATTTGGTATCCATTTATATTTTCAAAGGAGATATGAGCACTTGAAATCACCCTATGGAGCTTGTTTTCACCTTTCTTGCATGTTTGGTGTGTCTCTGAGCTAAAAGTAGATTTCATATAATTTTATTTTCATACCAAAAGTTAAAAAATGTATAATTAAATATCATAAAAATGATCCCACTAGATATAACACTCACTAAAATCTATAAGTGAAGTTGGACCCCCAATTGGCTCTAGGTTCCTTCAAGGCCTAATGGGCTTAACATGCACCTTTCTAGTTTAGGATATTTGGACTGATATTTCATGTTTTATATGATTTATTATAAATTTTAAAACCTAATTAAATATTAAAAATTCATAACATAACCTCTCAAACACTCCTTTTCATCTTTTCCTTTCATTCACCAACTAGGCCTAAAGGAAGTTTGTCTAGTTAGTGTGTGCAAGGGTGTTTTAGTCATTTGAGAGGTTTAAGCCTGACCTAGTATTTAAAATAACATATTTACCCTCCATAAACCTTGAAATATGTTTCCTAATGTTTTTAAATATTCCTATTGATCCCTTTTCCCATGTTGACCTCATTAGCTTTTTTTGCCAAACCCTAATTTTTCTTGACTAGCTGACCTCTGAGATAAAATAGTGAAGTATGTCCCTCTTCCCCAAAGAAAAGTGAAGATTTAAAGAGTTTATTAAGTTCATAATTATAATTTATGGAAAATATTTTATTTTTATTCCTCAAATTAGGCACCTAACCAACTCAAAATGCCCAAAAAAGGCCTCCAAAAAGGACAATTTCTTACATTTTTCTCAAATCCACCTAAGAATGCCCTCTCTAGGATAAACCAATGATATTATGATTTATAAAAAATTAAATATTATATAATTCATGATAATTAATATTTTAATTCACCAAAAAACACTCTCCCTCTTTATATTCTTCATTTTTACCTATTGAGTAAAGAGTCCTAGTACAACTATACGAACTACAACTTTTAGGCTAATAAGAAGAGTAGATGTTATTATTAAATGAGTCCTATAGCTTGTGAAGACAATTAAAAAATAAATTATGAACCATTAATTTTTTTTTCCAACCTACTCTCTCTCTCTCTCTCTCTCTCTCTCTCTCTCTCTCTCTCTCTCTCTCTCTCTCTAAGCACATTCACCTCTTGCCTCCATCTCATGCTCAAGACTGCACACTTAGTTGTAGGTGCATACAGGGTCTTAAGAAGTCAAGGTAAGCTTGTTTCATACATATAATATTATGTGGAGATCATTTTGGTATTTATGTAATTTATAATATTCTTATTTTCAAAATTTTAAATCTACTTACAACCCTCCTATGCACTTGAGTTCACAAATTGAGTTCTTCCTATCATGACTATGAACCCCTACCTATTTGACCCATGTAGGTGAGCATATTAGCTATTTGGACTTTGGTCATGATATAGGGGGTGTTTCTATGCAAAATTGATTTCTACATTCAAAGAAGAAATAAAGAAACTAAGGAAATGGTCAAGGCTAGAAGTACCTGATAAAGTTATGCGCACCGAAATCAGACGTTGAAAGATTCTCCTCTTTTGCTGTGGAGGAATGACACCTACGAAGAAAAGGCTAAAACACGGAAAAATGTTAGTCAAAGATATGGTGGGCTGTCAGGCGAACGCCCGATCCCGGAAGTACGAAGACTCCCTAGAAGGATATCAACCCACTGATAAAAAAGTAGAATATTGGATGAAAGTAGATAATAATGAAAGATAAAATAACAAAAATAAATGATAGAAAATAAAAGTGCGTACCTGATATGCAGCACTGTTCTACACAGTCACCAGCGTCGGTCTCTGTGGTGCTGGCGTCGGTTAGGGAAGGTGCCGACGTCGGTTAAGGTGCCGTCGTCGGTCGGGGTAGTGACCGGCGTCGGTAGGGGCAGGTTATGGAAAAGTTTGAACAGGTTCGGGACAGGGTCTGGGAGAGTCGGGACAGGGGCAGGGATGTAAACGAGGGATGCTGGGTCTGAACAGAGTCGAAACAGGGTTTGGGTAAGGTCAGGTCGGGTCTGAATAGAGTCTGGGGGTTTGAGGAATCAGGATGACAGAACTGATAAGGAATAACCAAGAAAGAAATAAAATAAACAGAATAAAATACTTACCTGCCAGAAGACGCGATGAAAGCCATAGTGTCAGTTGTCTGTGCAGTGCCGGATTGAGTGCAGATTGGTTGATGCCGGAAGTGGGTTGATGCTGAGAGTGTTGATGTCAGAGTTCACAGGTTGATGTCAGAATTCGTAGGTTGGTTGCTCAGGTTCGATTGATCAACGTTTCGAATAGCATTCGGGGATCTGGTCTCGAATGGTTGGAGGAGGTTGATGAAGGCGAGAGACGGTTCCAGAGACAGTTCGTCAACCGTTTCGGGAAACTAAATGATAATTGGTAACGGATAACGGCAAGGTGACCGACGTCGGCAGGATTGCCGATGTCGGCCGATAGGTGACCGACGTCGGCGACATCGGCCGGGTAAAGACCGTCGTCGGCAGATGCATAATGGGAATAGAGTCTAGTTTTAGCTCTGTGCTCATTTTTACATGCTGCCAGGGTCAAGGTTGGTGGAACAAGTAATCGACAAGGGTTCAATAGGCAAAGAAGAATAAGACGGGGAATGACCAGGGGAGTCGACACGATTTTGGTGTCTACATTTGCCCCTTTTTATCTTGTTGGTTGTTCTGGACGAACTGCAAGACAAAAATAGGAGTGATTGCCTCAGGTGAGGGATAAGGTTGATTTCGTCTTGTTAGTTGTTCGAATGAACTACAAGACAAAAATAGGAGGCAAAATGCCCCGAGTAAGGATAAGGTATTCCCCCTCAAAGCAGGAGTCGAGGGAAGGGAACCGGGAATCGGGTGCTGATTTGACAAAGAGTGGATGAAAAAGGGGTGAGGGTGAACGCTGCAAAAGTCGTGATTGCGCGCATACCACTGCACGAGAAGGTCAGGCCAAAGTGTCACAGGTCAAGGGTTGAGGAGTGCCAAAATTGAAGTAACTGGGCCCCAGCATTTAGTCGTCTGCTGATCGGGTCACTCAATCTAAGCTGAAGCTCCAAATGGGTCGTCGCGTTCCAGGTATCCCGGGCTCAGGAAGTGCTCCTAGAAACGCGAAAAAGTCACAAGTAGGGCAGATCAACCGGTGTGCGATCCTATACTTGTGAGGGTCCAAAAAGGTCTATGCACAATTTTGCTAACCAGTCATGAGGTAGCATACATGCAAAAACAACCAAGGCAACAATGTCTTGGAAGTGGTCAAGGTCGGAGGAGATAGGCATGATCTCCAATGGTTGGTGGTCGATGGATGGATGAATGGATGAAAGGATGCGGCTGAGCTAACCCCAGAAGACCCCATGTCAACTGAGTGCTGCCTACATAGCCCTGGTGATAGGGCCTCAGGCCAATGTAGTTCTCCCTAGAAGGGAGGAAGGGTCAAAAGGGATGGTGAGGAAAAAAAAGATGTTGCAGCCTTTGCCAAATGGTGTATTCTGCAACATTGGTTGAGGGGTTTTTCATCCCTAGCAATATTCCATATGCGTGATGGATGTATGCTAAAAATGAATTGAGGTCTATTTATGCTTCAACAAGTAGTGGTTTATGCTGAACATAAATTGTGGCGAGTCGATAGTTTCCATGTGTATTGGTGTCCATAGAAACTAGGGTGAATAGGCAATGGGAGTGGTTTAAAGAGAGAGTTGAGCTGAGTCGATTGACAAGTGATGAGGGTGAATGTGACCAAAGTGTAGAGAAAAGATGGAAGGCGAATCGCTCTTTCATTGACAAGGACCAAAAAGACAGCATGGATAGGGGTTATGAGAACCAAGAGCCCCATTCATGCGTGACGTCGTTGACCATAGTTATGTTAGAGCGGTAATCGAATCACTTAGACATTAAAGTGAGCTCGAAGTCCCTTGAGCAGGTAATAGGAGGAGGAAAGAGGGTAACCCATTTTAAGAGTAGAGATAAGTTTGCCCCTTTTTATAGGAGACCCTGAGACAACTATAAGTCAAGTCCATGACTTTTTTTTTTTTTTTTTTTGGCGCAGACTGATCAATGCGGGAAGCCTGCATAGAGATGTCATTTTCTTGGTGGTCAGTTTGTGAAGCTGATCAATGCGGGAAGATTCTAAAATAATGCTGTTTATTTCTAGATTAGTCATAGCCATCCTTCGAGGGAGTGGTCTAGATTTTTGTTTAATATAAAGGCTTTTGAATAGCTGTCCTTCGAGGGAGCAGTCTATTTATTACAGCAATGATAGTACAGCTGTCCTTCGAGGGAGCAGTCTATTTTTTTGATTTTGATATTGATATAGTGACCATGGATATGTTTTGACATCTTGATTTGTTTTTTTTTTTATAGAAATGTGAGTCATGGACAAGATTATAGAAGGTCAAGGGCTCCCTTTTATTAGGACAAAGCATCCATACATCATAAAAGGGTTATAGGAATTGTTAAGAGGAATAGGGTTGAAAGGAAGTAGGATGAAGAGGATGGGGATTGCTCAAGGGACGAGCTCAAGTTAAGTGTCAAGTGGATGAATACTCGACTAGCAGTAGAACGGTCGTAGATGCAACGCATTAAGAGGCTCAGGTTCTGGGCGTCCATCAAGAAAAGACAGACGGTAAGTCCCTGATCCATACTTTTGCATGATAATAAAAGGTCTGAGCCAATTAGGAGCAAACTTGCCCCATTTGCCTCTTTCTAGATTGGTCAGGTGTTGATTGATGAGTGGATGTGAAGTTGGTTGATATGGTTGTTGATTGATCGAGGTAGGTTGAATGTTTTGATAAAAAGATTGGGTCGAATGTTTGGATAAAAGGGTTGGGTCAATGTTTGGTTGAGATTTGGTCATTTGATAATTGGTCAATGGTTGGTCGAGGGTTGATTGGTTGGTATTTGGTCTTTGGTTGGGTCGAATTTTTGGTTGAGGTCGGGTTAAATGTTTGGTTGCTAGTCTGGTTGAGGTTAAGTTGAAAGAGTGATTGATATGTGGTCGAGACTGTGTTGAAAAATTGGTCGAAGTTTGGATGAAGGTTGAATTCCCCCAGCGGCTAGGGAGAATGTTTGATGGATTAGTTAAGGTCAATTGAGGTTTAGTGGTCAGATGGACTGTGTTAATGTTGAATAAAGGGGTTAAAGGCAGCGAAGGGATCCTAGTTTGTCGTGGAGATTCTGATTTAGATGACGAGGTTGGAGAGGTATGGGTCGGTGTTGATAATTTGTCAAAGGGGGGGGCAAGAGGATCCTTGATAAGAAAGGAATCCTTTTTTTGGTGGTGACGAATGACAGCTTTAAGAGCGCAACAACGCTCGGTGTCATGTCCCAGAGTGTGATGATAATGACAGAATGTAGAGTTGTCGAACCAAGATGGCCTTGATCCGAGAGTTGATGAGTGGGATGGTGTTGAAGGTTTATTGATAATGTGGGCGAGAAGAGAGGTGTCATTCTCCAAACATTGGTGAACGACGACCTTGAGGGCATGACAATGCTCAGTGTCGTGCCCAGGCGTGCGATGATACGCACAAATGTAAGTGTCATCGAACCATGGTGGTTTAGGTCCGAGAGAGTGATATGGTCTAAGAGGCGGGAGATAGATACGAGAGGATTGCAATAATTGCCGTAAGAGCAAGGCATATGAACCTGCTAACGGGTCGGGATGTTTTATTGCAGAGAGGGTTGGTGACATTGGTTTGGGAGGCAAAGGAGGTGTTGGTCGATGGTTTGAAGGAGGTATAAGTCTGATGGGTTGATAGAATAATGGAGGTGACTTACCTCTGTGAAGTATGGGAGTGGGAAGCACTCCGAGTAAAGTAGACGGATGTGGGCCCAAGATTGAAGGTAATGACGAAGATAGGAGAGGAGGCCTCCGGTGTGGTTTAGTAGCCTTTTTTGGTTTGGGTTGAGGGCCACCTTTGTGCGAGGTGAGATTAGATGTGGGGCGAACACCAAGAGGTTTAATCTCTTTGGGTATGATGGACGCCTGTGCGGGTTTGGACTTAGATGTGGACGGTTTTTCTCTCAATGGAGAAGGGATTGAAGGTGTGGGCTCTTTAAGTGGAAAGAGCTCTAGAGTAGTCATGGCTTCTGTGTATGGTTGGGGAGTCAAAAAGGTATGATCGTCTATGGATGATAATAAGGATGAAGGTGAGGTAGTTGGTGTTGATGTGATCAAAGCGTCCTCCAATATGGGAGAAGTCGCTGGAGGAGAAGTGGGAGGAGAAAGTTCTTCGCCATGTGGAGGAGGTATAGGGGAAGAAAGGTCTTCCACCTGTGAAAAAGGTTGGTCAGGGATAAGAGAAAAGATAGTGTCGACCGTGTGTATATCATGGTCTTGAGAGTCATTGATCATGGTTTGGACGTTGTCTTGAGTATGTGGGTGATTAGAAAGGGGTTGCTTGAAGATGTCAAGGTTTTGGTTGGGCGATGCATTTGGGTTATCTAAAATAAGATCCCCCTTGTCTAGCATGTCCTGGACGATGTTTTTGAAAGTTTGACAGTGATCCGTGTCATGGCCTTTGACACGGTGATAGTTGCAAAAGTGGTTCTCCCTGTACCATGCAGGGATAGGTGTTGAGGGGTCGAATTGATGTGGTCAGATTGGAAGGAGATTGAGGACCCCCTGTTTGACGAGTTTATCCAAGACAGAGGCATATGACTCCCCAATTGGAGTGAATTGACGCTGTAAGGATTGACGTTGAAAATGTTTATTGATGTAGTCTAATGTTGAAGATGATGATCGGTTAGTTATTATTGAAGATGATGGTCTAAAGATGACAGTGTTTGCCGACCCCTTGGATTGAGAGTGGGCAGAAGAAGGTCTGGAAGAAGAATGGTCATTGGTTCTTGTGTTAGTGTTACACAAGTTGACCTTATCTTCTTCAATGGCGCGGAGTTCAAGCTTTCGGGCCATGGTGAAGGCCTCGTCAAAAGTGTGGAATGTTTGAATCCGTAAGGTGGACGAGATGTGACTGACACATGCTCAGGAAAAGAGCTCAATGAGCTCGGGTTGAGGCAAGGAGAAGGAGAGCTGATTAATCAAGCTTCTCCAACGGGCGACAAAATCGGTTATTGATTCATCGTCAAATTGTCTGATGGAGTAAAGGTCTGTGATTGAAACTTGTTTAGTGATATTGATTGAGAAATGGTCAATGAATAGTTGGGCGAGTTGGATGAATGAAAAGATAGAATGTCTGGCAAGAGAACTATACCAGTCAAGGGCAGGGCCAGAAAGTGACATAGGGAACATGCGTAAAAGCAACGCATCGTCGTGGGCAATAAGATAACAGGCATGTCTAAATGCCCGTAGATGTTGTTGTGGGTCTTCCTTACTCTGAAAGCGAGTGAATTTAGGAAGCTCCCAATGGTTGGGGTATGGTCGGAGAGGGACAGAAGGGTGGATGGGCTCGTTGTAAATCTGGTCATATGAAGAGACATTACTTGAACCGGAGATAGAAGCTTCGAGACTGGACATTTTATCCATCAGCATCTTGATGACGTCTGCTGACGGATTAGCGGGTTGAGCGCCCCCTAGGTTGTAAGGTGCTTGAAAGAGGTTAGAAGAGGCGTACGACGTAGTCGGTTGTACCGGTAAGGGTGCAATGTACGGATGACTAGTCGCAGGGGCAGAAGTAGAGGCTAAAGGTGGTTGCGTTATGAAGGTCAAAGGTATAACCGCCAAAGGAGGTTATGTGACGGCATTGACAAAGGGCGAGGTAGGCACTTCTGCATATATAGGTGTAAGAGTATGTGGGGTCGAGACAATCAAGTTCTGGTATGATGTATAACTTGGTTGAATTACAGGTGGTTGAGGGGGTAACGAAACCCCGGTGGAGATTGGTCTAAAAATAGACGAGGAGGCTGAACTTTGCGTATAGGCCATGGCCAGGTTAATGGTTGAGGCGAAAGGTTGAGTCGTAAAAGGTTGGGTGGCGAACAGTGTGGATGTCATTGCCACATCGTCTGAAAGGTCCCGCATTGGTTTTCTCACGAGATAGTTTTGGAGGGCTGCGGTATTGAGGTCCAAGAATCTTGCAAAATCTTGGTCCCCTTCTGGGATGATAGGCGTCTGGGTTGGAGATAGTCTAGTAGGAATTCTTTCGGTCTTCGAGTAGAACTCCATTATATGATTGTTTATAGACGGGGTAGGTGAAAGCGATTGATGGCTAGCGTGGTTAAGAAGAGCCTTGGTTTGACTACGTGTCAGAACCATTCAAGGCAAGAAAGAACGTCCTCACAAGCTCAAACAAGCAGATAAGAACTAAAAAGATGAAGACACAAGCAGATCCTAAAACCCTAGAAGTAAATTATTAGGATTATAGTGGCTTATGCCTTAGAATGTGTGTAGAGGAAGGTTGGTTTTGTGAGTCAGGTCCTAGAAGAAGCAGTCTATGGATGGTTTCAAGTTTTGTTATGGTGCTGAAGAAGTCTGTGTTAGGGTCTGGTACGCAGCCTAGTGCTAAGGAGCAAGCTCCCCTCACTTCACGATTCCAGTGGTTAGCTGGTTTCGCTTAGCCAAGATATACCTCACCTAGAGTTTAGACTCCGCCAGAGAACGGAGTGGGCTTCCCCCTTGGTGATGAAATCCAAGTAGGGTCACCGGGACGGGTAAGGTATCCGCTGGGGGATGAAATCCCAGTCGGGCCTTGTCTCAGGTAAGTTAAAATGTTTGTTTTGTGCAGGTGGTTTGGTCGTGTAACATCAAGTGATCTAGATTAATTCAATATATGGTTTAATTACTATGTGTGGTCTAAAAGATGCAGGCAAACAGAAATGAATGCAAAGTGTTTTAATGTCCAAGTCGAAATGTTTGTTCGTATGAAGACGAATGGAGAAAGAGTCGAAGAATATGAGTTTTAGCTAGTCTAGAAGTGCAAGAAAGAAATAAATGTTCGTTTTAGTTCTGCTTATGATGTCGTTTAAGAAGAGACGAAAGGAGGCGAAAAGGAAGAAACCTAATGCACCTAAATGAACGAAAGAAAGAAAGAACCCAAGGAGGACCTAGGGTCCCACCGGGCGTGCCAGAATGTTTCTATGCAAAATTGCTTTCTACATTCAAAGAAGAAATAAAGAAACTAAGGAAATGGTCAAGGCTAGAAGTACCTGATAAAGTTATGCACACCGAAATCAGATGTTGAAAGATTCTCCTCTTTTGCTGTGGAGGAATGACACCTGCGAAGAAAAGGCTAAAACACGGAAAAACGTTAGTCAAAGATATGGTGGGCTGTCAGGCGAACGCCCGATCCCGGAAGTACGAAGACTCCCTAGAAGGATATCAACCCACTGATAAAAAAGTAGAATATTGGACGAAAGTAGATAATAATGAAAGATAAAATAACAAAAATAAATGACAGAAAATAAAAGTGCGTACCTGATATGCAGCACTGTTCTACACAGTCACCGGCGTCGGTCTCTGTGGTGTCGGCGTCGGTTAGGGAAGGTGCCGACGTCAGTTAAGGTGCCGTCGTCGGTCAGGGTAGTGACCGGCGTCGGTAGGGGCAGGTTCTAGAAAAGTCTGAACAGGTTCGGGACAGGGTCTGGGAGAGTCGAGATAGGGGCAGGGATGTAAACGAGGGATGCTGGGTCTGAACAGAGTCGGGACAGGGTCTGGGTAAGGTCAGGTCGGGTCTGAATAGAGTCCAGGGGTTTGAGGAATCGGGATGACAGAACTGATAAGGAATAACCAAGGAAGAAATAAAATAAACAGAATAAAATACTTACCTGCCAGAAGATGCGATGAAAGCCATAGTGTCAGTTGTCTGTGCAGTGCCGGATTGAGTGCAGATTGGTTGATGTCGAAAGTGGGTTGATGCTGAGAGTGTTGATGTCGGAGTTCGCAGGTTGATGTCGGAATTCATAGGTTGGTTGCTCGGGTTCGATTGATCAGCATTTCGAATAGCGTTCGGGGATCCGGTCTCGAATGGTTGGAGGAGGTTGATGAAGGTGAGAGACGGTTCCAGAGACGGTTCGTCAACCGTTTCGGGAAACCAAATGATAACTGGTAACGGATAACGGCAAGGTGACCGACGTCGGCGACATCAGCCGGGTAAAGACCGTCGTCGGCAGATGCATAATGGGAATAGAGTCTAGTTTTAGCTCTGTGCTCATTTTTACATGCTGCCAGGGTCAAGGTTGGTGGAACAAGTGATCGATAAGGGTTCAATAGGCAAAGAAGAATAAGACGGGGAATGACCAGGGGAGTCGACACAATTTCGGTGTCTACAGGGGGACTTAGATTTGATTATTATGGTCACCTAACACCTAAATTAACCTTATATTCACTTTTTATTGGCTAAAATACTATCAAACACCTTGCCTAAATCACTAATTATCTTCCCAATTGTAGGCCCCTATTTTCCTATAGGACACCTATAGGTGTCCATGAGTTTGGAAAACTATACATCAATATCTATTTACATAAAATTCATTTTATTGATACATAATTAAATAAATATATCATTCTGGATAAAATGAGAGTGTGTTGGTTTGATTCTTATGATATCAAAGGGTCATTCAACCTCAAATCTTGTAGATATTAGTGCAAGATTTTAGTGATTTTAGAGGCAAATTTAAGGCCCCAAACAACCTATTTACACTTACTTTTTCACTCCCATATTTGGAAAAGGTGTTGTATATGCTAGAGGATAAAATATTCAACTTTAGATATGCTTTTAAACCATTTTCAAACATGTTTTAAAAGATCCACAAAAACCCTTTGGACCTCTATTTTCACCTTTTGGGGAAACCTTCCCAGAATTCAATCTCCTGCTAGTAAAAAGTGATATTTAGCTTTTAAAATCCATATAACACTTTAAAATTTGAATATTAGAGTCTTTTAAACATGTTATGTGTTATAATTAATTTCACCACTTGTATAGTATTTCAAAATGGCTCCTTAACCCCCTACTAAACCACTTGTAGGTGTGGACTTTCAGTGTATACAGGAAATGAGTAGAACATGGGTAATATGTATTGATTTAGACCTTTTAATAGTTGTATAATTGTATCCATACTTTAAAATAAATCAATCACATTATAAAATAATTTAAAAAAATGTCAACACCTTCCTTTCAATATGGACTCTTTCTTCATGGCACCTATAGGCACAATTCCATGGCAGACTAAGTACAAGTATGGACAATGTGCATTGATTGGCCAATTTTTTAGTTTTATTCATATTTAAAGGGTTATAAATATCTAATTTAAATTAAAAAATACCTTTATCACATCCAAAATTTATTTTCAACATGCTTGGTCCTATGAGGGCACCTATAGGTGCATATTTTCATGTATGAAGGTAGACAGTGAGTATGTTGCATGATTGCCAAAACATTTTATTCACTATTTGAAATCTCACCTCACTATTTAATTTTTTAAGAGGATATACTACAGCTCTACAAATTTCATCACACTTCTATATATGTCCAAAGAACCTTTACAAGTCATGACTAAGGTTGAAGAGTAGATGGGAGCTAGTTATGAGGTATTCATGACTGCGTATTTGATCAGGACATGGTGTTATGGGAATAAACATGGAGAGAGATGATAACATATCCTTGATACCTATGGGAAAACATATTCTAACTACATGATACCACTAAAAGAAACTAACATTACACAAATAAGAACTTTGACTGAGACTACACATGGTGGCACCTGCCTTTTAATATGGACTAAATTACCCATAAAAACACCATGAAACATTAAAATAAGTATGTATACCATCTAAGAAGGTATAAAAATTATTCTAGATTCAACATCACTAATTTATTTATATAGAGCTAACCAAAATGGATCAAAACCTATAGGCTATATGAAATAATAAGCATAAAAACATAGTTAGCTTATAAAGGATGATTCATAAAGTATAGTTGATAAATATTTGAAATATTACTATGTAAATGAAGCTATATAAGTTTTATATCAACTCCCAAAATCATCTTCCTTGAAACTTCTTGAGCTATCTATACTAATCACAAATCTATTAGAAACTTATGTATGTCTAGAAAGGCAAAGAATAAATGGAATGGTTTTGGCTTAAAAATGACACTTATAGAGCATTTCAAAGATTCAAATTAGTTTTAGGAAGATGAAGAGACATTACATCACCTTCTCCCATGTGTCACCTTCCCCCATGGGCTGTACAAGTACCAAATACTCCCTTTTTTAGTTGATTTCTTGAGATTCAATTAAACAACCTACAAGATTCTAATGTAACTAACATACCTAATAGGAAACATGACCTATTTGATGTTTTAAAGGACAAAAGGACACTTGGACACCTTGGAAACCATGTCACTTGCATTTATGACCCCCAAAAGCCCACTAAATGATTCAAAATGACAAATAATCGTATTGAACCATGACTAAGGCTAAGCATACATATAACTTAAAATGAACTATAATATATCCTATGACAAAGTATTTGACCCATAAACATCAAAAAAATTATGTTTTTATTTATAGGGGTCTCAATTTGATCTAAAAATCAAACTTGGTCAACATTAACCAATCATGATTTTGAATTCTTACGTTCCATGATGATTAAGAAATATGATGGGGGAATCCCCTTAGTTGAGGATATGTATCTAATAAATAATGTAGTAGTCACCCAAGAGAAAGAATATAGCCTGAGAAGTAGGCAACAAGGTGATGTTCCCCTAGAGAATACCCCTACAAATCTAAGAGTAGGGGATGCAAATAATGAAGTGAAGAAAACTATAGTAGTCCTTAATTTTTTTAAGTTGGCACTTGTTTCCCAAGTTTTCAAACAAAGACATGCTCTAGCCAAGAATAGATTAACTTTGTTGACTAGTATTCCTAAAGGGGTGAGTGATGTTAGAAATAACCCACCCTTGAAGACTATTGTAAAAAATGCTAATCCATCCTAGCCTATTTCACCCTTGAATTTAAATGGTTGTATTCTAGTTAAAGGTATTGTTGCCCTTCTTATATATATTCCCCTACATGAGTATATCATGTGGGATATGGCTCTAGTTTTGAGTCAAATAAAAATCACCATGCCACTTGTTGAATTATTATGAATACCTAAACATAGGAAGAGGGAATTTGACTACTTGTAATTTGGTGAGAGTACAGTCAAAAATTAAATGACTTTACCCCAAACATTCTAGGAAGATGATGAAGAATTAGATGAGATTTTTGAACTAGCCCTTATTTGTTGGCTGCATTGGTAGAAATTCAATTGAATGTGGATCCATTTTACACAACCCTACTGATTAATTATTTGATTGCTCACAAGTACATGTTTAATTTAAGATATTATTACAAAGTGATGCCCCTGAGTGTCCTAAATGAGCTTAGAGATAATGGAATCATGAGAGGTGTCAATTTTTAGATAAGTTAAAGTGTTGGTAGTGTAGTTGGCTATGCATTCAAGTAAATTATTGAATATGGATGTGGTAGTTGTGGAATGCCCACCTAAATGGGGGATGTTACTATCATGAAAATGGGCTTCCAACATGGGTGGAATTATGGATATGGACTTATCTTATGCCACCATTCCTTTGGAGGGTAAGATGGTCAAACTTCATAGAGGGACAAAAATGTTTCATGTACTTGAAGATCCAAAAAGAGATCTAAATTAGGTGTTGTACATGAATGTGGAATTGGGATAATTAAATGGTAATGCATATGTTGTTGAGTAACCTATTCTTTTTGATGCCAAGATTTAAAATGAAAGTGAAGTTTGGAAAATGTGTTTTGATGAGTATTGATCCAATATTTAAAATGGATCTTGGGTTATTTCTATGCCCCTAATGGTAAATGTTTTAAATTTTCTTTTCAATTGTCCTTTGAGTGAATGAATAATACTATTGAGTGTGAGGTAGTCTTGCTAGGTTTAATGATTTCTCATGAACATGGACCTAAAAATTTGATTGTAATGGGTGATTCCAAGCTAGTGGTTAAGTAGGTCCTTAATGTTTATGCCACCAAAAACAAAATGTTGAATTAATATCAAAATGATGTTTTCGATTTACTTAAATTATTTAATGCATTTAATATTTGTTATCATGATAGAAGTTTTAATGATGAATTTGATAGACTTACAGGGTTAGGCGCTCAGTTTGAAATTACAAATATGAACCCTCATTATTAGTATCAAGTGAAGGTCCTTGCTATGCCTTCAATACCATATAATATTCATCATTGGAAATTTTTTGATGATGAATAGATTAGAAGGTTTCTAGATTATGAATCTAAATTTCAAGATCAACTCATAGACTTAGAATTCATGGTTCAGACTTGTGATAGAAAAGAAACCTTGTTTGGTAAGGATATTATTTAGCTAAAGACAAGCATTCTCCATAGGGGATTGGTAAGTTTAGAAGCATATTTTGATGGAGAAAATAGATTTAAAATTAGATACTCATTTATCTCAAAAGATGTAACTGAGTGTAATTTGGGTTTTCATGAGAATCCAAGGAAAGTCTAGTTGGGTACTCACTTAAGTGCAGTAAAAAATCAAGATTACATACATCTGCTAAAAAATTACCAAGATTTCTTTACTTAGTCTTATTCCAAATTTAAATCATATAGGAAGGATTTATTTCAACATGTTATCACATTTCAGCCTAATAGTAAGCCTTTCAAGTAGAAGCAAAGACCTATCAACCCCATCTTGGCCTTTAAGATGTGAGAGGAGTTAAAAAGGATAAATGATGGTGGGATTATTTAATCCATCAAGTATTCATCATGGGTGGAAAATTTAATCCCTGTGAGAAATAAAAATGGAGACATCCACTTTTATATGGATTTTCAAAATTTGAACAAAGCTTATTTGAGTCCAATTAACCTCTCTCTATGGTATAAAGATATTGTTTATTACTTACAAAATCTGAATTATCACCCTATTTTGGATAAGAATCAAAAGAGAACTCTTAAGATAATATCCCAAAAAATATCTCTTGACTAAGAGTGGATTTGCATAAAAGAGTCTAGATGGGGTTCTCTTGAGATGCCTAACAGAAGAAGAAAATGATGATTTGACTAAAGATTTTCATAGTGGAGTATGTGGTGGTCACTTTTCACCTAAATTCATAGCTCATAAAATCTTGAGAGATAATTATTTGAAGCCAGCATTATTCAAGGATGTTGCTCAAAAAATTAGAAGATACAAGAAATGTCATTGATTTACTATAAGGTTGAAATCTTTTAGTTATCTTCTTTTATAGCTTGTGATGATTGAGGGTCCATTTAGATAATGGGAAATGGATTTCATTAGGGAAATCACTTATTCATTAAGTGATAGACATAGATGGATATTGGTTATAATTTATTACTTCATGAAGTGGGGTAAAGTGATCCCTACAAAGAAGGATACACACTAAGTGGTTATGGAATCTTCATTGAATCAAATTATTTGTAGATTTGATGTGCCTATCAAGGTAGTTACTGATAATGCCATGAATTTTAGATCTAAAATTTTATTTGAATTGCACAAATAATATGGGATAGAATTAACTTACACTTATAATTAAAACCTTCAAGGGAATGGGAGAGTAGAATGTAGTAATAATAACTTCCTCAAAATCATTATATGAAATTTGGAATCAAGAAATATAAATTAGGGTGAATAGATAGAGTTTGCCTTGTGGGATGATGGGATTACACCTAAGAGAGCTACATGAAAAATACATTTTGATATTTTCTATAGAGATCAAGCTATTTTGCCTATGAATTTGTAGTTTCTAACCTATAAGTTTATGTAGCAGCTGGAAGAAGATGATGGAATTAACCACTATGAAAGTAAAATAAAGTAAATTATTGAGGTTGATGAAACTAGAAGATAAGATCATGAAAGACACCTCAAGTTTAAATAAATACTTAAAATAATATTTGATAGAAAGGTTTCTCTGAGAACTTTTCAACTATGTGATCTAGTTCTACTTTGATAGTAGGCATGAAAAGAAATGAAAGCATTGAAAATTTGATGCCTTGTGGATGGACCCTTATTCCATTGACTACAAAATTAGGGAGAACACTTTATTCTTAAGAGACCTAGATGGCATGATATTGGAACTACCAGTTAATGGTAGACATCTAAAACATTTCCTTGACTAAGTCCATGACTATGTAAAGTATTGTATAATGTATAGTTATATTAATTTGTTTCCTCTTTATGTTGGACCTTTATACAATTATTTTTTGTGTTTTTGTGTCATGTGTTCATTCTCAAATATTCTTGATCTATTATTATTGGTCTACCTTTGTACAATTTAGTTTTTTTGAGTGTTTGATAATAAACTATTAAGTTTTAACTCTGTGGCCCAATGGATTGGTAATTGGTATTATTTTATGGTGTTCTTTCCACACTCATAGGGAGTGTACATCCCCAGGCAAGAGCCAATGTTAGTGCCCAAAATTTCACTAATCAATTTGTGCCCTTTCCCAAAATATTATTTCATGAATATCCCACTATTGCCCCTTATTTTCAAGTGTTCACCTGAGTTAAAAAAGTCTAGCTTTTGCATTGTGAAAACCCTATATAATCCTAGTTCTACCTAATGCTTAATGTTTTAATATTTTAATAAGATATCAAGGTTTATGATTAAACTTAAGATGGGAGGATCAAATAATTCTAAGTATGATGTTTTCCATATTCAAAAAGGCTTTGAAGTGGAAGAATTTTCAAGGCTGAATGTAAGTTTGCATTAGTGCAATTTATAGTTGGGGTGAAAAGGTCCATGGGAATATATGGAAAAAAATAAGTTGCAAAAAAAACACAAGTTATACTTTTCAAATTCTTAATTTTTTTGGAAAATTATTAAGTTTTTGTTTGAAAATTTTCAAGTTTGATTTTTCATAAATTTTTCAAGTCGGACTTTGTAGAAGGTAAACTTTGTGTAAAGTCAGACTCTATATAAAGTTAGACTTTTTACAAGTCAAATTTTGTGTAAGTTAGACTTTGTCTAAATTCAAAAAAATTTCAAGTTGGACTTTGTGTGAGTTATAATTTTTCAAGTTAGACATTTTATTCATAATCATTGGTTAGATATTTTGTTTTGAATTTCCCTTGCTTAAAAGGATTTGGTCATCATACTTTTTATGTTAGACTTTTTATTCAAACATTTTCTATTTAGAGCCTTTTATTCAAGCTAATGTCTTCAACCTACCAATCAACACATAGTCAAATGAGAGATGGTCCAAAAGGGAAGTAATGAAGTTTCAAAGGAAATCATAGGCCACATAAGAATTCAAGGGACCATGTCAATATTTTTACTCATTCTAAAATGTATAACCTATCTAAGTGGAAGTTAAAAAATATCAAAGCATGAGTTTTTAAATAGAAGAGAGCCATGTTATTAATATAATCCACATGAAGGGTTAAATGGTGAGGTTAAGATTTTAAAAGGTAAAATAATGAACTTAGGCATTATAAAGTTTGGAAATAACCCTAAAAGGACAAAGGAAAAATAGAAATGTAGAAGGCATGGGAAAGTTTGACATTAAGGGAAAAGGTAAAACAAAGCTAAGTAATACCATTTTTAATATTTTTATTATGTATAAGACCTCCTTGGAGGAAAAATACCTTACAGGGTTTATGAGGCCAAGGTGGGCCATTCCAAGCATATTTTTTAAATGGTTGTAGATCCTTCTTTGCTTATATCACAAATGGAGTATTCCAATGCAATAATCACAAGGAAATGGTATTTATTTATCATGAAAAAGAGGAAGGGTAGCTTTCTATAAGTTTCTAATTTTGAAAATGATTAATGAGAGAGTATGGAAGTAGTTACACAAGAAGACAAGGAGTTTGTTTTGATCCCAAGGGAATATTCTCCCTCAAACCCAAATGCAGTGTATTTCCAGCCAAGAAGATCAAGGTTTTACTTAAAATATTCATTATTTCAAGGATAGGTAGTTACCAAAATGATTTTATTACAAGGAATGAGATTATAGGCATAATCAAGGAATTTTCCAATTGAAGCATATTACTAAAATATTCTGGGTGAAAGAGTCTATAAAAAGAGGGCTTATCCTCTTTTTACAAGATATTATTGGTTATTATTCATTCTAGGTCTTTAGGCTCTTTCAAATTTTAACATATTTTCCATGTGTATGTTTTGTCTCTCTTGCTAAGTTGGTTGTAGTTGTAAATCCATTATCAAGCTCTAAGATAATTGTATATGTCTCCCCTCTTCAAGAGCAAGCTCACCATGCTTTTCCCCATGATAGCATTTTGAAACACTGATGTACATGAATTTTTTTTAAGATAATGGAAAATATCTATAATTTCTTCTTTATCTTGTTATTAAAATATAATAACATATTTTACATGCTCTATTAATTAAGTATTTAGTTTATGCTTATCAATGGTGACAGTTGTTTTGGGCATAGATCTAAGTTGTAAATTCCTTTTTGCTTTGTGATTTGGGAGTATGTTATTGATAACCTCTTAAGGGAACCCTATGTTTATGGATTTGATAGGAAAAATAATTTTAATCTCTAATTGTAGTGTATGATTTAGGGTTTTAAGAATAATTTGAATATTTGCATTATATTGGCACCAATAGATGAAAATCATTCCTGATAGTTTCCATAGCTTGTATTTTAGTCTTTTTAATATTTAAAAATGAATGATGTCATGCCTATTGAATGAGATATTTATATTTAAGAAACCACACTACCACACTATTCTTTTAAATAATACTTAACTCATCCTACCCTACTCCACCCTACAAATAATACACCTTGTTACATATTCTGTGTATTGTTTTCCTACAAATGAATCAATATTGCACATATAAAATGTGTCTATATATTATTTTTTGAATATTAGCATTAAAGTCTTTCATTTGGCCCTCTGTTGTTGATTTTTTTTGTATAAATGAAGGTTACAATCCTATTTACTTCTATTTTTAGTAGCTTATGTCTAACCTAGAGCATTTGTTCATTCCATGTGATAACCCTTCTTGGGTGGAGTGTGAAAACTTGGTTATGCCCTTATAAAATTTGTGTGTGTTTTTGTTCCAATAATCTCCATGGAGATTGAATTGTAGTATCCCTCCATATGAGCAAGCTACCCCTTAGGTCCTCTCACCTTGGTAGAGCTAGAAGTAGTATGGAGCTAACCATACCCTCTGTTAGTGTCTCTTAATCACTGTATACATTTAGTCCATACTTATGATAAATATTTCCCTAAATATAATGACATATATGTGGTTTTTCAACTTTATTTTCCATTTTATCAAAGTGTGCAAGGCTAAGTGAAAGAGGTGTACAACTGGGAACTAATAGGTGGTAGTGTGATAAGGGAGGTTTGGAGAAGTTGATCAAGGATTTTAGAATAAGACCCATTTAATGGATCCAAACTATCTTTTTCAATCATCCTAAGCACTAGTAGGGAAGAAGTTTTTGACTTTGAACCTTGACCTCTCAAACTAGTTTCTTGAACATTCCCTATAGTAAGTACTTTATGTTTAGGTTAATCCCTTACACCTAAACCTTTTAGATAATAGTGTTTAAAGGGTTATGTATTTACACTATCATAGTGGGAAGAGCCCTTTATGATGATACATGATCATTAGTGGAGGATTCTGTAATGGTATATTTTAGTCTTGGTGAAGGCTGGGGTCTTAATATAGAGGCATTTATTTGAATCGATGGTAGCGACACCTTCCCTTTTTGAATTTTATCAAGGGTAGTGAGGATACGTTCTTTAGGGAGTTAAATATTAATAGGAGGATGTTAATTTTTTTTTCATTGTGATGCCTTGATATTTTTTTTGTATCTATAGCTTTTCCCTTGATTTCTCTAAGATTTATCTCTTCTTGAGTAATGGGGGGAACTAGTCTTGAGCTAGTTTGAGATAATGTGATGGTTTCCTCAGGGGGTAGTAAACTAGAGGGGATAGGTATTATAGATGAAAGTATTATGATAACATGAGGAATGGTATGTGTATCTTATAGAATTTCTAAGCAATCCTTTTATTTGATAGTCTTTTCCTCTTTTATTTATAATTGATCATCTTGAATGTTTTAAGATATGATTTCCTCAAGTGGATCCCAAATAATGAGATCCAAAAAAAATGAGTACATTTATGGGATAAATTAACTTAATTTAGATGGTTTAAAGGTGTTTTTTATAAATATATTAGGGATATAAGTACTATAAATTTATTTAGGCAAACTTTGATCTTGAATTATGTTGATTACATGAGTTTTGTGGTCTGAGGTGGATCCCAAATTATCCTACATAGAATTAGATGTGGAAGCATGGTTAGGGAAAAACTACCTAAATATGTCTATAGAATGATTAGGGGGTACATTAGGGTTATCTAGTTGTAACTCCCCTTGATAAATTAGTTTTTGTATTAGACCTTTGAAATAGTGAGACCTGCTGACATCATGACCTATTACATGGTGGAAATTGAAAAATTCATTTTACTTAAACTATCTAGGCTTACGGTGAGACTCATTGAGATGTCTCACCAGAGGAAGTTTGATGAGAGATGCATTTAAGATTTTTTCTAAGATATATGTGTAAGACTCTCCTAAAATTTTATACTCTTATGAGGAAAAACATGTCAATGGTTTTTGGGATTGTGCCTAAGAGGTAGAGGGCTTAAATTGGATTTTTGTTTATGGTGGTGCTGATTTTACAACTATGGCATTAACAACTCATTTGGTTTTATTATTGTTATTATTACCGTTAGAAGGATTAGGCTTAAAGTTCTTACTCTAAAATTTTACTTTTCCTTCTTATAAGGCTCTAATTTCTAATTTTAAGGCCATCAAAAATGCCTCATTAAAGGTTTTGAAGGATTTTTCTTGTAACATTGATGAAATATGTTTAACACATGCTCTCATAAATAACTCAATTAGTTTAGGTTGCAGAAGGGAAAAGGTGAGTTGTTTTATGAGAATCCTCCATCTAGCTACAAAATTAGTGATAGATTCATCATCAAACTATTTGATGGCATAGAGGTTGGTGATAGTTACTTATCTTGAGATATTGATAGAAAAGTGCTCTAAGAAAATTTGGACTAGATTCCCAAAAGAGAACAAATAATGCCAAGGAATCAAGTTGTACTAGTCTAGGGTAGGTCCAACTAGAAACATGGGAAAGATACTAATAATAAGAGCATCATCATGAGATATAAGATGTCAAACATGTTTGAACACTTTAAGGTTTTGATAAGGATCCTTATTATTTTTAAACTTTGTAAACTTTGGAAGTTACCACTATAGATGGTAAGGTCTAATGGGGATAGATAGGTTAATAGGTTCACTATAGATTTGCTTATAAGTGAGAATATTTTTTTCTTAAAGGTAAAATATTCCAAATTGGCCATCATGTTCATGAGGATGCTCATAAGGTCTAGTTGTGTATTGTATTGAGGGATTCCTCTGAATAAATTTTATTATGGGAGTTGATAAGTAAGAAACTAAGTAGAAAAAGGCTAGGATAAGGGATAACCAACTGAGGTGGTCATGATTGGTTGGGATGTCACCACATACTATGGGGCTTGTAATTGGATATAAATAAACCCAATATCTTATGTGGGTTAT
Organism: Torreya grandis; assembly: GCA_037957365.1. Taxonomy (NCBI): domain Eukaryota; kingdom Viridiplantae; phylum Streptophyta; class Pinopsida; order Cupressales; family Taxaceae; genus Torreya; species Torreya grandis. Next base: position 3,539,826 of record JARHVA010000608.1, on the reverse strand, counting down.
ATGTATTAGGTGTTTAAGGGGATATATTATTGAGGTGGTTGTTATAGGGGCTTATTGTAAAGGTTTTAGTTTAGGATTCAAAGGCATGCTAGTTTGAATAAGTGTAAGGGTTTTTGGGATTGAGATAAATAGGTTCTAAAGTGTCATGGTAATAATAAAAGTAGATTTAGGTTGATGCACAATGACATTCTAAGATTGGGTATTAGTTGGGGATGGAACACTAGACATTATCGAAGGCAGATTGCCTAATGGTTGTGTAGTGTTAGTGTGAGAATTAGTTGGGAGATGATTGTTATGAAAAGACACCATAGTGGTGGTAAACCCTTAACTTTACTCTAAAGGCATGTCATAAGGATTCATAGAAAACTATGTATGGGGGGGAAAGTGGGATGCATATAACTTGAGGGTTGAGGTAATGGTTAAGCAACTTAGATTACTATCTAGTATGGTGGTGAATTTAGAATTGTCCTAAGTATAATAGTGGGGAAGACCTTCCTTTATGGACTCAAGGGAAGTAAGACTAGGAGAATTCTCCATGGATAAGGATGAAGATAAAGTTTTGGTCCACTTTAATGACTATTGTCATGTTAAAACCATGTAATGATAAAGAAACAATAAGAATTAAAAGTAAAAATCACAAATAATTATTTTTTATTATCTCATATTTAGTGAAAAATAAAGACACACACACTAAAAATGTACCTAAAAATATTTTACTTATTAACTTTAAAGTGTAATAAAAGAATAGAAAGGTTACCAAGGGTCCTAAGAAATGACAATCTAAGGATTGTTTTAGGTTTGTTTAGGATCAAAAATATATTTGTATTGGAATGAATACTTGGCCTCATATTGGGGCCTACCCCCTCACTTCACACACCATATCATAAGGGTGTTGGGTGCTTAGCTAGTATATATCTAATAAATAGGGTTTACACTCAATTAGTGTACTCAATTGGTTCTTCCCTTGGTGGTGAAATCTAAGTAGGATAGTCATGATGAAGGTTACTTTTAGGTGATGAAATCTTAGTCAGTTCCCTTATGTCAATGTTTAGTGAGTTTATTATGTAAGTAATTTGGTATGTGTGTGAAAGAAGTGATAGCTACAATAAATTTATTCTATATGAATTAACTAATAAATACAAAATGGATGAAACTATTTTTAACCTTTAGAAAGGAAATTAAAAATAATTTTGGATTTTCTTTTAAATGAAGACAACAATCAAGAGGAAAGGAAAGAAAGATGGATAAATTCACACTGAATTATAATAAGAAAAATGAGACCTTAGGGGTCCCACCGGGCATGCCAGAATGTTATAGTAGATTTTCATTTTTTTATTTTAATTAAATTAACTTACTAAACTCAATGGAATTTAGAGTTTATGATGAATACCTGAAGATTAGGAAATGTTTGTGCATTGCTTGAATCTAGTGATTGAGGGAGATTTTTTTTAGTTGGGAAGAATATACACATAGACAACTTGGAGAAAAATAGGTTAATATATAAATAGGTAAGATTCATGGTTAGGAACCAGTCCCAGGAAGTTATGAACTTCCTCAAGTGGATGTTAGCTCACTTGTTTACATAATTAAGTGGATAAACAACATTTGAAATTATAATAGATAAAGACATGATAAAAACTATTATGATTTAATCTTCATTTAAGCTATTAATGTAATCAAAATATTCATCCCAATAATCCATAACATCATTCATATCCTCTTGTATGACATCAAGCTAGTCGGTAGTGGATTCAAAAGAAGGAGAATAAACTATAGCACAAAGTGCTAGCTCAAAGGCTATGTCACTATGATCAACAAAAAGGGGTTGGGATACTATATGTAGATCAGTGATATTGATTACATCATGATCTATTCTTGGTAGAGTAATCTACATAATAAGTCCATATTTAAAGTGACAAAAAACTAGTGTGAATCAAAGATAAGGGTCTGAGATAAAAGGCTCAACTTTTAAAATTCAAACATAGTGGATCGACGTTGATCCTATAGGATTAGTGCTAATTCTATAGAATTGGTGTTGATTTATATTGAATCAACATCAATTCTCTCTAAAACTATATTTAATTAAAATAGAGGCTTAATCTGATGATAGAGGCTAATAAATGAATATTGAGGGGTTAACGCTATATTATTATAGATAGAATAAGTAGATAAAATTAAAGAGATTGATAAAAATGAAATAAATAATATGATAAGTTTCCTTTAACTTGGTTATAAATAGAATAAATTCCTCCTCACAAATATAAGTAGTTTTTCAATCTCATGATAATGGTTACGGATTGTATATAACAAAATTCTAGTGTAGTGATTTTAATGGCTTATTTAATTCTCCAAAAATCTTAGAAGCACTTTGAGATTAATAGTTTTTGGTCTTGAATCCAAAGGTTGGCTAGGTACATATGGATCAATGCCAATCTCAAAAATCAACATCGATTGTATGAGAATTGGCACTAATTCACTCAAATTGGTAGGTTTGTTCCAATCATGGGTAAAATTGGGTTTTGTTAGTGTGAGGTTGTTGGAAAATAGGTTAAACAAGGGTAAAGTGATTAAATGTGGATTCCCTAGGTTATTAATGGATTTAGGTGGTTAGGGAGGGTGGAAAGGTAATTGGTAAAAGTAAATTACTGAGTTATAGATAGTAAATATACTAAACCTTAGAATAGGGATATTGAGGGGATTAAATAAAAATAAGGGCCTAACACACCTAACCGATAATATATAGTATATAAAATTATAACTTATACATCTATATGCAATGAGACTATTAGATATTGGAGTTTATAGTTCACTATTTGGGGTGTTTTACTTCTATTGTGATTTTTTAATCCTAAAAATAGTAAATAAGACTATAACTCTATTTTACATTAAATTAAATATATAAAATTTGATAGTTGAATATATATTATAACATTCACACCATCAACATCTAGAACTTAAAAACATGACATAATATATTATGGTGTCCTCACTCAACTTGCCTAGCTAGGTAGGATAGTGTGATATTCCAGAATGTGAGGATGTTGTTTATTGTCACTTAAACTGCTTCCTAATAGATTTTGAATATAGAGATAGGTTAAAAAACTTTATTTTATATTAAATTGAAAGAAACACTCTTGCATAAATAAAACACACTTTAATTGAATTGAAACAACCTTTACATGTAATGTAAACACACTTTCATTAAATAGGAAATTCAGATTTGAAAAGGAAATCACACTTGCATTCAAAAAGAAATCACACTTACATTGAAAAGAAATCACTCTTTGATTTGAAAGGAAATCACTCTTGTGTTTAAAAGGAAATCACTCTTTTTAGTGAATGAATTATACCTAGATTAAACAAATACTTCTAAACTATAAATTAAAAATATCAAATTTGTCATGATCTTCAGAGTGAAGTGGGCCCTTGCTCCTTCCTTAGAATAGGAACAACTTTACTTAGTAATGAAAAATAATGCTGAAATTTATTTCATTATCAAAGGAACATATACAGATATGTGAAACTATATTATAATGCTTATTTTAATTTTTGATTGATTAACTAACTTCAAAAACTTTCTTACTATTTCAAATGAGAAGGAGATATGTATTTAAATCACATCTCAAAGTCTATTCACACAATAAAAAAATATGGTGATCTAAATGGCCAAATATACTTATTCAAAGTATAGATGATCTATAAATCAGATCCCATGCTTATAGGAAGGCATTAAAACTTACTAAATTAACAATAGATAGAAAATAACTAACATAAATCTAAAGGATTATATCCAATTTACAAAATAGAAGTAAAAAGATATCTAGATCATTTTAGAAAATTAGTATGAATATTAATTTCTAAAATAAGATATATAAATATGTGAGGTCTATTTATATATAATAGATATCTTTAGAATCACTATCTTGATCTTTAGGATCTAGCTGGACATCTTTAGATCATGCATGGGAAACATTGAAAAAATTTATATAGGTCTTTAGAGCACCTTTAGATAATATTTGGATCATATTTAGAGCACCTTTGGAGAGTCTTTAGATCATATTTGAAGTGTTAGATCTTCAAAGTGTTAGATCTTCAAAGTTCATTCACTGAATTCTCAAAACTATTGGCAAAAAGAGTTACCAAAACATTTTGATGTCTTCTCAAAATTATCCTACCATAGCGATGTTTTTTTTTACATAATAATATGCTCATTTCATCCAATTTAGACACAATAACAAGATAAATAATCAATAATGTATCACATACAAACAAATGAGAATTGCATTTATTTCCTACTTAGATAAGACATGAACTATTAAATTCAATGCAATATATAGCCATATGGCAACACTTATGGATAATTTGTATTACATATGATGATATATATAGAATGATCATCACTTTCCCCCACACTTTACCTTTTTCAGGTCCACTTGCAAACTTAGTGGAATTTCAAACCTAGTGGAAGAACTAATCTTCAATTCAAAAGTATAGATTATAAATGTTGGATAAGATCATAAATCTGAAAATGGTTTCCCTAATCACAATGATCTCCAGGTAAGAATCCATAATCACTTACTACTATGTAGACCCAAGCTTGATATTCAACTTCCACCTAATTGTGCCAACTCTACTAGGGGGACATAGTACATAGAAGAATGGGAGGTCAAAATCTCATTCCAATCCATATGTCTGAGCCTCCTTCATCTAAGAGCTAAGTGATAATATGTGTAATCACCTAAACTCTCCTAAGACTATGTGATGGTGGTGGGACTCATGATCTCCTTACATTTTAAAATAATAGGTAAAGTATCCCACCTAGCTATGCTAACATTGATGGAATTGGTGGAATGTTGGCTCATAAAATATCTAAAAGCTTCCACATTGGATCTCAATAATTCATGGTATTTATTTTTCATATATATGGTATATGGGTTAAAAATCAATAATAATCTTGCAAGACTCTAGAAATTTAGGTCTCATACCCAAACTTATGGTGTTCTATAATTATAGAAATTTATTATGTGTTTGTTTCTATGTTATTTGATTTATCAAAGTAGAGAGGAAAGCATGAAATTGTGTTTTCCATACAAATAAATTTACTAGAAAACTAGACTAATAACCCAACATGTTAAAAATATAGAATTCACAAATCTCATCTTGTCTTTTTATAGTAATCTTGAGAAAGATAGCCATAAATATGTGTTCATCTTAAATATATAATTAAATCCAAAAGAAATCAATTGTATCTACCATTTGTATAATTGTTCATGAAAAAAAAGAACATATATAGAGGAAGGTTGCCTACATGATAACAATTTTTCAAAATTTGCATAATTATTCTAAATGGAATTCTAAGATTTTTTTCAATTATTGTTGAGACTCCACTTTAATCTTATCATTTTCTTCTTCTAATTTTTAAATTTTATGTTGGGTTTTGTTCCATATTGAAATAATTTCATGGAGTGGAAGGGGGAAGGAAGGAATAGCTTTTGTATGTCCTTTAGTCTGGACTATTATCTCCCTCATCTCCCTCTACATGGATTTTAAAGAGGCTTGTAACTTATCAGTCTAAGTGGTTAGCTCTTATATTCTATTAGTGTGTTGCGTAATTAATACATTTTTACCAAAAATAGACTATCATATATTATTAATCTGAGTATCTTTATTAATAATAGAATTTGTAAATTAATAATTTGAGTATCCTTATTAGCAAGATATTTATACAAAGTACTTAATTCTTGAGTTTGGGAAAATATATGATTATGTATTCTAGTTTGCTTAGCATTCATTAATTTAAGAATTAATTTTTGTGCCCTAACTTGAGAAATAGATTCTTCACATCTTTCCAAATTGGAAATAATTTGGTTCTTACCTTGTAGTGTTGAACAGAGAAAATCCAATTATGCCTATTTCTATTAAATTATTCCTTCATGTTGATACAAAGGCATGGCATGTTGTAACTCCTCTTATTCATTAGCAAGCTAGGGATAAGATGGAACTTATTCTATAAATGACACTTTACCCTTATTATCTATAGAGTGTAAAGATCTTTCTGCTTCTTGAGCCATAATTTCTTCTATAAGGCTTTCTTTTTTAACTACGATTTCATATGCATGGAGTTCATTTTTAACTACTTATTCAATATATGTAACTTTTATGGGAGATTTTAGGCTTCCTGAAATCTTGGTAGCCCATACATCTCCTTCTTCCTCCTATAGAATTAGCCGATGACTTCATCAAAGTTTGACTAGATGATTAGGGTTTTATAAGGAAGTCCCCATTCATCTTTTAGATCTTAGGCATAACATCTTTAGAATTGACAGAATCGAAGATGGGCCTTCTTTATTTTATGTTGTTGTGTGGGAAGGAGAAATAGGATGTTTTAGTTTATTAACATAAAATTGGGAGGATTTATAGAGAAAGGAGGACCAGGGCATTTCACCCTTAGGATTTTGTTAAAAATGATGTTGATAAATGAGGCTGACTAAACCATGGTGTCTGATGGACCCAATTCTTCTTTTCAATTTTTGAGAAACATTAATTATGGTATTATGAAGAAAATGTGGAAGATTTACCTAGTACTCTACTCTAGCGACTCCTTTCCTCAAGTGAATAATAAGTCACATGGCATCTCCACCGAACACCGTCAATTGAGTATTATAGGTAAGATATTTCATATCCCAAAATGTAACATTATTCCATGGCTATGGAAGGCTATATCTCATAATTTCTCTAGCCACACCTTGTGGGGATTTGGCCAATCTAGGATGGAACTCACCTCCTTTAATGAACATTTAAATTAAGTCAACAAAACTTAATTTATTTGTGATGACTACACCCTCCCTAGGAATTCTAGAAAATGCATTGATCATAGAGGGATCTACCAAAATATGGTCACCTCTAGCAAAAGAATGGTCATCATCAATTTTTTCAAAAAATTCTTACAAAATATTTTTCTGAAAACTTTGAAATATTTTCAAAAAATTCAACCGTCCTGTTAACTCAAAAATATCTCTAGCTAATTCATCTTATAACAATGTGGCTGATGATTCTAGTTCACTTTTCTTCTTCCTGCCTCCCATATTTGGAGTTTTCACTATTTTCTCAAAAACTTGATTACAATGTGAAAAAATAATCTTAGAATTACACAGGTTATAAAGGAAGGTAATAAATTAGGGATATGATGCAACAATGCATAACATCAACAATGAGTATAAAATCAAGATATATCATGAAATTATGTCAATAATTATGGTCAATCACTTTAGAGTATGTGATATTTAATGGGAAGCACTATTTTTATCATCATCACTGATGTGGTGTAGGGGTCATTATTATCAACACTTGCAATAATATCCATAATGATTTTTTAATCACATCATATATTTTTGAAAAGGTCTTTTTTAAAATAACTTCACATCAAATATTTGAATGCAGTGATGATGCTGGCTTCATCACATCCATGGGTCATCACCAAAACTTTTCTATTTTAAAAAGTGTTGACTACCTAATGATCACACATACATGACATGAAATATACAATGCCTAAACTTTTGGGAAAAAAATATAACTATACCTTTGCTTTATGGATCAATGCATATCTTATAGAGTTTCCATGTGTCCTACAAAGATAAACAAGGTCAAATTGGTCTTGATTCTACTTAATGAACTCTTCCTTGCTGAGAGGTCTTCTATACACCTTAATCCTATGACCATTGACCAAAAGTGTCCTTTAGTCACCATCAATTAGTTGAGATTATAAATAGCCATTTATATGAATTGTTTTGATTAGGTATGGTCCCAACCATCTTATCCTAATATTACCCTTGAAATTCTAAAATTTAGAATAAAATAGAAGTGCCCAATCACCTTCTTAAAACTATCTTTCTATGATGTGAGTATTATGCCACTACATTCTTTGCTTTTGGATCATGCTAGTTTGAGTGAGTGCATCTATTTTTAGTTCATCTAGCCCATTTAGTTTCATGAATCTTTTTTCCTATGCTTCATCAATATCAATTCCCATATAAGATGTTGTGTTTAATGTATGCAATTCAAATTATATAGGTAATAAAGGTTTCTTTCCATACATAAGTTTATATGGAGAGAATCCTATATTTGACTTCCATGTTGTATTATATGCTTAAACTATTTTATGTACTCTTTCTACCCAATATTTTCTATTATCATTCACTATTTTGGGTAGAATATTTTTCATCTCTCAGCTGGTAACCTCCACTTGCCCATTAGCTTGGAGATGATATAGTGAGGATTTCCTATGATTGTTCTGGTATAATTATGTGAAATACTTGATCATGTTGGACATTAATTGGGGTCCTTGATATGAAATAATAGATCTAGGAGCTCCAAATATCAACATGATCTTATGATATAAAAATTTAGTAACCATTTCCTCCCTAGCAAAGGTAAGTGTTTGCACTTTAGTCCACTTAGTAACATAATCAATACATACTAATAAATATTCTTTTCCTTGAGATGGTGGCTTGATTGGTCAAAAAAATCTAAACCCCATTTTTAAAATGGTTTTAAACTTATTTGAGGGTGAAGAGGAATTTCAAAGGGCATAGTAGACATACCCATCCTTCGGTAAGGATTACATTGCCATACAAACCTTTTGATAGTCTTGTAATGAGATGGCTAGTAATAATCTACACCAAGGATATTATGAATGGTCCTTTTTGATGAATAATATCCTCCTCCTAGTTCACTACAGAATGCTCTTGTAATTTCATACACTTCATCTTCTTTAACACACCTATTAAGTACATGACTAGGTTCAGTTGTTAACAACGTCACTTTAAACCATTTGAAATGAGAATTAGCTCTAACCAAACATTTTATTTCTTTAGAATTAAAGTAATGAGGAAAATTCCATGTTACCAAGTAATTTTCCATGTCTACAAACCATGGGGAGTATTTAGATATATAAAAAAAAATTCATCTAGAAAAGAGTCTTCCATAGGTTCCTCTTCACTTGTAGTGATCAATCTAGACAAAAAGTCAGAAATAACATTATACTTCACAAGTTTATGTATGATGGTAATATCAAATTATTTAAACAATAATATCCATCTAATTATTATCCCACCTACTATTTTTTTAATCATTAAGTACTTAATAACTAAATGATATGTATAGATAAACACTTGATAACCAGTAATGCAATACCTATACTTGTTTATAACATAGATAATATCAATAAATTATTTTTCTATAGTAATATAGTTCTTCTCTATGGGAGTAATATTATTGATGATATAATAAATGTCATACATATTTCCATCCTCATCTCTTTATCCTATAACTAGTCCTAATACATTATTAGAAGCATTAATATAGATATGAAAAGGCTTTTACCAATTAGGTCCTTTTAAAATTGGAGAAGTCATGAGTTTGTTGTTTAATGTTTCAAAATCTTCTTAACACTTACCATTCCATAAAAATTCAATGTCTTTTGTTAACAAAGAAAACATAAGTGCAACTATCTTATTGAAGTATTCAATAAATATTTTGTAATATCCTATATGATCAAGAAAAAATTTAACATCTATTTGTGTTTATAAAATGGAGAGGTTATAACTTACCTCAATATTTTTGGGATATAATTTTATTCCTTGAGAGGAGATATGATGTCCTAAGACTATTCCTTCATCAACCATTATGATGAACTTCTCATGACTCAAATATACTTGGTGATCCTCACATCTGGTAAGAGCTTTATCCAAATTATTTAAAGCTTCATCAAATTTAGTACCATGGACAATGAAATCATCCATGTACACTTCAACACAATTATTTTTATGATTAGAAAATATGGATACCACTACTCGCTTAAAGGTTGTAGGTGCATTGTATAATCCAAAAGGAATGATTGTATAGGCATATGTTCTATAGAGGTAGGTAAATTTAATTTTATCTTGATCTTTAGGGTCTATTAGGATTTGATTGTATCCATTGAATCCATATATGAAATAAAAATATTGGTTTTCTACCAAATTATCTAAAATTTGATTAATAAAAGGTAAAGTAAAGTAGTCTCTCATGGCAGATTTATTCAATTATCTATAGTCTACACAAACTCTTAATTTCCCATTATTTTTAAGAACAATGAATAGAGGTAAAACCTATTAACTATCAGATATGGGATAGATAAAACCAATGTCTAATATTTTTTCTATCTTCTTCTTGATAGTTTATTTCAAGGCTAGGTTAATCTTTCGTTGTGGTTATTTCACTGGTCTAACATCACTAGTTTAGATGTGATGTGTATAGACATTGGGAGGAATTCCTTTCATATCACTATAATCCCAAGAAAAATATTTTGTGTGTTGTATTAATACATCAAACACTTTTCTTTCTTACTATTTAGTTAACCAACTATTCATATTCAATAATTTACCAGGTTGGATTGTAATTTATTTAGTGCCCGAAATAATGGAATTTAACTATTTGTATTCAATCATCAAGGCATTTAATAGACATGTGTGTGGTATTAACATATGAAGTGTATATACATCCTTGTAAAAGGTTTCACTTGTGGAAATCATATTGGTCAATGGACAATAAAAACCATGTAAAACTGAATTATACCCATTTTGAGCCTAGTCAATTATGTCTTACTGAATGTATTATGGACTAGATAACATGTTTGGTGATCTTATGGCATTGTCTTGATTCTCAATAATCAAGGTGGATTCTTCCCATTCATGATTGTTCATATTTGGATCATAGCTATTAGTCTTTAGAGCTAAGCCACTAGTCTTAATGCTAAGTTTCTAGTCTTTAGAACTAAGCTATCGATCCTTGGAGCCAGGCTTTTAAACTTTGAAGAAAAATTGTTAGACTTCAAATAATTTTTTTTAAACTTCAAAGCAAGGCTTTCTTGGTCTAAATATTATATTATTTTCTCTTCAAACTCTTGGGCATGTTCTTTGATTGTAACCATGGCTAAAGAAGACATACTAGTCTAATTTTGGTCAAGATGATCCAACCATATTTGTTTAGAAATATACATTGAAGGTATAATAAGTGGATAAAGAGATATACATTTATCATGAATTCTATTAGAAATGGTCATGTTTTTATATCTACATTCAATTCATGATACAATTGTAGCTAACCAAGGTCTACCAAGAATGATTGGATATCTTACCCTCTTTGGTTTAGGTTAAAGTATCATGAAATCCATAAGATATTCCTAGGATTATATGGTGACTGGTACATTCTCTATGGTTCATTTAGGAGAAATAGTGGATTTATTGTCATTCACAAGATTATAGTGGTAGGCTAAAGCCCTATGAGAGATAAAGAATATACTATGTTGTATGTCATTATGTTGATGGCAACTCCTAGATCCACAAGCCCATTTGGAATAGACTTGTTCCCAAATGTCACAATAATCATAGGACTACTAGGATCTCCATATTTAGGAACAAGTATGTTTCATGCTAGTAAATCAACAATTTTACCAGTTACGTAATTTTTTTTAAAGATATTACTTATTTATTCTTAGTGCTTTAATGTACAATTATTTAATGATTTTATTCAACTTAATAATATATTTAATGTATCTTAATAGTGGAATTTATATCTTCATCTCTTTTAATCCTTGCATTAATTTAAAATCTTCCCTAGGTTTATCACCCTTAAGTCTTTTAAGAAATATAATAGCATGGGGATCTTGAATTATGGTTGGTGTGGTTATGGATTCTACTTTTTCTTTAGTTGGTTTTTGAAATATAGGAAATCCAAGAGTGTTTTCATCATTGGGAATATTATTTATGATAATGGGTGAATATTTTACTACCTTCCTTTATCTAATTTAAACATTATTACACTTACTAAACTACTTGCAATATTACTTTCTTGATCATCTCCATAAATAGGTGTATTTTACCTATTCTTAGGATTTACCACTAGTTAGGTAGGTAAATATGATTGGTTAACTTTTTGATCAATTATAGGTGGATAAGTTTGTGAAGGCATCAAGGCCTATTGTCAATTAAAACTTCTTTATTGATGATATTATTGATTTGACCATTGAGGTGGTGATTATTATACCCACTATGGTTATTGGTTTTACTATTTTGCCTAGGGTTGTCAAGGGTTTTGAGGCATTCCCAAAATTTTTGGAATCCATTCTTGAATACCCCATGGTTTTAGTTGTGATGGTCCCCACATTGGTGGTGTGACTTATGCAAGCCATGGTTCCATCCATGGTTTGAGAGGAAATCTTGGACAAAATTGATTTTGAGGTTGGGAGTACTAGTTTCCTTATATTTGGATAATATTCACTTCCTCAACTATATGTGCTACTTGTTTTACTTAGTTTCTCTCAATAGGAAGGTTTTTTTTTATTTTTGTCATGGTCTAGGTCACAAATACCACATACCTCTATTTTATCTAAAAAATAATCTTTTACCACATGTTTGAGTTTACATCTAGGACAATATATTGACAATTATATAGTGTTAGTAACACTAGATTTTGCTTTGAGTCCATCTAAGGTAGATGTCAATTATACTAGAATATATATTTTAAAATTATCAAATTCTTCCATTAATTGTCCAACTTCCAGTGAATTTACTAACCTTGATTTCCTTATGCTAGGTCTTGTCCTAGAGTAGTTAGTAAAAAATGTTGAAATTTGATGAAAGGTTAACTTGTCAATGTCACCCTTTCCTATTAGGTTCAAAGCATCATGTGCATCATCTTCTAATCCTTTAATAAATATTTTCTTGATGACTTGCTCAGTGATTTGGTAACCACTCTATTTATGGGTAAATATGAACCTATCAAGGTAATATTCTAAGGTTTCATATTTATTTTGTTTGATATTGAAAAAGTCTTCCTTTCATTCTCTCACTCTATAATAATCTTGATATTTGTCCAAAAATGTAGTTTTCATTTCAACCTAAGTGGTTATGGAATTAACCTCAAGTCCCATGAACCATATCATGCCTATATCCTTGAGTGTAGATGGGAACAACTTAAACTTTTATTTGTCTGTGACATAGTCATATGTTTGGAAAAGAACCTAAAATTTAAAGACGAGCTGATATAGATCCTTTGAGGATTTACCTCTAAAAGTAGGTAAAATGGATGGTGAGATATTTTTCATGGAATTTCTATCCTCAGGACCTATGTTGATTGAATAGGAAAAATTTCTATCCTATTGAGGCTAGGAATCAAGGTTTTCCACATGTGCATGTTCATCTCCCTTTTTTTGTTCCCAACTTTGGTTATCAATCCAATCTAAATTATCTTCTTGGGTGCTCAACCTATGGTCTACCTCAGGAGGAGAATCTTCATTGGTGATCATATCTTTTTTTGTAGATCTTGTGGATCAAATACAACCATTATATAAATAAGATTTTTGGGACCAATTCTACCTATAGGATAAGATGTCCTAAATAATATTCGATATATTTGAGAATATGAACCTTGTTTAAGAGAGGAATTAGAAAAAGTTTGTATATGTATTTCAATCGCCTTTATTTCACTTCCTAATTTATAAATCAAATATTGGATCCTCTCTTCTTATTTATTTATTTGGGATCCCTTTGAGATAAACCATCCTTGAGAATCTCTTGGTTGATTCATAAATCTAAATATTCCTGAATTGTTTTTATTTTTTTGAGTTTTATGAATGTTTTGAATTTATCTTTATAAATCTAATGTAAGATCTCACTAACACTTATTGATGAGCCCCCAAAAATGGCACCAAAAATGATAGGCTATTATTATACCTCTCATTTAACTAATCAATATATCAGTGCCATTTTATACCAAGGCTAGTGTCCAAGGCTATATGCAATGAGACTATTGGATATTGGAGTTTACATTTTACTCTTTGGTGGGTTTTACTTTTTCTATGATTTATAAATCCTAAAAATAGTAAATAAGACTCTAACTCTATTTTATAGAAAAGTAAATCTAGAGTATTTTCTAGCTAAAGATATCCTATAACATTTAAACCATCAACATATAAAAATTAAACATATTATATAAGACATTATGGTGTCCTCACTTGACTTGCCTAACTAGGTAGGACAATGTGATATTATAAAATGTGAGGATGTTGTCTATTGTCACTTAAACTACTTCTTGATAGATTCAAAATATGGAGATATGTTAACCAATTATACTTTCTATGAAATTGAAAGACACAATCTTGCATAATGAAAAATCACTTGAATTGAATTTAAATAACCTTTGCATGTAATGGAAACACCTCTGCATTAAATAGGAAATTCACACTTTACTTTAAAAAGGAAATCATAATTGCATTCAAAAGGAAATCAATATTGCATTGAAAATAAATCACCCTTTGCTTTGAAATGAAATCAATCTTTCATTTAAAAGGAAATCACACTTTGAAATGAATGAATTATACCTAGATTAAAGAAATAATTCTAAACTATAAACTAAAAATACCAATTTTGTCCTGATCTTCAGAGAGAAGTGGGCCCTTGTTCCTTCCTTAGAACAGTAATAACTTTACTCAATAATGAAAATAAATATTGAAAATTATTTTATTATCAAAGGAATGTATACAAATATGTGAAACTGTACCAAAACACTTATGATTTTTGATTGATTAACTAAATTCAACAACTTTTTTACTATTTATAATGAGGAGATATGTATTTAAATCACATATCAACATCTATTCATAGAAAAAAATTGGAAATCTAAATAGTGAAACCAACTTATTTAAAATATAGAAGATTTAAGAATCATATCCCATGCTTATAAGAAGGTGTTGAAACTGACTCAACTAACAATAAATAAAAAATAACTAACATAGATCCAAAGAGATTATATCTAGTTTTACAAAATAGAATTAAAAATATATCTAGATCATTTTAGACCATTATTATGAATAGTAATGTCTCAAATAAGATATATAAATATGGAAAGTCTATTTATATATAATAGATATCTTTAGAATCACTATCTTGATCTTTAGGATCTAGATGGACATATTCAGAGCATGCCCAGGTGTCTTCAAAGCATTCTATATAGGTCTTCAGAGTGCCTTTAGAGCATCTTCAAACATCATTGGATCACCTTTAGAGCGTCATATATTCGAAGCTCATTATCTAAATCATAAAAACTATTGAGAAAAAGAGTTTCCAAAACTATTTGATGTCTTGTCAAAATTATCCCACTATAGGGATGTGTTTTTGTACATAAATTTTTGTTCATTTCATCTAAGTTAGACATAGTAACAAGATAACTAATCATTAATGTATCACATATAAATAAAGGACAATTACATTCATTTCCTACTTAGATAAGACCTTAAATATTAAATGAAATGCAATAAATAACCAAAAGGCAACACTTATAGATAATTTTTATTAGATATAATGAGCTATATGGAATTCTCATCAACTATCCATCTTGAATGCATTTGTATCCACTTCTTTCCCATCAGGTCATGAGTAATATTTTTGTAGGGTTTTTTGTCTTAAGGATTATTCATAAAATCCTAACATTAAAAACTCAAAAAAATTCCACTAGAATAATGTCAATGACCTTCCTCAATGTATCCCAACTCCTTAGGTCTCCATGCTAAGCATCGGTATTGATAAGAGCTTTTGAAATTAGAATCTTGAGTCCATATTTACATTATGTGTACCTTGAATTATTCTTAAGCCAAGAAATGACCCATTTGTGATCTTCCCTATAGACTAATGGCTCCCACTCACCTTATATCTTTCCATGAAGGTGATAAATTATACTGGAGGGTTCACTTAGTGCTAAGAGTGGTATTGAGACCTCATAGGGATTTTTGGCCTAATCTAGGCCTAACAGGTCTAGTTTGTATTTATGTGGGCTTAAGACACCATGTTTGACTTATTAGTATTTTGAAGGTTCATTATTATATTTTCATGTTCAAAATCATCCTCCATACACTTTTTCAATGTTTCAATAGTCCCTAACTCATCTCCCTATCATTATCATACTAAACCTATAGGGTGTATCTCTCTGAGAGCGCTATCTATTTGAGATAGAATATTAGGAACTTACCCTATTATCTTAGGAAATGTGAAGGTATTATGGGATCAAATAGGTATTTGGGACCCTTTATATAAAATATTAGGTTTGTTTCACATTCCTAGTATCCCCAGACATCACAAAATCCAAGGTATAGTTTATGTAGTAGTGACTGTACTATAAGGTTAGTATATTTATTGTAGGTTATATGTTGAAAACCTCTATGATATATTTTCCTATGATGAGAATCATCATGTCCATAATAATTTTTAAGGTGTTATAAAACATGTCAACACTCCAAAATTTTGTTATATCTCTCAATTTTCTTCTCTTCAGTTGACTAGGCCTAGTCAAGTCTATTATTTGACTGTAAGTGCATGTTCTCAAGGTAAATGGGATTCCTATGGGGTGTTATGGGAAGTTTTTATCATTCATAAGTTTTCTCTAAAGACTATTATATCCCTTTAATGATCAAATAGATCCATAAAATACCCTAGGACTTGTCAACAACTAAACTATCATGCTCTAATGCACTATCATACTATAGTCAAACTATAAATGGAATTTTAAAATTAAAAGGGGGACATATAGGTGTTGTTTTGAGTCAAAAATTTGTGATTATAATATTTCAAATGATTTTTGGGTCACTAATACCATTTTCATTCCAAATAAGTAGTTGTCTATAGGGGTATGTTCTCAATTTCCAATGCCCACATATTGTACATTGTAAGCTGATTATAGACACATCATTTAAGAAGCCTAAGATCCTCCTATAGGTGGTAATATAGGTCAATAACATGTAATTCAACCTTTTTAAATTTTATTTAAGAAAATATAATCCTTATAACCTTAATAGGTTAAATTTATATAGATATATGCTTATATAAAGCTACCTTGGACAATAAGGTAATTTGAAATTCAAAACTTTGTAGAGAACACTGACATTCTATAGTGAAAGAATGTATAAAAAGGAAGCCTCCTCTACATCACCTCTTAGGACCAAAAACTTATCATATCATGTTATATTACTACCCCTATTCTTGGGTTGCACGATGAAAACTCTTAAACCAATTTATACCACAATATAATCCATCATGAGAGGATTAAAAGTAGGGTAGAGTCCTTGTTTTAGAGTTTTCAAGGTAATGAATCCTTGAAGCAACTTTCTTGAGTTGTAGTGGCTAGAATAGGTATGTTTGTCACTTCATGGCTCTACCATGGATACTATGGCACATTCAACACTTCAAAAACTCAAGGAAGGTTCAAAAAAGTTTCAAAAATCTACATTTCAATGTGCATAGACCTTTATATGAGCTTCGTATAGATGTATATGCAGGACATAGGGTAGTGAGGGTATGATATGAACAATGTGCATGGTGTATGGTTATAAAACCAAAAATAGACCTCCTATATGTCTAAACTAATCTTCTTAACATTATGAGACTTTAAACCAATTTCAAACACTTCCATTTCAACATGCTTAGTCCTCTATAGGGCACATGTAGGTGAACATCAAGGCTAAGAACTATGCATATTGAAGAGTTGATTGTGACAATCAATCTTACATTATTTAAATAGTTAAAATAAATTACTCATGATTTAATATTTTGTTCAAAACATTCAATACTCTTCATTCCATATTCATCATGGCTATGAAAGCTTCAAAACTCTCATTCACCTAACTATAGGTGAATATCTATAGGGAGGTCTATTGTAGCATGTTTCTAACTGAGTTATCCTTACAGGAGTGGATTTAGTTTACATATCCTTGGATAAGGATGATAAATTTTCAATGGAATACAAACACAACACTATATCCATACAATAACATTATCATGAAGGTGAAATCATGGGTGTGAACTTTTACAACTGATGAAATTATCTACAACTAGCCATGGAACTCTCAACTAGCAAGGTGAGGTACTTGTGATTTTCTTATTTATTCCACATGTGTAAATTTATTTTAAATCCATGTGAGGAGGATTTACACATTATCTAGTAACACTTTCAACAATTGGTTTGTATAGAACAATGTAAGTAAGATAGGAACCTGTAGGGTATGGGAATGAGTAAGTAGAAAGAAGCAGTAAAATTATTATCATTGGTTCATAAAGAACAAGTGACCAATCCTAGGACTCATATTATTTATTTTAATTATATAAGGATTAATATCACCCTACAAGATCATTTTACCTAGTTCAACTCCTATTGGTCATACCATGATAAAACTATTTGACCTTTTCTATAAGCAAAGAAGAGTGATGGAAGAGAAGAATTGTTTTAGGAAAAATTTTGGACTTATAAAGATGATAAAACATGTAAATTATCTCAATTGACTTTAAAGGTCACTAAAAATCCTTCCACACATGCCAAAACACTTGCATGAGCCATACAACTGCCAATATCTCCTCTTTTTTCAACTATGTTCTTGTTCTAACATAGAAATCTATAATTTTTAAGGTAGGACTAACATTTATAACAATAAAATAACATGGGGGATATTGATAAATAATTTATAACACTTTTCTACTTAGGAAAACCATACCAGCTTAATAAGTGGCTCAAATAATGATCTTAAGTGACATGAAAAAGGACTACAAATGAATATGACTAAGGAAATGACACATCAAATGACATTGTTAAGACCATGATACACCATATTAAATCCTATAAGACCCATATATCAAGTTTTTTACTATAGGGGGTTGTATTATTTTACTTTTAGTCAAAATATTTTACATTCTTAGCAATTTTGTAGTGGTGGCAAGCCAACTATGTTAATTTCTAGTAGCATACTCTCATCCATTGGGATATGCAGTCACTAATACATAATATTGATAGTAAATTTCCTTCAAAACCAAACCAAACATGATAAAATACACAAAAAATAAGACACATAAAAGGAAACACACATGTGTTGTTAAGAACACTTATGGAACACACACACACAACTAAAACAAAGACCCACACCTATCCTAATATTTATAAAGCCTCAAACTTGAGGTGAATCAAAAACTTACCATGCTTCAACCAGGGTCAAAGATGGTTTCTCTTGCATCCTTGATGCTCCATAAAAGCAACCTATCATATGAGGCATGTTCATCATCAAACACTTTTTTGTGTTGATGGTCAGAAAGCATACCCTCTTTAGGTATTCTCATTCCTAAAAGTATGCTACCTTGAGCTCTCAAAGATGATCCATTTTGCCTCCCAAAAAGATTTTTTAAAATTAAAACCTTATTAATTCTTTCCATGTCTAATTAGTTCTCTCCAAACTATAGATTAGGAGTGATCAAAGTTGTATCAACCTTACCTTCCTACTGAACATGATGTCCTTAATGTATGAGAATATCAAGCTTGATTTCATTTTATTCCATCACTTCTAAAAGTGGGTCAACATTAGGTTGAGGTTTTTATTTTTCTTTGAGCATAAAAAATTATACCTTGACTTGACTAGGCACCTCTATAACTATAAGTTATTTAACTTTAATAAGGCATAAACTCTCATTTTTGATGAACCTTTCTCTTTATTAAATCTTTATCCATATCATCATCTTCTTTTTTATGGGAAATTCTAGACTTGTTGTTGGCACTAAGAAATTCAGAAAAACTTGGAGCAACAACATAAGTATTTTTTAGTAGAAGAATAGACACTTTTAGATCCAGCTTCATAACTTGTAATAAGCCATTCTCAACTCTAATGGCAAGGTCAAATGCCTCAACTAAGGTAAAACCACCCATGGATTGTATCGTGATGGCAATGTCTGTGCTAATGGCCCTCAAGTAGGCAAGAAACAAAAAGCTAGTAGGTGGTATCATAGGAGGAGGTAACATATGCCAATTCTTTTGGAATATCTCATTAAAATCATGAAATATATCCTTGGGGTATATTTCGATCATATTGAGTTAGTGAATGAGTGAAGTTTGGTCACTCTTGTCCTCAAACCTTGATGTTAATAGCACTCCAAAATCATCCTAAGCTATGATACAACCACTAGGTAAAGTCCTATACCAATAAATTACTTAACCTCTAAGGGAAATGGTAAGTATTCTAATAGCAATATTGACCTTAGTGACATTATGAAAACTATATACATTTGAGATATCTCTAATATGATTGCTAGGAGTGACATGACCTTCACCATTGAATGTAGGAACACTCTTTGTAGAATTAGGGGGAATTTCATTATATGCATCAATATGGATTTGATTTTTAGTTTTAAAATATGGGAAGGTATGATTCCTAGAAATTTTCTCTTGAATTTCTTCTTCACTTTCTTAATCCTCTTGGCTATAAAAGTCTTCTTGCTCTTCAAAGGGCAAAATAGACTAAGGATGTTGAAATTTAAGAATAAGTTTAGGTTGAAAATGTGGATTTATGGGATTGAAAACTCTATTAGAAGATGAAATTATATGGACCATGAAGTATGATCACAATAATATGATAAATAAATGGTCTAGAACAAGATTTTACCTTGAATGGAGTCAGCAAATGATGAGTAGCACACCATATGTAGTTGTGATGTTGTCAAGACCAACATTCACCTTGATAATTTATATTTAGTTCAATGCCTCACTAGGTGTGATAAAACTATTGGCACCAAATATCTCAACCTATAGGAGGTTTTTAAATCCTACTCTAATATTTTGGAAATAATGGAATACCTCTAAACCTATGGGTTACCTATTGTAGAGGTAAACCTCTAGGTGTCTTGTAGTACTTATCACCTACACTAACTGATTGATTGGAAAAATGAGGTATAAATATGCATGGAATTAAAATAATATAAGTGGGTGATACACCATAAATATATCCACTATTCTATCATACTCTTGTACTAAGATAAATGACCTATAACACTAGCTTCAAGGTTCTACAATACTCTAACATTAATATTTCAACATGGAGGTGATATGAATGAAAAATACTCAAGGTAAGTGAATAAAATATAATTTTAAGAAACTAAGGCTAATTTCACACTTGAATATATAATCAAAAACTTAACAAAACTTAATGTGACCTACTATAGTGGGACAATATTCCATCAAACATGGAAGGATTGAGAGAAAGCAAAGATGAATGTCAATCACTTAACTATTCACTATAAATATCTTCAAATACTTTGAAAAGATGTTTATGAACTCAAAAATATATTTAATTTATTATTCAAAGGAAAATTATAACATCAAACTAGTAGGGATTCACCATACTAGGTGCGAAATTATAAAACAAAAGATAAAATAGCTAATACTTATAGAATATGTGAGAGAAGATAGAGAAATGGAGTTCAAGGGTCACAATGCCACTTGTAAAGGCATGAGAATAATTTATTTTTTAGATGAATAGAGTATCAAATATACCATGAAATGTCTCTTTGGAAAAATTTCATTACAAGGCATGAAAACTCTTCAAAACTAGTGTAGGACCCTTCAACTACCTTCTTGGAAACTACCTCCATCATTTGGCCTCTCTTGAGCACTATAAAGTAGAAGAGGAATATATAACACATGTGAACTATGATGGTTATGTTAATAAAAATATCCAACATGTATTATATATGTCCCTAACCACTAGTACTCTTCTGGATAAGTGTTCTCACTAACAATCACTGTCATCCTCATTTCACTCATTCTTCACACTTGGCACCAAAATGGTCTTCAGTTTATAAATATAATATATGAAAGGGGTGATTTTAAACCTTTAAATAGTCTTTTTTTCCTTAAATACATTAGGTATACCTTAATAAACCTCCCAATTTGACTTATCACTTTCTCACTTGGTGATCACCCTTCATTCTCATTGTCTTTCACATATTACCTAAAGTGAAGGTGATTTCATAGGTACTTCTATGTTTTTATAAATAAATAAATGGATATATGTAATTATATTAGGTCCCACTTGATCTCCAAAAGTCATCCTCATCCTTTAAGACTCCTATACACCTAAAAACATAAAAATATGTTAAGAAAACAAATTTTATACCCTGTCCATACAAGTCAGGTGTCAACCAATCTAATGGGAAGGATAATGAGGGAGTTATATATAATTAAAAAATAATTTCCAAGTCAAAATATCCCTTTTTAATGCATTTATATCCACTTCTTTCCCATCATATCATGAGCAAGGGTTTTGGAGGGTTTTGAGTCTTAAGGATTATTCATTTAATCTTGATGTTGAAACCTTAGACAAATTCCATGAAAATCATGCTAGGGACCTTATTAAACATATAAAAAATCATTAGGTTTCCATTTTAAGTTTATATACTGATATGAGATTTTGAAATTAGCCTCTTGATCACTTCTTTGCATTTTATGTACCCTAAGTTGTTCTTAAGCTAATAAGTGACCCATTTATGATCTCCCCATAGAATAAAGGATCCAAATCACCTTATATATCCCCATGAATGTTTTAAAATGTATTTAAGGGTTAAGTTAGTTATATAAGTGGTATTGATACCTCATAGGGATTTTAGGCCTAGTCTAGGCCTAATAGGTCTAGTTTGTACTTTTGTGGGTTTAGGCCACCATGTTTGAATTATCATTAATACACGGATTAATTATTATTTTTTATTATTTAAATCACCCTCGAAACTCTTTTTTATTGTTTTAATATTCACAAACTCATCTCCCTATCATTCTCATACTAAACCTGTAGGGTGCATCTCTCTAGGAGTGCTCTCTATCAAAGATAAAAAAGGTAACTTCCCCTATTATACCAATAAGTGTGAATATATGAGGTAAATAGGTGTTATAGAACATTTTAATAAAATATTAGGTCTATGTCACATTCCTATCACCCCTAAACATCACAAAATCCAAGGTAAACTTTGTGTAATAGTGACTATACTGCAAGGTTAGTATATTGACTATAGGTTGTATGTTGAAACCTTTCATGTTATATTTTACTATTAAAATCATCATGTAACATGTCCATAATATTTTTTAAGGTGTTATAAAATAGTTAAACACTCCTAACTTATATTATCTCTTTTAATTCTCTTCTCTTCACTTGACTAGGCCTAGTTAAGTATACTATGTGACTGTAAGTGCATGTTCTCAATCCAAATGGGATTCTTATAGGGTGTTATGGTAAGTGTGTATCATTATTAAGTTATATTTGAATAATTTGATCTCAATTTAATGATAAAATATATCCATAAAATACCCTAATAATTATCAACAAACTAAACTATCATGCTCCAATGCACTGTCATACTATATTCAAACTATAGATGGCATTTTCAGACTAAAAAGGGACTTGTAGGTGTTGGTATGAGTCAAAAATTTGTGATTAAAATATTTAAAATTAATTTTAGGCCACTAGTACCATTTACCTTCCAAATAATTAGTTTTTATATGGGTATGTCCTTAATTTCCAATGCCCACATAATGTATGTTATAAGATGACTATAGACACCTCATTTCATATGATTATGATCCTCTTATAGGTGGTAATAAGGTCAAGACCCTATAATATAACACATTTAAATGTTATTTGAGACACTAGTGTCATTCTTACCACAATAAGGTCACTTTCCATAGAGATATTCTTTTATCATTATACCTTGGACTATAAGGTCATTTAAACTTCAAAATACTATAGAGAACATTAACATCCTACATTGAAAGAATGTATAAAATGAAGGCTTACTCTACATAACCTCTTGGAACAAAAAACTTATCCTATCATGTTATATTAATTCCCCTATGCTTGGGCTACATGATGAAAACTTTTAAGCCAATTTATACTTCAATATAATCCATCATGAGAGGATCAAATGTAGGAATGAGTCCCTATTTTGGAGTTTTTAAGGTAATAAATCCTTGAAGCAACCTTCTTGACTTAAAGTGGCTATAATAGTTCTATTTTTCACTTAATGGATATACCATGGCTAATATAGCACTTTAAACACTTCCAAACCTTAAGTAAGGTTCAAACAAGTTTAAAACATCTGCATTTCAATGTGCACTAACCTATATATGAGATTCCTATAGATGAATATGTAAGACACAAGGTAGTGAGGGTATGATATGAATAATGTGCACAGTATATGGTTCTACAACCAATCCTATACCTCTTATTAGTCTAAACTGATCTTTGTTACCTTGTGATACTTTAAAATAGTTTCAAACACTTTAATTCCAACATTCTTAGTCTTTTATAGGGCACCTATAAGTGAACATCAAGGTTAAGAATTATGTATATGGAAGAGATGATTATCAAAATCAATCCTAAATAATTTAAATAGTTCAAATTATTTGATCATGATTTAAGAGTGTGTTAAATACATTAAATACTCATCATTCCATCTTCATCATGGATATGTAAGCTTTAAAACTCTCATTCACTTGACTATAAGTGAATATCTGTAAGGAAGTCTATTATAACATGTTTCTGACTAAGTTATCCTTTTAGGAATTACTTGAGTCTATATATCCTTGGATAAGGATGATAATTTTTAAATGGAATACAAAAAACATGTTATCCCTACATTAACATTTTCATGAAGGTGAAAATAAGTGTGTGAACTTCTACAATTGATGAAATTGTTTGAAACTAGCCATGGAACTATCAACTAGCAAGGTGAGGTACTTGTAATTTTATTATTTGATCCACATGTACAAAATGAGTTTAAATCCATGTGAGGAGGATTTATAAACTATCTAGTAACACTTTCACCAATTGGTTTGTACCAACTAATGGAAATAGGAGAGAAACCTATAGGGTATGGGAATGAGCAAGAAAAAAAAAGTAGCAAAATTATTAGCATTGGTTCATAACACATAAGTGACCAATAATAGAGATAATAATATTTATTTTAAGTGTATAAGGATTAGTATCATCCTACAAGAGTATTTTACCTAGTTCAACTCTTACTAGTCATACTATGAGAAAACTGTTTGACCTTTTTTGCATGCAAAGAAGAGCAATGGAGTAGAAAGGTTTTAGAACAATTTTAGGACTTAAAAATATGATAAAACATATAAATTATCTAAAATGTCCTAAAGGGTTACTACCAATCCTTCCACATGTGCCAAAATACATACATAAGCCATATAACCACCCAAATCTCCTCCTTTTCAATTATTTTCTTGTTTTGATGTAGGAACCTATAAATTTCCAATTAATACTAACATTTATAATAATAAAATAATATTTTTAAAATTAAAAACGCTTTATAATATTTTTTTACCTAGGAAAACCATACAAGCTTCATAAATGGCTCAAATAGTGACCTTAAGTGACATGAAAAGAATTAGGACTAAAAATGAATAAGACCAAGGTAATGACATATAAAATTAAATTGTTAGGACCATGATACACCCTATTAAATATTATAAAACCCATATATAAAGGTTTTTACTATAGGGGGTTATCTTATTTTGACTTGTGGTCAAAATAGTCAACACCATGCTTGTAAATGCCTCTGTGTCTCTCTTCCAATCAATTAGTCTATAGGAGCAATAGATAAGGAAACCTAGTCACCTATTTTGACTAGTTTTTAGGTGTTTATTAACCAATAGGACCAATTTATACTTTTATTCATTAATTCAAGACTCAAAATCACTTCTTCATACATTTTTAGTGTTCATGCAAGCTTTCAAAGCCATCAAATGCAAGTAGTTAGGCTACTATGCCTAACTAGCCTAGTATACCTACTTAGTAAACAAGGAGACATAAATTTGGAATAAAGGGAAATTTTATGAGTTAATTCAGAATAATCATGCCACATAACTGATCCTTATCATGCATAACTGATCCTTAAGTGGAAATACATCCATAATTGACCCTTGAGTAATTAATCCATGCATAATTGATCCTTAAGAGGAGTAATTTGACAAATAAAGATATATAATGATTCAATATAAGGTTTAATTAGTCAAATAAATCTTCAAATACCTCATCTCAACACATAAGGATTCATGCAAGAGCACTAAACATGGAAATACTTCTTGAAGACTGCTTATAATTATTTACAACTAAAGTAATGTTTGAGTTAATGATATATTGATGATATTTATTATCTCAACTAAACTATTTTCACACTTATTCTCTCCTCATTTTCTATATATTTAGGCCTTATGACTTTATTTTTGGATCTCTTAAGCTAATAGATAAAAACTATGCTGAAATTATAACTTGCACCTTGAGTTAATAAGAAAAGATTATTGTAGACTTCTCCATTATATTAGTGTGTATATTTATTGTTGATTTCTAGATAAGTATGAAATTCACCTTATTTTTAAGGTCCTCTCCTTTACCTAGTGATATATTTTCATCCTCTATAGGTTACATGAAGTGTTAAGAGATATAAGTTGTGTTGAAGAGTGAGTTAGTTTGTAGTGCCTTTCATAGACCTCATTTCCTTTACCTTAGAGTTGAAAAATTATTATCTAAGCTTCATATGAAATATTCATGTTTAGGATTGTATCAAAAAAATTTGGTTGATAAGATATTACATTTTGACTCATAAGTGTGCTTAAATAAAAGGTTAAGAGAAGATCACTAAAGATTTGGTGCATCACCATCACTAGTATAGGTTTTCCATTTAAGTTATCTTTCTAACTCTTTTCACCCCCAAAGAAAAAATAGGTTTTTGGAAAAGGATTAAAAGTTCATACATCAAAGGAGCTAGCCTCATAATCTAGAGGTTCATTCTAAGTTATAGGTATCCCACAACCTTTAGACCAATTTAATGTTAATCTAGGTTTGAAGGAAAACTGAATAATCTACTTCACAGGGTTCAACTTGCGTTGCTAATAATTAGATGTCTAGAAAAAACATTTTATAATAAATCCCTTGACTGACTATAATTATGAGGTGGAGTATATTATTACAAATGATTACATATAAATATTGTGAACAAACTAATCTAACCTATCAAATAAAAAATATGTAAAAAAAGGCATGAGCCTTATTTCATCATGGCTCAAACAGGCTAAACATGATTAGGCTTGAGCTATATTCCATTGAAATTCCCATGGAGAACTTCACTATTTGACTTGCATAACTTACATGTGTTATTTTCAAAAATGTCATGGAATAAATAGGGACCTAACTAATGGATTTGAAGGTTCCTTGGATTCTTCAATTACTTGGAATCATAGATAAGGATAGGGGTTCCTTTTAAAAATACATTTCACTTTATGTGTTAGTCATGCCAAGTTTATTTTGGGCATTCTCCTGAGTCTAACTCTATCAATAAATAAGATGAATTTCATCTATTTTTATGAGGTCTTCTAGGTATGCATCAAGTGAATCCTAGTCCTTTAGTTGACCATTGTGCATGATCTATAGGGATGGAACTAATATGTCCTTTAGAAGCACTACCTTTGTCCTAAAAATAAGATAAAATGGATTTGACTTATTGAGGCACTTATATCTTGTCTTATGAATCCACAATACTATAAAAACATAGTCATCCTAGTCCTTTCAACTTACATCAAAAATATTGGTTAGAGTCTTCCCAAGAATATTATTGAATGCATTCATGGTTACATTTTTATATGGGTGATATGGAGTATTCTTGTGGTGTAAAAGCATGAAATTAGATATTAATACATGCATAATTTAATTGCTGAAATGTGAACCTAAATCAATAGTTAAAATAAAGGGGCACCCATAATGATTGATGATATTCTCCCATATAAATTATATTACTATGGTTATTATGCAATTATTCATCAAAAACACTTTATCCAACTAAGTGAGAGTAAGTGGATATAATAATTTAACAACCATAATTATTTTGTATTATTGGAGATATTAGTTCAAAAAAACTAATATCCCATTTTTCGAAAGGTTCTTAGGCTAGGATGGGTATCGATGGAATCTCATCTTGGTGGTTTGGTTTTCATACTCTTTAGTAGATATCACACTTTCATATGTATTCTTTGGCATCATATAACATGGTAGGCCACCATAGTCTAGAAATTAGGATCATGTGAATAGTTTATTATCTAGTTAAGTGTTATCTAACAATGACCTCATGTCTTTATTACATTACTCTCAGATGTTCATGTTTAAAAATACATCTACACATAAGTTCATCACACCCAAGTTTGTATAAATTACCCTCAATGAGATGATATATGGAAACATAAACAAATATTTGTATCTTTTATTTTGTGGAAAAATTATTAGTAGTATTAGATGTGAATAATGCTAAAATATTCCAAATGTATTGAGGGACACATTAAAATATGTATAATTGGGCATCCATAATTCCATATTCAATGTTATATACATCCTAATATATATTGATGAGTGATAGGTGGTCTTAAACCTATTTTTACTTTCTAATCTTTAAAAACATCAAAAATTTGAATCCTTGAAAGAATGCAATCCATCATAAAATTCTTCCATGAAACATGGGCTTATTTACATGCTACTTTAGGGATTCATGATCAGTGAATAAAATTAATGGTGTGGCTAAAAATTCTTGATATAATTTATTTAATACATACATAATTATGAGTGACTCATGCTTAGTTGTTGAATAATTTTGTTTGATACTCTAATCTTCCTTCTATTAAAGTAGATGGGATGGTCCATCTTGTTCTTGCCTAGCTAGGATATAATGACACATATTATTGTCCATGATTCATCAAAATGTACATGGAATGGGGAATATATTATAAAAACTAGAGAATAACTCTATTTTATAAATTCTTCTTAAATGTCTCAAATGCCTCCTCTTGCACCTCACCCCATATGAATGGATCATTCTTGTGCATAAGTTATCTAGTGGTGCAAAAATATCAGCATAGTGTCCAATAAAATTTAGATAGTATTTGGTATGTCTTAATAATGTGTACCCTTCCTACTAAGTGGTGACAAACTCTAACTAAATAATGATGACCAATTTATTAGGTTCAACAATAAGGCCATCCTTACAAATCATATGGTTGAAAAATGTGTTAAAAGGTATCATAAAGATGAATTTATTTAAATTGAGAGATATTTGAAGTTAACGTTATCACTCAAACATGAGTCACAAATTATCATGGTGGTAATTTAATAGATCATAAAATCTCAAATCATCTAGGTACACTTTTAAAGAGTCATGAATGAATCCTTGAAGGATGCAATGACAATCCATGAGAAGATGAAAAAATTATTATTTTGACCAATTGGCATGAAATTGTATGAAAATTAACCCCACTCAATTGTGAAGGTGGTATTGGGATTATCATCCTCCTTAATATACACTTTGTGATAGATTTAAAAACCATCAATGAAGGTGTAAACCTCACAACCTAATACTCCTCTAATAATATTCTAAATGAAGGGGGTGGGAAAAGGGTGAGAAATGCTTGCTATGTTGATTATTTGGTACTAAATGTATTTGTATGAACCTATCCTTTTATATTTTGATCACCATTGGACTCACCCACTTAGACTCTGCTAGGTATATCACAATTTTAACCAACATGTTATCAATATCTACATTTACATTGGTGCATAGGTTTGTATTCATTAGGTTTGGCTACTTCTTTATGGTCTCATGCCATCCATTAGCATTATATTAATTTTTTCCAAGGAAGAATGTACACCCTTAATTTATTTGTAGCTCCTTGTGAAAATGTCTTATAATTCTCAAAGCAATTTTATAATGTGCACCAATTTTACATCAAATTAGTAATATCCAATGGTGGCTATCTTGGGTTCTTATATTAAGATGATATTCATTTTAGTGGTTCTTATAAGTTCCTAGTCATACTCATATTGATAATATTATATGTCTATTACTTATCCCTCTCCATGATATGTACCTAGGGATTTGATATATTAATGTATATGGGTTGATTGAGATGCCAACATGTGGCACACATCCCCCATAGTTAGTTATATAGGTCCAATATATTAGGATAATTGAGTAACTTGTGGAATTAGTGCATTGGGTAATGGTCAACCTACACTAGGATTAGGAGGTTACCCATATACTATTAGATAGATAGAGGTAAATATAAAGGAGATGATTATCATTTTAAAGTAATAAAGTAAGCATTGGGTCTTTTATTGTAAGAGAATATTGGAAGTTGTCCCCTCAAAGAGACATTATGGAGTTATTCCTTCTTAAAGGAGTATTGTATGGTGTTTACCTACCTTAAGAGTATTCTATTTCTACATATAATAAATATTTGGACATCTTGGCCCACCAATATATATTGTGTTATGTTGATATACATTATATTCTACATCATTTCTAAATATTATAAGTGTGGATCATAACAAGTGGTATCAGAGATTTGATTTGGGTAATTTTTGTGGGATGAAACCCTAGTTTTTTGGAATCATTAATATCTTGAAAATAGTTGTGAAATTTTGCACAATTATTTTACTAGAGCTGTAGAATATTTTAAGGAAGTCACAGTAAAAA
Source organism: Torreya grandis (assembly GCA_037957365.1). Taxonomy (NCBI): domain Eukaryota; kingdom Viridiplantae; phylum Streptophyta; class Pinopsida; order Cupressales; family Taxaceae; genus Torreya; species Torreya grandis. The sequence goes on along the minus strand of JARHVA010000608.1, from coordinate 3,509,413 downwards.
AAAAGAGGTTTTATGATCCATTTTGAGGGAGTTATTTTTATTTTAGTGTTTTTAATAATTTCGTCATATCTTAAAAAATATAATGATTTTTATATGAAATTCTCATTGATATTTTATCAGAATATAGGATAGTTATAGTAATACTTTCATATTTTTTAAAAACATTTTGAGTGATGTATTGTAGTTTTATGATTTTTAATATATTCTCACTATATGCTGTAATTTTTGGAAAATTTACACCAAATTTTTAATGAAGTTGAAATATATTATCTGGGAGATATAGTAAAAATGTTGGACTATTTGGATATGTTTTTCACTAGTTATTGAGATTCTAGGGTTTTTTTCATTAACCCTAAATTGTGTGAATGATAGAGTTTAAGGAATTTTCAAGGAAGAAAGATACTGATGCCAAAGAATGGTGGATTTTTTTAAGGAGATATATTTTAATGAATTTTTTGGCAAACACGCTTGTCTCTTTTTTTTTTTGGGCCTACACAAGATTAGTTTAAATGGTTGAGCTTTGCACAATGATATTCTTCATGGGAAGAAATGGAATAACTTTTTCTAGATCAATGGGAAATAAAAGAAAAAGGGGATGTATAAGATGAAGAAAATAATGATGATGTTAGTGATGAAGAAGAAAAATAATAGAAGAAAATGAGTAATATCATATATATGATGAACAAGAAAAAGAAATAGAGCATCATGATGATGATGATGATGATGATGATGATGATGATGATGATGATGATGATGATGATGATGATGATGGTGAGGCTACATATCATAAAAAAGGAAAGGTAAAGGATATTAAAGAGGAATAAAAAATATTGGATGATAAAGCTTTGAATAACTTGGCTCCAAATAAATCACAGTCAGTTTTTCAATTTCATGGATGTATTAAAAAGAAGAATGTCATTGTGTCCATAAACCATAGAAGTAAGTATAAGTTAATCAACATGGATGTGGCTCAACATCTACATGTTCAAGTAATAAATATCAAGGAGGATCAAATATATGGTCATAATATTCAAGTTTTTAGAGATTTAAAGGTTGTTGTGGACAAATATGTTTTGCATTTATATTTTTATGCTTTGTATATGGATGATGTGGGTATTATTATTGGATATCTATGGTTAGATACTTTGGGAACAATCAATATTAATGTTCAAAAGAAGTTAATGAAGTTTTGGTATAGGAAAAATAAGGTTACTTTATGGGATATCATAGTTGGAAAGGAATAAATAATAGTCAAGGCATATCATGATGATGAGATAAAGTAGGTGAAGAAGAGCATGTGAAAGATTCAAATAAAGATATACATGAATAAATAATATAATAAAATAAAAACACTTGATCTAATCAAGAGATAAAGGAGCCACCAAAGAAAAAGGTGGAAGAGGTAAAAGAAAAGGTTGATAAGGTCAAATTATTAAACAAAATTTAGGTATATATACACCCACATCATCATGAGAGGAAAAAATCATGAAACCATGTTAGGTAGTGTCATAACAATAGTCACTTTGGTTATACAAGAAATTAAAGTTCTAATAACTATGCCTATGTATAGAATCCAAAGAAGAATACTATGGCTAAGTCTAGTATTAGTGTATTAAAATAGCCTATGGAACATAGAATTAGTGTGGAAATCAGTATAACTATACATGGAATAATAAATATTGTGGTCATGAATGGAATCAAAGGAGTGTAGTAGAATATGGTAAATGGAATCCAAAGAGGAATACTTATTTATGAAAACCAAGGTGGTATAGTTATGATAATGAATGGAATTAGATTAGCACATTGGTATCTGGAAACAAGGTTAGAAAACTATCACCTACTAGGATCACATATGGGTGGTTGGATGATTGAGCTTGGAGAGAAGTGTGCAATGATTTGAAGAACACTCATTATTTAGTTTATTCATATGTTTCAAGGATGAAAAATGTCAAGGAGGGAAGGAATGATATATACCTATGGATATGATATATTAATGTATATAGGTTGATGGAGATGCCAAAATGTGGCACACATCCCCCTTAGTTAGCTATATGGTTCCAATATATTAGGATAATTGAGTAACTTATGGAATGAATTCATTGGCTAATCGTCAACCTACATTATGATTAGGAGGTTACCCATCCATTTTTAGTTATATAAAGGTATATATAAAGGATATTATTATCATTTAAAAGGAATAAATTAAGTATTAATTATTTTATTGTAAAAGGATATTTGAGGTTATCTCCTTGAATAGACATTATGGAGTTATTCCTTCTTAATGGAGTATTGTATGGTGTTTCCCTACCTTAAGGTTGATTATTATATTTTTGCATATATTGAATAGTTTATAATCTTGGTCCATTAATTTTTTTTTTTGAGTTGATCTACATTATATTCTACATATTTTAATTATTATAAGTGTGTATCATAACACTCCATGAAAATTTTGAACCCTTAAGTTGTTAGGGTCACTCTCCTGGGACTCTTCCTCTAACTTAATCATAATGTTTTGTTTTTTGGTCATTAATTAATAGTTACATGCCATATATACTACCTCATATAATTATTATAATTATTTTTAACATCATATTCATCAAATAACTTAGTCCATATGAGTCCCTTCTCACTACACATCTATCTAACCCATTCTTTAATTATAACTTCATATTATATGTTAACACAATGAATGAATTGTAAGGGATAAACTAGCCTTATATCATATAAGGAGAAGGAAAAAGAATGGGTGAATTTATCTTTCAAATATATTTAATCAATAATCTCTCAACACATCACTTTCACAACATACCATGTGCGAGCGAAGTCTTCAAAGTTTAGTAGAAAACATGAACCCATAACTCTATTTGGAAATAAGGTGTGTGCCTTATCCACTTCTATTAAAATTAATTAATAAGAGCCCATGGATTATATTCACCAATATATTATATTAATCCTTTTTATTCATTTATATACTCAAATATAGAGCATATGGCATCCTTGACCTCAATCTAGGTTGGAATACTTAGCTTGTGTGTAACCCACTAGTGTGCAATAATGTTATTTAAGGTTTAAACTAAGGAACCTATGAAATAATTATAATTTTGGAAACATGCCTAAAAATAATGTTAAAATGGGGTATAAATTTTGGATCCATCATAAAGAGTCAACTTATAAATTTCACCTTACTTATATGGAACACTCACTTCTTGTTGAGGTGCCTCGTGACATCCAAATGTTCATTATACTTGGAGAGGGATTGTTGATAGTGTGTAATAAGTTTTAATGTGTGGTGAAACTAAGGTATTAATCTCACCATGCTACATTTAATTCCTATGACCTCATAGGATTCCTATACTCAATGATCATAAGTAATGATGGTGGTGTTATAAACTAAATGTGACTCATCCCACAATAGAGTGCCATCCCATTGGGTTATAAGTTATCCACACTTAACATTATAATTTTTTTAATTTAATCTTCCCAATAAACAATAAAAAATTAATGGTTCCTTTATCATTTGATAATAGAAACACCACACTCTCTTTTATATTCTCAAATATCATAAAGTGATTCTTGAAACACATGTCTTACTTTTTGGTGTAACACCAAGTTTGACCAAGAAATGTTGGGTAGTTTTTTGCCTCATTTTTCACAATCAAATCAAAGTCTACTAAAAAATTTAAACCCATTATCTCAATCACAACATTATGTATAATTTTCATGGGCTAATTATGTGTTCTATTTTTCATGAAAAAAATGTATGGAGAGGGTCATAAGATAGGGTTGTTGATATTATACCAAGCATCCCCTATAAGGATATCAACTTCAACATCTATGTATACTATAATATTACATATCAACCATCCATTGATGTTTATATCTACTAAAAATTATCATAACCTACATTATAGGTTATCCTCACTTCACCTCATCACATTATGTCTTACACAGGTACCTCAATCATTTATTTCCATGCATAGCTATCTAAAATATCATTTAGTAGTGGAATAATTAATTTAGAGTTAAATAAAGATAATATGTCTATGATATCACTTCCCTATTCAAATTATTTGGGTTGGTTTTCTTATCTTGTTATTTTCTCTAAGTATTTGGTAAGTTTAAGCCCACCTTATTGATATTGTATGTAATTTATGGATTTTCAAAATACCTCCTTATAGCATGGTTCATATATATAGGGTGATATATGGGGATTTGGGTGCACCACCTTATATTCATATCTCCTTAACTCATATCCCATATTTTCCTTCTAAGTGGGAGCTATTTCTGGCTATGTAGTTCTACCACTATGAGTTTTTATTTTTACCTTAGCACTGGTATTATACTTAACTTATGCCTTTAGAACCCATTATTCTATGTTGTGATTGATATTTATCATTCTTAAAACCATTCTAAAGCCTTTCATTATGCATGATTTCACCATAAAAATATTAACACTCTTTGACCTTTTGGTCACCTTGATAATTCCCATAAGTGGGATACAGGGGGTGGTCACATTGGTAGTGACTTGATAATCCACACTTATATAAAGTGCCTTAGTATCCTTATTTTTGTCCATACCCACCATATGTTTGATCAAAGTGGGATTTTTTAGTCTTTCACACACCTCTTAGAGTTCATAAATCACCATGCAATCCTTAGTATTATGGGAGGAGGTGTCATAATTATTATATTATAGGGATACCTTTACATAGGTTGTGCACTGAAGAAGTGGACAATTATGCACATCATGGCCCTCTTAATAGTTTTTTCAAGAGATTAGCATGGACCCACATTTCATCATGGGAAATTATTATTATTTTTAATTTAGTTTAAAGAGGGCATTTTGAACTAGGGTCCCAAAACCCTAGGATAAGTTCAAATACAAAAGAAAGAACATGCTAACCAAAACAAGAAAAGAAACAAAGACTAACATAGTCTAGAAACATATAAAAAATAGCCATGAAATAGACACAAAATGAAAAAAGCACTAATCTAAATCCAACATACCAGACACATCTTCCTAACATGCCTTCATCTTCTTGAGATTGATATCAATCTACATCAACAAATTTTCATGATGAAATATGTATTGAGAACCACTTCTTTGTCCCTTATTTCCCTTCCCTTTACTTGTAAAAGTGGGTTCAAGTAGTTCTCTGAGATGTGTCTGAAAGTTTTTAATGTTATGGATTATTTTATAAATTTATACTTTATTGCAATTAACTATTAAGCTAATATTATTATGTATATTTTAATTAAATTATTCTAACAACTCTAGTCTAAAAGTTAGTCTTTTAATCTAGTTGTCTTCCTCCCTAGCTACCAAGGTTTGGGTCATCTTTGAATTTTATTACTATAAAACATTCACCTTACCCTTTAGCTCAATAATATCACACATAAACCACCTTACGATGGATTTTTGTAGTTCAAGTTCTTCTACAATTTTTTAAATATCTCTTTGGCTTTAAGCGAAGAAACTAAGTTATTGAAAGCCACATTTTGATCCTTTTAGTTCAATGAAGTCTCCCCTTTCTCTAAGAAGGTATCTATTATCTCCAATATCCCCTTATGCTTCTATACTACATTTGGTTTCTATTTATCTTTAATTCCCTACTCCACTTCCTTCTGATACTCTTCCATCTCCTCACTATCCTTTTCCACATCAATGATAGTTTCCTCTCCCTTATTATTATGAAAATACTATGGAACTTTGTTCCCATGTTTTTCCTATTTCCCTTTGTTGTGACCTAAAGAATTTGAATCACTTCTAAGACTTTTCTTAATATTATCCTTCTATTTTTTATTATTTTTAATCTCCTTGACACTAACATTCTCAACATAATTTTTATTGCTCCCCAAGACCCTGCTCAGGCTCCCTGGATACTTTATCCACACTTTTTTAATATTTCTAATATCTATAGGCCCATCCTTAGGATTCTCCTTCTAGTTATGAGAGGTATCAAGAATTATTTGGTTCATGCCTTTAAAGTACATAAAATAAGCTAAATTTCTCCCTCATGTCTTAGAGTGGAATAATTTCCACGATTGAGTTTTGGAATATAACCCTCTATAGATTTTAGGATAAATAAAGGGAAAATAAAAGCCACTCCATATATAAAATAGTTTAACATTCTAAACTGATACCATCTCACAACATTATATCTACCTTTTAAAGTTACGCATTTCATTAAGTGAAAATCTACCTTTGAAAATGGACTAGGTAAGGATTTCCTATTGAATCCATTGTGCAGTTGTTCTAATTACTCACGTTCCTCTAGAAAATCCTCTTTTTTAGGCTTGAAATATCTTTGCATATAATAGCTCTTCATCTCCACAATCATCAGACTAGTCACATGGGGGATATGTTCCTCTATAATATCTAAATTTATTCCATTGATGGTCACTAATCTATCCTCCTAATCCTTTGTGAATAAGATAGATAAATGTATGTCAAAAATTTCTATCTTTTCCATAAAACCTACAAATCCATTGACCTATATAGCAACCCATAATATTTCATTTTTCCTAACTTCCATCTAAAGTTTTGATTCAATTCTATTTGGAAAACCCATTTCATTTCTCTCACCTCCACTCTAACTAACTCTACTATCATAATTTTCCTAGGCAAATTAGAAATAAACGTAGTTGTAAGTTGTGTTTTATCCATCTATGAGTTTTTTTACATCTTATAGAGGCTTCTCCTTCAAACCCTTAAGATTTAAATCAAAGTACATAAGTCCTCAACTCACCTTAAAAACAAACAAGTCACCTCTAGGAATTTGAGGGTTCAACCATATACATATAATTAATAGCATTATTATTTCCTTCATTATAATATTTAAAAGTAACTCCTTAGGGAGATCCTCATGGCATATCCAAGTTTTAAAAACCCACATTATTGACTCCCCTATTTGTAAACCATTCAGTAATCCCATTCCCTTCCTTATAGGTATGTTGAATTCTCACCTACTAATATGAGTTCAAAATGCCTTTAGCTTCATATATAACATGTTTGATAGACCAACTTATAATATTTTTTCTAAAAAAAAAATTCACAATATTCATATAGTCTCCCTCCACCAATAAGTTTTGAAAATGTATTTATTTCACCAATTTGATCCCCCATAATGAATCTAGAGCTTCTGCCTAATGATTTGACCTTCATCCCATGTCTCACACATAAGAAACAATCAAATTACCTTCATGATCTCTAATAATTCCACTTTTCCCACTTCTCTTGGGTTTCATTTTTAAGCTCCATAAAAGTTGAGCTTCATCCTCAGGAGAAGGTTTCAACTTTATTATTTTACTAATTTCATCCTTAGGGTCTGGCTTTCTTAACTTTGAAGAGTTTATTTGTCAATTTAGGGTTGGAATTAGTTCAAAAGGGAGAAAATTTTTACCTTTTAAAATATGAATAGACCTATAATTTTATTTGATGAAATTAAATATTCTTTTTAATATTACCTTGTTGTTACAACTTTTTCCCCTTAAAATTTTATTATTCCTTGCTCCCCAAATCCCCCATATAATGTGAGGCAGAATCAAGTTCCATATCTTCTTGAGATGATAATTTTGGAATCGACATCTCTAAGATTTCCAAACTTATATTAGGGAGCTTAGTTGTACCCAAAAAATATTGAATTTTTAAAATAAATAACTCCAAATTCTTTAAGTGAAAGAGAAATTAACAAATAGATGAAAAATTAATTCATTCTCTTCTTCACATAACACACATCTATTGATAATAATGCAAGCTCTTTTCCTAAAATTATCAACTGTTAGTCTTTTATTTTAAATCACTACCCATAAGAAAAAAACTTATTTTTAGAGTAAGCCATTTATCCCACAGACCTTCCCAACTTAACACAACTTCTTATTCCTGAGAAATTAAATTGTACCCTGATTTTACTTTATAATAGCCATCAAATGAGTCAATATAGACTAATTGGTATTCTTTGTTTACCCTTAAGATGTGAAAATTCCACAATAAATTATTTAGTTTTGTTTTCTTCAATATGTCTTCCTTGTTTAGATTGTCTAGGCCTAGATTTTTCTAGATTTTAACTCTCTCCAGAACATGCCAATACTTAGCAACCTAGTCACCATATTTTGGAAATTATTCTTATTATTCCCCTCAACCTCACAATCTATGCACCATAAGTCACTCTTAGTGTTGTGGGTACTATTAGCTATCAACTTCTAAATCAGGGAAGACACTAAGGCTATTTTCACCTCCATTAATGGGATGAATCAAATATTTGTGCCTCTAACAACTTTAGCTATTAATGCCACCTCTATGGCCTCTCAAGGCTTAGTGAACATATTCATTGATAGGGTGTGTTGTAAGGATAAAATAAACCATCTAACAAACCTTTGCACATGATACACTAGATTAATATCAAAGAAGGGTTTGGACACTAGAGTCTTGAACCTAGAATCATAGGCACATATGTTCTTCATCAAGTCTTAATCGATCTCCTTCAGTCTATAATATAAAATCAATTCAATAAGGCTACCTTGAAATTTTATAATCCATAATGGATTGGTTTGGATCAAATTTTAAATACCAAGTATGGGTGTGATCTAGCAAAAACATGGAAAATTGACTTACCTTACATTCTGAGAACATAAATCCCTTTGAATGCTATATGCACACACACTTATGAACATGTTCCATGTAATTATCCACTTCAATATAGTTCATAAATATTAAGGACACATCATAGAGTACTTATGGAATAAGTACTAGTGTAGTGGTAATTGAGGCATTTGATATACCTATGCATTGACTGAAGGTGCACCCAAACTCTTGCATCCTTTAGGGGTCCTTCTCATTTCTCTTGTTAGCTATGAAACATGTTGAAATATAACTCATGTAATTTAAATGTCACACTAGTCTATCACTAGTTCCCCATCTCCAATTGTTCCACCTTGTTTTGTTTTTCTTTTTTGAGAGGTTAGACCCCTCCTGCTAGTGACATACCAAACATCATCAGGCTAAAAGTTTATAAAATTTATGTAACCATTGGTATGATAGTTGGTAAGGAATGTTATTATTCCTAAGAGATGGACACCATCTTGGTCTATTTATTCTATTTATGGGTAAATCACATGAGATGAACTTTAGTTAGAGGGGAATTATGCATCTCTATGGTGGTCTTTTCTCATTTATCTTTTTCCTTGGGTACTTTAGCTTTTGTTTCAAAAATTATCTATAACTCATTGGTGTACACTTCTTCACCCTCAGATCACACATCATATATTCAATATTGTTCCTAATGTTATTCCTATTCTACATAGGTCCTTGTGGCATCTCTTAAGTTGGACTCCCCCTGATGCCTATGGTCCTTTTCAATTATCATATTTTGTTTAATTTCATCATATTTGTGAAATCAGAGATCACACTCACCTATTTCCTACATGATAAATAATTTCATCCTTATTATCTCATAGACAACATTACCTTTTCATCTTCTACCTTATGTTCCACTCGTGCACATAATAACTAATCTAACCATTGGTGAGTTTTGTATTCCACTATCCACCATCAATTTCTTGATCTCTAATAGAAACTACTTTAGATATGATCCTTTAATCTCATTTAAAAATTAGTATTCAACATTATATTTATATGAATATGTGCCTAAAACAAAATATAATACATAGATATTCAACACCCCATGCCAAAAAACATCAATGGATATAGTCCACACCACATTTAGGTTCCTTAATTACTCCATGCACTTTTCAATCCATGGGTACTTCTATCCATCATTTCTATTCTTGTTCATGACATAAAATGAAATCCATGCATGCAAATGTGTTGAAACCTCATAGATGAACACTTCATAGAGAGTATTTTTAGGTTTTCCTCCATCCATTCCTTTTTATTTTTAACACTATGGCTATGATGATTCTCTAAAAATGTTTCCTCTAATTACACCAACAAATGCTCAACTTTTTGTAATGAAATTCAGTACATCATCCCTCTTTTACATTGCATAAAAAAATTCAACTAGCCCCATCAATGAAACTAAAACTTTTTAAGTATAATGATCACCCACATGCTAGCATTACACACATATTAACACCCAATATTTTTTCACTGACGTATCACAAAATTTTATTTGTGTGCTCACTCAAGATGTATATAGGGAGAATTGATAAGGGTTGAATTTAGCTGGAAATGGTGATTCAATTCATTATTTCATGCTCATTCCTTTATGCACACATGAGTACTTAGTGAACACTCTATACTAACTTGTAAACATATAAAAACAAGTAGACTTATATATGAATAAGAACATAGAAATACTATTCTACTCAAATATTAATTTTTTCTATATGTGAAACATCATAAATGTAATGATTGAATTAGTTTAATAAAACTAACAATTCTCCATAGTCATGAATATATATAACAATAACAATATATTTTTTAGTTACTTATCATAATATGATCACATCATTTGGAAGGTTCTCAAAGACACTTAGTTAATAATTCACCAACACTTCATTATTTATCACTTTCTCTTTAACCTTACTAGGTATCTACATTTTATAGGCTTCCTAACAATCCTACATTTCCTTAGGTATCTCAACTAATACCGATCATTAGTTAATGTGAGCATCATCCACTTGGTAGTTAATGCTACACATTAATTAAGGTCAACTACCTCATCATTTTATCATTTCTTCTCATCTACCTATTAGGGTTAACCTATATATCATAATAACTACTATTTTGTTCTTGTGATTTCTACTAACTTGGGTATGTTTGATGATAACATATAATCACTTATACAATTTCCCTAATCACATTTTTGGGTGCACATAAGGATTGGATTTTTTGATACACATTAGGTTCTAATCACTTGAGGTGTTGGCACTAGTCTATGGTTACATTATTCATGCATGTGTATGGTCTTGGTCATAAAAAATAGAGCTATTCAAAATCTTGGGTTAAAAATTATGGATGGAGATTACCTAAATATTCCCACACATACACACACATCAATCCCAAAGCTATTATTATCTACCTCTTACTTGTTTAGCACTTGGAAAAGTAATTAAAAATTGAGATATCTACTTTCACATCCTTGAGACACTATCTTAAAACATCTGAATATTAAAACTACTTAAAGGAAGAATCAACAAGTTGAATTTGGAAAGTAAAAGAATGGCCAAAATTGAATATTATTAATCATTAAAAGTTTCTATATTGTATTTTAGAGAATCACTATTGAGCACACATACACATAGGTGGAATAAATTTGTGAAATTTAAGCCTCATTTACAGTAATGGAATGTAAGAAATGTTTAAACACTTAATGGGGTGTGGTTTTATTGTCCAACCTATATTTATAACCAATTTATTTAGGCTAAACAAGTGTCAATAGTGGAGTTAGGGTTTCAATGCAAAGGAAGAAAAAATATGAATTTATGCACTAGATTGAGGGATATAAATTAATAATAAATCATATTTATACGTATGTGTAATAACCTATGGTAGAACATATTTAAAAACTCACATAAATATTTTCTATTAATAGTGGACACATATGGTGGCTGATAGTATTTTGACATTACCAATAGAGTCTTGATAAATTTTGATAGTCAATATCATGAGCTAAGTGATTAAAAATCCATTATAGATTATTTTTTATGATTTTTCACATACAAATAGAATAACATAATATAAATAATATAACTACCCTATCCTCTTGTCATTTCCATAAATAGTATTCTCAATATCAATTAGATTTTTATATTCATATATGTGTAGAAAATGATATATCTTATGTTATTTAAATATAAAAATGAACACTAATGAGTTTCAAAATAAGATATTGTAGACACCCAAATTTGGCATAACACTTGTTTTTAAATATATTTTTATTTATATAGGTCTTGGAAAATAATTAAATACATAATAGTGCATTTTTATTATATTTTCCCCTTAAGTATTTTAAGTTACTAACCCTTCCTTAAGATTTTGAGTTCTTAACCCCTCGATCATTTGAAGTTTCTTAACCCCTCAAGTATTTTTTTTTTATTTATATGTGCACAACTAAGTTTTAAATCAAATTCTAAGAATCCACATATAAACAAAGCTATTAGAAATCATTCACTATAAATTTTTCTCACACACACATGATACAAACTTGACATATTTATGAAAAAGCACCAAGAAAATAAAATCAATAATTTTCATTATACAAAAACATTATCACACTTTTAAGAGCCATTCATGGTAACATTTCATAAATCTATATTCTAAAGTAAAACTACACTTATATGTGCCAAGGGTGAACTAGGAGATAAGTATTTAACTTTACATGATACATACCTAAATTAATAGCTACATCAACTTGAGGTCCATTAAGACTATGTAGGAAACACTCAGTTACATGGGGTTTTTAAGGCTAACTAGACCATACCCACTACCTCACCCCGCTTTTGTTATCTAATTATTTATTGAGTGCATGTGAAAGAAATTAGGGTCTTAATATTATAGGTTCATGTTCACATTAAACTAAGATTTTTAAATTATAAATGAGCATTATATGATCCTTAAAACCTCTCAAGAAATGTTTAGGTCTTCATTTCCAAAGGACAAAATTGACTATCATACCTATCTAAAGTTTATGGATCATCTCCTATGTTTAACATAGTCACTTATTATGAATTAATTAGGGCACATTTAGTTCATAAAATATTCTTTCAACTTTTTAACTCATATAAACTAAGGAAATATTCAAAATAAGATAATTCCCTCCCTATTTATCCCTTAGTTTTTCCCACTTTGAATTATCAACCTAACTTGTCATAAAATATACTTGTTAGGAATGTATTTTAATGTTTATTTTAGTCATTTTAAATGAAAATAAATAATATAATAGTTTATCTAATTTAATATTAATATCAAATTAATTCACAATTTTTATAATAAATTAGGTGAACCTGCATATTGATTAGACTTTCCCAAATTGTGGGTTTCCCCATGGTTTGCCCTAGGGTTTCAACCTTATTTTTCAAAATTCCAACTTTTTCCATAGGGTTTCATGTTTTATCTTTGATTTACCATTATTGTTAGTGAAAAATGAGACATATTTTAATTTTTAATTCAAGGTTTTGTTAGTGTATGTTTTTATTCCATTTAATGGTTTTACCCTACACATGTTTAGTGAGCTTTCGTAGGTGTTTTTTTCAGTAATTACGAAAGATAATACCACATTCATGAAGAAGTGAGGACATGTTTATATTTCACATATATAAATTACCTTAATAATAATTTTATGGCTAATTATTCTAATTCTAATATTACAATATTTTGATTGTTAATCAATTACTTCTTTTTGGCTTATGTTTCATTTCACTACTACATACAAGTAATTTCATCATGGATTCAATTCTGTCTAGTAGATACTTGAATATGGCCCACTCTAACATGTTATAAAATATTTTATTGTAGATGAATTCAATTTTTCCTATTTTTAAAACATAATTTTTATCTTGCATATCATAGATATGACATTCTTTGACTTAAAATTTTGAAGATTCACCCTTTTTCATATTTCGCTCTTCTTTTGGGGTCTTCTGTTGATCCAAATTTTAAAAAATAACAAGTGAAAGGTATTTATTGATATTAATATTTAATATATTAGTATTTAATGTAAAATCACTCATGCCATTAGATTCATAAGGTGTTAAAACTTGAGGATCAATTGTAAACATGACCTAGTTTTATGACAGTCAATGTTTTCCATTTCTAGAGGTTGTTAGGTCTTTTTCAATACTTTCATGTAAATATATACATTTTATAATATTAAATGGAAAATAGTTTATATGGTTTTAAATATATTTCATGTGTATTTTATGGATTTTTGAGAGGTATACCAGATATTACATTTTTGAGATAGGCAAAAATTTTGTACATGTGTGCATACTATGAGAAACTCTAGCATTCCTGGCACTACAAGAATTATCTCCATATATGGAACCTAAAAGGACCTCTAATACTTATTATGATATAAACCTCCATGGATACAAATGTGGAATAAATTATTAATGAATTTTTATAACATTAGAATTATTAACTACATGAGCAATCCATAATCTCAACACTAGGATTATCAACTATTAGATTAATATGAAATCCTAACATTATGAATTTTGATTATTGGAGTATTCCATGCCCCTAAAATTTAGAATATAAATACATGAGTAGTTAAAATTCCCCAAAACTCCTGACACATTTCTCTAACTAAGGGAAGTGTTGATAATCTTAACATCAATATTTTTAGGTGTATGTGCAGTCTTAAACCCCATTTTAGGAACCATAAGAACTTATAGAAACTATAATAAGGTGTTATATTTATAATTAAAATCCATGAAATTATATATTATGACTATAGGAGTAGTGAAAAACCCAAATAAATGTAAGGATGCCCCAAAATTCTAATGATGACCACAAAAACGTCAAAATTAAGCTTGTGAAGTGTAAACCTATTTATTTTCAAAAAGGGGTCATTTTTTGGATGATATAACTCCTAAATTAATGTGGGATAACACCCAAAATAGTTCTTATCCCTTAGACACTTCTAACCCAAAATTGCTTAAATTTTGTTTCAATGGGGCATAAGTTTTTTATGGGGAAGTTGATTCTAAAAAAAATTGAACCCAAATTTTTTGACCCAAATTTTTTAAAAATTTATGCAATGTTGAGATCATTATTTTTTATGAGCATGGAATATTCAAACATCCATAAATTCCAGCTAATAACTCTATTTTAGGTGCCTTTTTTTTAAAGTGCAAGTTTTTTCAAGCTCTATGCATTGGTGATATTATCATGACTTATAAAATTTAACCTATATAGATTTAAATGTGTTGGATATCAGCATATTTAAACACATACTTCTTTTCTACACTATGGATCTAAGTTTAGGTTTGATTCTTACAACATTCAACTATCATGAGTGGAAAGTTGGTGCAAATCCTCTTTAGGAGTAAATAGTTACACCAAATCATGATGGGTATAAAAATATAATTAACACCTACATAAAATAAGGTGAGGTGGTACAATATAAGTGATGAATAATAAATTATTCTAAGCCTATCTATGTCTCCTACCTTGTTATTTCATATCAAATATGTAACAAATCCAAATCAAGTGTGGAACTTATTGGATTTTTTTTTCAAAAAGTAGGATGTCATGAGGAGTCATAAGTTGCAGAATGAGCTCATAATTTTGAGCCCAAGTGATTTTGATACAATAAAAAACTTCAAAAAAATCACTCAGGTTGCATTTGAAACTATGTGACATTGATAAAAAGGATGATCAATTGATTCTTTCTATCCTTTCCATAGGTTTTGACTATTCTATATTCATTTTAATCTTCCATGAAAATAAGCATGCCATTAAATATACCTAGACCATGTTATCCTTGGATGAATATATTATAGTATTGACTTAGGATTATGATAATCTCATTTAAATGGGTACACTAAAGTCCTCCAAATAACATTCTTTAATTGTGAGTCATGATAAAAATAAGGGTTCTAGTAGTAAGGAGAATAAATAGAATAAGGACTTAGAGAGAAAAATGGTAATAAATATGATGATAAGTCCAAAGAATCAAAATTTTCCTCTTGAGATGGGAAATCTAAGAAAGAGCGACTCACATGTGGCTATTGCAATAAATATATACATGATGAATCTAAATGTATGAAGAGACAAATTGACCAACTGACTAAGAAGATCAAGAAGCAAAATATTAGTGTCCCTAATTCTTCCAATCAGATTTCATCATCTCAAGAGTCTTCTAAGGCCAAATATAGTAAGAAGGGAAAAGAGAAAATCACTTATTGTATTCATGTCCTATCCTTTCGTATGGGTTATTGATTCTGGTGCATCCCACCACATGGATTCATCACAAGACATATTCTCATCCTTGGAGCCATATTTTATGCCTTCCATTTTATTTGGGTGAAGATTCTTACACATATGTTAGTGGGAGTGGATTTTTTGGAGTGAATGATGTGATATTTCATGATTTTTTGTGTGTTCCCTCTTTATCCACCAATCTACTATATTTTTTTTAGATCACTCACATCGGTTCAAGAAATAGAGTTGAGTTCAAACCCAATTCAGTGGTTATTAGGGAATACAGTAGTGACTCCATAGTTGAATTTTGGAATGTGGACCACTAATCATGATTTCATACTTTCTCACATTTTTTACCTAATCAAACCTTTACTACACTATTAACTCATTCAAATGAGGTGAGTAAATTATGGAATGAGTGATTCAACCATCTCAACTATCACTACCTAGAATAACTTAGTCATCATGACATGGTTTTAAGGTTGTCAAGAGTCAATTTTTATAACAAAGTTTGACAAGGTTGCATACTTGATAAACATCCTAAAGAGAAGTATGACAAGGGTAAATCATAAAGCATATAATAGATATTAGTGATTGTCCACAGTAAAATTGATGGACAATTTACAAAACCTTTATTTAATAGAGAAAATGCATGCTTAATTTTATGATTGACTATTTGAGATATACTTGGGTGTACTCTATTAAGTAGAAATTTAAGGTTTTTGATCATTTTTTAGGACTTCAAGGCACCTGTATAAAATTAGTTAGGTAAATCCACCAATATTTTATGTACCGATAATGGTGTTTAGTATGACAATAACTATTTTGAAAAATTGTGTACATCAAAGGGGATTGAACTATAATGTTTAACTCTCTATTGTCCTCAATAAAATGGTGTCTTAGAGCATAAGAATAGGGTTTTTAAGGAAATGGCCAACTATATGCTACTCTCCAAGTATCTTTTACCTTAGTAATGGGCTAAGGACATCAACTATGCATGTTATATATAGAATCAAGTTCCTCACAAAGAATTGTAGGGAGTCACTCCTTTTAAAGCATCAAATAGTTAAAAACCCATAATGAAGCACTTTTGAGTGTTTTGATATCCTATTATGGCCATATTTATAAAAAGAAACATAAGGCAATGGAACCATAGAGTTAGCCTTGCATCTTTGTTAAATATCCTAAGGGTGTTAAGGGATACACGCTTCTCCATCCCACCACTCATGATTTATTCATTAAGATGAGTGTTCATTTTTAATAGTGTCCTTCAAAATCCACACTCGACACTTATTCCCCTTATATGCACTAGGATTTGAGGATATTTTTTATGATTTGCATCTACTTGAGAAGCTTTTTGATTATATAGATTCTTATTTTATTTCTCATTATGAGAGTAGTGATGAATATTCCCCTCCTTATCCCAGAATATCTTTAGATTATGAAGAATCCCCTCCTAACTTTACATGCACTAGTCCACTTTAGGATAAACACACATTTTAAAGTGATGGATAATGGATTGGAGATCCATTAGACACTAGGTAAACCCATTCATAATTTTAGGATGACCCACATACTTTTATTGCATCTAATTCTAATTCACAATTATTTCATGAGGCATAAATCACTCCTAAGTGGGATATTTATATGGAGAGGAATATAGTTTTTTGTAGAGGAACAAAACTTGGGATCTAGTCCCATTTCCTAAGGGAATAAAACTTGTTTGATGTAGGTGCATCTAAAAAATGAAATTTGTTACATATGGGTCTGTAGATAATTTTAAAACATGTTTGGTAAAAAATGGTTTTTCTCAAGTACTTGACATTGACTATATGAAGAAATTCAATCCAATTACCAAAATGATATCAATTAAACTCACTTTCACTATTGTCATTAATTTTTTTTTGGATGCTCATTATATGGATGTGAAGAGTGTCATTTTTCATGGTGACCTCAAAGAGGAAATATACATGGATTAACCATAAATATTTGTGCAAGATTATTCCTTAGTTTTCAAACTTTAAAAATCTATCTATGGATTCAAAGAAGCTCCTTGAGCTTGGTATGCCAAGATGGACTCCTTTATTCTTTTGTTTAGGTTTATTAGATGCCATTCTAATCTATATGTCTATATTTTACAACAAGATAATTTACTATTGATTCTAGTTCTCTATGTGGATGATATATTAATCATAGGGAGTTCTTCATCTACCATAATAATAGTTAAAACTAATTTGTCTGATAAATTATCAATGTTTGACTTGGGCTTGTTGCACTACTTCCTTAGTATTGAAATTTCTTAGTCTAACTCTAGGATCACTATTACACAATCTAAGTATGTTCCTAATTTACTTGAAAATTTTAATATCAATGAGTATAAGCTAGTTATGACTCCTTTTATATCTATTTTTAAGCTTGAAATTGATTTTCCATATCATTTGGTTGATGCTACCTTGTATCAAAAACATTTTAGAAGTCACATCTATCTTATGCACACTAGACCTGATATTTCATATGCAGTGGGAATGGTTTCTAGATATATATAAGAACCACATGAACTACACTGGATAATAACTATGAAAATTATCCACTACATTAAAGGTACTCATGGTTTCACTATTCACTATGGAGTTGGAATCAATTTTGAATTAATTGGTTATACAAATTTAGATTGGTCTAGTAATATTCAAAATTATAAGTCTATTTTAGTCTATAGTTTATCCCTCAGTTCAGGTCTAATTATTTGATCAAGCAAGAAGTAAAATATTATTACTTTATCTTATATAAAGGTATAATACATATGATATATTAATGATTCCACTAAGGATATTTGCCTTCAGGGGTTTCTCACTAAGTTTGGCATCTAATTTTGATGACCAACAATCATCTTCTATGATAACCAAAACACAATATAGATTTTTAGGAATCTTATCCTCCATCAACATATCAAGAATATCTGGATTCACATGCATTTAATTTATGAGATCATTTTTGAGTAATTCATTGATCTCTACTACATCTAAAAAATAAAGTAAATTATTGATATATTCACCAAATCCTTCACTAAGAGCAAGGATCTTCATTTATGGACTCTTCTTGGGGTTTGGGTAGTTCTGACATCCTCCTATATGGGGAATTTTATTATGATTGGTTACCTCATTAGACTTTTCTGGTGGGACCCAATTCTACTACTCACCTAATCAACACTTAAGGGGGAGTATTAGCGTATGTTTTTATTTCATTTAATATAATTTCCTACACATGTTCAGTTAGCTTGATTATTTTTATTTTAATTC
This sequence comes from Torreya grandis, assembly GCA_037957365.1. Taxonomy (NCBI): domain Eukaryota; kingdom Viridiplantae; phylum Streptophyta; class Pinopsida; order Cupressales; family Taxaceae; genus Torreya; species Torreya grandis. Next base: position 3,490,228 of record JARHVA010000608.1, on the reverse strand, counting down.
ATTATAAAAGATCATCCCAAATTAATGATTAATTCACATTTTAGATAAAACATTTGTTGAAACCACATATTTATTGTAATTTCCCAAACCTTGGGTTTCCCTTAGGGTTTCAACCTTATTTTTAAAATTCAAAATTTTTCCCTAGGGTTTCATATTTTATCTTTGATTTCCCATTATTCTTAGTGAATGAATCTTATTTCTAGGGTTTTGTGTTCATATAATTGTGATTTATTTTTCCATTATTATCTCATTTATAACTCACAATAGCTCAATTTTCAATTTCCTTGGAGGTTTTTTTATATTCTTATTGATATACTTATAAACCTCTTTTTGTTCACCACATTTCTTTATGGAGTTTTCATATTTTTCAACTTATTATTTTTATTAAATCTTATACATGGTGAAAGGTATATCTATTCTTTAATATTTTTTGGTTTTTTTCATTATCATATTTTAATCACAAATCTCTCTCATATTATTGAAATACATAATTGATTTATCACAATTATTGATTTTTTATTCAAAATATTTTAAGATTTTCCTTGTGAAGTGCTCCAAATATTTGGCTCATTTTTTATTCATAATAGTTCAATTTTTAAATTCCTAGGATTTTTTTATATTCATATTTATATAATCATAAATATTTTTTATTCATGTTTTAATCAACATACCCCCATTATTTTTTAGAATAGGGACCCATTATGTTCTAAAAAGGTCTAGGACTATTGTGAAAGTCTCCTTCTAAGAGATATTTGTATGTTGCATCTAAATTATATATTTGGAAAACATATATAAACATGTTCTACTTAGTCAGACTAACCTATTAATACTCTTCAAAAAATTTGTATATGTACAGGTTTTTGGGAGATGCATAATTTAAAATGTCTAAATATTTATAGAAATAGGTCTTCAAAAATTTTGTTCAGAAGTCTATCTTTGACAAACTTCAGCATTTTGCACCTATACGAACCATTTCACAAAGTAAATCTATGGGAATTTTGTTCACAAGTCTTGTTCACATCTTTTGTTTGGAACTTTTTTTTAGAGGTTGGGCCATTATAACTTTATTCACCATAAATAAAATATTTGACATTTTGGTCTTAAAATAAATTACTCAATAAAAGTATTCAACATTTGATCTCTAAAATTTACTCTTTGGAAAAAGTGATCAGTATAAATTTTGGTCTTAAGTGAAATTGTTTAGTGAAATTATTTAGATAATTTTTCAAAAAAAAAATTCTGCACTTATTTCTTCAAAATTTTGGTCTTCAATAAAAGTGTTCAATAAAAGTTTTTGGAACTTTTGTTCAAAAAATTTGGTCACTTTGAAAACACTATTTTAATGAAACATATATCTCCCAACTACTAAAAGCCTCTATGGCATAGGTAAACTAAAGTGAAAAGAGTGTCATAACAACACTTAGAAAAAGGCAATGATGTGGCATTATTTCTATCCTCTATAGTACCTAAGTGGCATACCCACCAAATAAAGTGGTAAAGTTCAAATTGAATAAGAAAATAAATTTTATAGATGTTGGAAATTAATGGAACATGAACTAGAATTGAATGAAAAGCTATATCAATGAATTAGAAATAAACATCATGATCACTGATCATAGACTAACTTTGAATTCACTCACCTATTTACAAACGAGCCCTAGTTACCTACAATTTTATTGACAATTGCATCCATAAGATCCAAGCCACTAAATTGAAGATTTATAACTTTGCCAACCTAGTGAATTAACTATGGTGTATTCATCCAAATAATTTAGAGGATCCCTAACCCCATATATATTCTCTATTAAGGATTTAATATAGTACAAAGACACTAGTTTTAATCCAACATTACTCAATAATGGCTATATCGATTACTCAATGTTATGGGAAGTGATTCCATAGGTGGATGCACATACACATGAGGATAATATGACACCAACTCAAAGAAAATTAGATGTGGTCTTCCTTCCTCTCAAATGATAAGGATTGAATTTCACAGAAGCTAAGCATAAGGTTATGCCATTCATAGACCTCATATGAGACTTGTTCCTCACTGGAAAAGTGATTGGGGTTACATTATTACACCACTTAGAAAATAAACCCATTATAGCATGCATATCAAGAGATACATTATAGAGGTATTTATCCCTCCATATTATGGGTGCTACATATGACATTCAAAGTTTAGCTACATGGAAAAAGGATAACTCCATTGAGAAAAATTTAAACAACTAGATACTTCTTGGGGAGACTATCAATCTAAAGGAGAAGGAGATGATGCCTATAACTAAGTTCTAGATGGGAATATATATTTTTATGGCCCTCCTAAATTGGTTATATTGTTACCCAACATAAAATTACTTCACCTTGAATGGGTTCCATTTTTGTACTTGCTAATGACTTCAGAGCTAACATTTATTCAAGGTGAGTTAATTAGTGATAAATTATGGGAATAAGTAATGAAAAAGGATAAAAGGACTCAAGGGGAAAATTTTTATTTGATGTCATACCTTCTAGACATTATGTAAGTAATAGTTTATATGCATAATGGGTCAAACTAGAGCCTATATCTAGAATTTATTAAAAATTATATATGTGATTCATATTATTTTATCTACATATATGCTTATAACAATAACATCACTTACATTGTGGAGGACATATACCTTAAGGTGTTTATGGCCATTTATGAATCCCCACTACCCAGGGTATCCAAAATCATTATAGACACATTATATCTTGAATACATTGTGATTATGGTCATAATCCATATGGTTGCACCCCTATGTCCCCCCAAACATGTAACATAAAAATTAGCAAAGTAAGAGATTATCCTACCAACTATGGGGGGAATTGATGAATATCTAAAGAAGAAGAAGATGAGTTCCTTCCATAAATCTCACCTCATTATTCATAGAATGTTTTATGTTAATTGTAAACACTTTTGGGAGATTGGTAGGTTCAAATAGTATTACTCACTAACCACACTATAAGACAAGGAATGGTACCGTCATGGTAAAGTCTAAAAACATATTCAAGGCCTTGATATTCCATACCAACATAAGCTTTATGACCATTATTTTTTATTTATCAATTCTAAGATTTATTCTCATGTCAAAGAGAAAGCACAGATAATGGGATTGGATAAGGAACTCATGAAAAGCATTCAAGTGCAGCCTTCCATTTTAATTATATATGTACACATCAGACTCCCACTTGTAGGTGGATGGGTTGTGTCCAATTTTTGGATTAATGGGAATTTTAAGACATTATTTAAGGAAGGGAATCCTTTATAAACATTCCTTATGGAATTAAAATCTATAAAAAAAGAGCTTGGGGTGGCTAAAAATTCACTTGGGGGAACTAAAGATGATCTAATTTTCCTTAACTCTTCAGACTCAGAAGGCCATTCCCATCCTATTGCTACAACATCCAAAGATATTGTAAGTGTATAATTTTAAACCACACCCACTAAAGAGGCTTTCTTCACAACTAAAAAAGTTACTATTTATTATAAGAGAAAGCAAAAAGTTCACATCCCTCCAATGAGTCTAACTATTTAAGCAATATCTACTTAGGAGATCAAGAATCTGTAGAAGGTGAGTCTATATATGAGGAAGAGTAGCTACAAAGAGCCAAGGTTTTGAGCCTCAAAGACATAAAAGGTAAATAAACACTACATGGATATCAATTAAGTAACTTATTTAGTTTTTACCACTCCCATTATATATATATTTTTTCCCCTTCATCTATTGGTTCTTTTGATTCTGTCTCTCAATTCGAGTGTTTCCCCTACCTTGGTCATACCTAAAGTATAAGTTGTTTCCCTTGAGCCTATTGTCTAACCATATTTGATTTTTATAAAGGTAGAAAATGTTTCCTCTACCCTTGTTGTCTCCATTTACCCAATAGTTATTTCTCCTCTAATTATGTCAAAAACAACCATTCCCATCACTTCTACTATGGTTACCTCAACCACTACTCCAAGACCCTCTAATACCAAAAAAAAATCATCCAATAAAGTTAGGGGAACATTGGCAAGTCTGTGTGTGTGTGTGTGTGTGTGTGTGTGTGTGTGTGTGTGTGTGTGTGTGTGTGTGTGTGTGTGTGTGTGTGTGTGTGTGTGTGTGTGTGTGTGTGTGTGTGTGTGTGTGTGTGTGTGTGTGTGTGTGTTTTGTGTGTGTGTGTGTGTGTGTGTGTGTGTATCATCTACTAAGTTAGGCTTGATAATGATTTATTCTAGTTCTTCTTAAACCACTATTATAATGTCATATATGAAGGCTAGAAATAATAAACAAGTATATACAATCCACCCATTACCTCAATACGGTTGTGTGGACTAATATAAGATAATATGGCCTTCCATTCCTAACCCATTACTTGAAGAGGCCTTGAAATAGTCCTCAAGGGATATATTTGTTAAGACTATAACCTAGGACATTCAACCAATAGACCCAACCCAATTGGTAATCCCAAAATGGGTAGATAATTTGGAGTCATATGGTTCTCAATGGACAAATTTTACCTCCATTGAAATCCTAAACCATTAGAGGCTTCCTCACTAAATTTAGGGATGTACACAAGACCCACATCAATAGGAAAGCTAGTTCTAAGAGGAGGGACACTTGTTTACCTTACCTAAGCAAGAGGTTATCCCTTATGTTTGAGTTGCATTAGATAAACCCAAAAGAGTTACCAAGTCTAGGTCCTAATATAGTATTTTGGTTTCCAATTTGTTATCACATTGAAGGCCTAGATCTGTATTGGGTATTTCTAATATACCTTGACCTAGGACACCTTCCTTAGTAATAAATATCTATCCCAGTAATCATCCTATGGCCCAATAATCTTGATAATTTGGATATATGATTACCATCTTAGGATATGAGTATAATTTGGTAAGGAATATAGAGAAGTATCTACCTTTGTTCTCCCCAACATGATGAAGAACTATAAAGGAACATATCAAGTATTTTACATCGACTCTAAGGTTAATGAATGTTACTAATGAAGATGTTGAATTCAATATTTTCCCATTTACCCTATGATTGGTACCTCAACCTTCAAGATAACTCAATTACTTATTGGAATGCATATTAGAGTAATTTTATTTCTCAATTTAGACAAGATACTAGCCCTAGCTTGGTGTATCAATGTTTCACCAGTATGAAAAGGGATCCTAATGAGCCAATTTGGGATTATTGTAAGGTTTTAGAATATGTACACTTGGTTGAGTCTATCATATAAACCAGATAGAACATTAGCATTGGATATGTACAAAAATACCTTGGATCCAATCACTATAATGATCTTACCAAGTGTTGTTTCTACCACCACTCTATATTTAACATATGAAGAAGCTATCAATATTTATAGATAGATAAATCCTCAAGAACCAAGCACCTATAATATTAATGTTAGTTTTTTAGCCCTAAATCTAGTGCCTCATGTTAATTAAAATGTTACCTCATTCAACCAAAATCAATTATATGCACTACCTCCTCTGATCTAGAAAATGCCCCATCAAAACTATGGTTATATGAATAATCAAGTACAAATGAATACTCATAAACAAAACTAGCATTAAATTCCATCTAATACTATAATTGCATAGGGTCTTGATTCTACAAAAGCATAAATAGATTCTATACAAATAATGGTTGAAAATTTGAGTAATGACTTATTAAACATGTAAAGTAATATGTGTAATGTTAATAGATAGAATAACAAAAGTCTTAGGTTTCAAATATATAACAAACCTTTCAATTGATCTATAAATAACATAGAAAAATAATAGCCCAATAAGTTGCCAAAAATAAACATAGTAGAAATAGCTCTACCCAAATGGTGTAGAGTTCATAATACATCATAGCATGGTGAAATTGAATGTGTCAAATTATGTGTAATATTTGAGATATTCCAAAGGGAGATTATAAGGTGAGATTTGATGAAAAACCCACCAAAGTTCCACCTATAATCTAGTTCCTCAAACACCACCATGGTATTTAAAACACATGAGTATTCTTTCCCAAATGAATATGATAATAAACTAGAGGATAAATTTAATGAAATACATGCATTAAAAAAATATTAAAAGGTAAATTACAATTTTAGGAACAAACATCTCTTCAAAACATATACTCCAAACAACACCACTATTCTACTAAATCCAAGGGCCAAAAATAGTCCACATCCCCCAAAAGAGATTGAACAACCCCAAAATAAGGAAGAAATGAGAAAAAGAGGATATAAAATTTTTGAATACATGAAGACGATTAAATCCAACATCACTCTTCATGAATTGGCTCAGATGACTAAATAAAAGGAATTCCTATGGAGGTCCATTATAGGAAATTAAACTATAGAAAATAAAAAAGGCTACTTATACCAATGTCACATAAAATATTAAACCAAATGTTCCTACTTTTTTTGTTAACTATAAGAGCATTTGGAAAGAACATTCATATTTTTATATTTGAATCTATATCTTTGGCCATAGTGATTCTAAATTCCATTTGCCAAGATCTTGGACTTAATCTAATGCCATCAAAGAGGATGGTTTCATATATAAATAATAAAATGGTGCCTATAGGAGGATATATAAACTATTTACACATACAAATAGCTTTTTAGCTATGGGTAAAAATTATAATTAACATACTTGTAGTGGATATCCTAGAAGGATATGAACTCCTCCTTAATATAGACTTGTCCAAGATGTTTAATGGGTATGTATCAACAAACTTATCTCATATTTAGTTGCCATAGAGAGGTGTTTCAAACTACATCCAAATTGACTGGGAGCTAAGAATGAAACACTCTATTACTAAATATAATAATAATAATAATGAAGAGGACATCTACAAATATACTAGCCTTTGTATTTATACCTTTACCATAAAGTATGAGGTGAAGGAACAAAAAGTCTAGGGACTTTCCCATATATGGAATCTCCACTTTAATGGAGAAATATTCAAGAAGGGATAAATCATTTATGTTGAGTTGGTAGATACACAAGGTAATAAATACCTAGTATCATATATATTATAATCCCATTGCACCAATAACATAGTGAAGTATGATACACTAATTTTAGGATTACATTTTTCTCTCAAACATGATGTGAAATAGATACTAATCTATGGAGATTCAAAGCTGGTAGTTAATCAAGTCAAAAATAAATAACAATGTAAGTTATCATACCTAAAGAGGTAAAACATAGATCTTGGTATTTAATTAAGTCCTTTGAGGTTTGTAATATAGTGGCTATTCTTATATAATAGAATCTAATTATTGACTTATTGGTTGCTTTATTTTCCAACTTGGCACCTCTACAATATTCTAAGGTACATAGATTATCCATTGAACTAGTACCTTATCCATTCATTCCTAAAAACATGAAAAAATTATAAGTTTTTTATGATGACCAACAGATAGTCAAGTTATTGACTAACTCAAGAAAATTTGAGTCTCAAATCATTGATGATAAGGAGATTAGTTGTCTATGCCAAGAACTAGGAGTCATTTAGTTGAAATAAAATTTCCTTCCCTTAGGAATGGTTTTATTGTAAAGGACATTTGATTTGGATCCTCAATAAAAACAAAAAATTTAACCAAAATTAGATGAATTTAAGTTAAAAAATGTGAATTTAGGAGATGAGTATGATTCACACTATGTTAACATTGGTCTCAGTTGCACTTTAGAAGAAAGAAAAAGGTTGAAGAATTTACTCTCCTAGTAATAAGATGTGATTTTATGGACAAATGAAGACTTAAAGGTTTTCAACCCAAGGGTCATCACCCATACAATACCAATGAATTCAAACCACAAACTATTTAGGCAAAGATAAAGGCTATAAAATCCTATTCTAGAGCCTCTTATTTAGAAAGAAATGGAAAAGTTGAAAGAAAAATTAATTTTCCTTGTTAAACATACTACTTAGGTAGCTAACTTAGTTCTAGTCAAGAATAATAATGGAGAAATTAGTTTTTGTGTTTATTTTAGAAATTTGAATAAAGATTCTAAGAAATACAACTATCCTTTTCCTTCATTCTATGAGGTCATAAAGATAGTGAATGGTATAGGAATGATGTCCTTCTTTGATGGATTTTTAAGATATAACCAGGTGTTGGTTGAGTTAAAGGATAGAATGAAGACTAAACTCAACACCAAGTGGGGTAATTATAAATACAAAAGGATTCTATTTGGATTGATTAATGTATGAGATACCTTTTATTAAGACATGGATAATAAATTCTAAGGGCTAATAGGTAAATGTATAATCATCTACATAGACAACCTCACTATTTTCTCAAAGACCAAAAATGACCATGTAGGCCATCTAAAATCAATATTTTAAAGATGCAAAAGGTTTCACATCTCACTGAACCAAAAAAGAGCATTCACTAAAGGCAAGTTCTTGGGTCACATCATTGATAGAGATAGAATTATAATAAGCCTAGATAGAATTTAGGGGATATCAAAAATTTCATTCCCAAATAGAAAAAAAGAGCTCAAATATTTCTTTGGGAAGATAAAATTCATAAGAAATTTAATATCATGACTTGCATAAATTTTTATACCTTTTAATGTAATTCTCAAGTAAGATGATAAAGTGGAAAGGATAATAGAGGCCCAAAATTCTTTTCAAGACATTGAAGATTCAATATCTTAGACATCTATACTGATAAGTCTAGACTTTAGTAAAGATTTATTCTTATATTAATTTACATAATAACATAAAATTACGTCAATTCTTACCCAAAATAATTATGAAAGTGAACACCCTGTTGAATTCATGAACACAAATTTGAAGGAAGTAAAACTCCATGATAGATAAGTAAATATTTGTCCTTGTCAAAGTGGTAGAGAAATTTTGACACTACATCTTGAGGAATAAGACCATTTCCATTATGATGGATCATACTATAAAACTCACTTTTTTAAAAACCAAATAGGGATAACATAAAAGAAAATGGATGGAAAAAATATAGAAGTTTTAAATAAAAATCAATCTTACCAAGATTGTTAGAGGTCAGAGCATCATTCAGCTCATGATTGAATCTAACTTGTGTATCATCATTGATGAGGTTTGTGAAAACGAAGTATCTAAAGGATATTGGTATACTAACATTATTAAATACTTACTCATAGTTAATTTTTACCCATAATGTAAGAGATAATAGAGGAGATATTTGAGGCTCAAAGTTTTTCATTATATGATTAAAAAAGGGATTATCTATAGAATAAATTTTGAAGGCATCTATCTAAGATGTGTATAAAAAAAATCTCAATTAATTATGTAAAAATTACACTATAAGATAGGTAGTGGTCATATTTATAGAAACACCATAACCCATAAAATACTCAGAATGGTTTATTACTAACCAATAGTCTTCAAGGATGAACATGTTCACATAAGAACATGCCATGAATGCAAATTTCTATAAAAAATTAAAGGTACGTGAAATAATGCCTTTAAAACATATTATTTATGTAAGACCATTTAATCAATGTGATTTATATTTCATTGGGGTCATTAACCCTAATTCATCAACTAGCCACAAGTTTGTACTCACTACCATAGACTATTTCACATGATGGACTAAACTAGTAGTTACAAGGAATTATAGAGCACAAGATGTAATCAACTTTCTAGAGGAAAATATCACAACTAGATTTGGTACTCCCATTTCTCTATTTTGTGATAATGGGCCAACATTATAATTAACTGAATTCACTAAATTGGCCCATGATAATCAAATAACCATTAGGTCATCTTCCAACCATTACCCATAAGGAAATGGATTGGATAAATCAAAAAACAAAAAAAATGATTGATAAAATTAAAAATTTAGTAGTACACAAACCTAGAGAATGGCATAATCTACTAAAGTATGCACTATGGGTTGATCAAATAAGATACAAGTAGGCCCTCAAAGCTTCACCTTACTTACTAGTATATATGATAATTTGTTTTCATATTCATGCTTAAATTTCCAACATATTAATCTATGCAAGATTACATAGAACCAAGGGAAAAGGTGGAGTCTTAATTATTAGACTTAATAGAGATGAAATATTCAAGGACTGAAGCCTTACATAATTTAAGTAAACATTAGGACATAGTTAAAAGGTGGTTTGATAGAAAAGCAAAATTTAAATAATTCATAATATCTGACCTGGTACTTCTATGGGATAAAACTCATGAAAAGAAAGGACAACATGACAAGTTTACCACACTATGGATTTGACATTATCATATTTAAAAGATATTGGGTAAAAATGCTTTCCATTTGAGGGACCTCTAAGGCAATGAGTTAACATATCCAGTCATTGGACAATTTTTAAAGCACTCCCTCATGGTTATACCATCTGGAGATGTTCCTGAGTAACATGTGTTGTTGTAACGGTAGGAGTAGAAATAATTTACTAATTTCATAGTTAGATTTATTGCTTTTGTAATTAGATTTATTTATTTTGTAAAATAAATTTATTACTTTCATAGTTAGTTCCCACTTCCTAGATTAATGCTTACTATTTTTAGCATTTCATTTTCCTTAATTTAGTTCCCTGATTTCTAGATTAGATATTTTTATTTATTTAATGATATTCTGATTGACTTTCCTTAGTATAATCAAACAATTATCCAACCTATTGGACTTCCTATAACATGTTCAAAATCTAAAAGATCATTTTGTGGGGAATACACTAAGCAAATCACACAAATTTTCTTACTTGTAGGTTTTATACCCTTATGTTTTAAATTTTTAGAATTTAGGAATGCAAAAAAAAATTGATCATGTTCATGCTACCATTAAATAATTCTATTAGAATTATAAAGGTTGCTCTCATTATTACATACAAATTTAGAAAGTTTTCTCATTTTCACTCGATCAAATGCACCTTTCATGTTAATTTTTTGAGGAAAAACACATTGATAAAGATGTAGTTAGAAGCAACAATCTGGTAAAATGTTATGATTTCATATATACCAGCTCACTGTGGTTTATTTTCTCCGTCTTCAATCAATAATATAAAAATAATAATAAAGATCAATTCATACCAAAAATATTTATCCATCAAACATAAATAAAAACTAAAGGTGATCAAATAAGGACTATTTTAGATAATCTGGACTTGTGTCCCTAAATTGGATGGAAGATAACATTTTAAAATGAATAGTTTTTGGGTTCTATGTAGTTGCACATGGAGAGTATGGTAATAATTTGGATTTATTTCCCATTTATTATATAGGAGAGAATTTAAAATTATAATTTTTTTTACAATGTGGGCATATTCTTGATATTTGTTTTTCTATTGGACTATGAATAAGTCCAAATTATGTAAAATAGTCCCTAAAAGCTCAAATGATGAAATAATATCAATGTATCATACATCATGAAATAATATAGGAGGAGGAAAGAAAATGAATCAAAGGTATCTCTGTCAGGGCTATGGAGACTTGTCTAGAAGTAGATCAATGCTATAGCTTCCCTAATTTTAAATATGTTTTCTTAGAAATTAGAATGACACCTATAGTTATCACAAGTCTCTACTAAAATTCTCACAACAAGGGTAAAAGGAAATCACTTCCTCACACATAGATATAGGGTATGAGCAAGGTAAGTATGTTGTATTTAGTTTTTAGGAGTCTTAATTTGTGAAAAATTTCATGTTTGATTTGGAATTACTAACCAAAGGTTCTAGTTTCTCAAATAATTGGGAGTATTCCCCCTCTAAGTCACCATTTGTTTTACCCAATAGACCCCCATTATTATTTTTTAATAATAGGGACACACTATGTTATGAAAAGGTCCAAGCCTATTGTGAAAGTCTTCTTCTAAGAGAGAGATTTATATGTTTCTCCTAACTTCACTATTCAACAAAAATATATAAACATGTTATAATTAGTCAGAATAACATATTAAGACTCTTTGAAAGTTTTGTGTATGTATAAGTTTTCATGAGATACATAGTTTGTTAAGCATCAAGATTTGTATAAATAGGTCTTAGAAACTTTTGTTAGGAAGTCTATCTTTAACAATATTCAACATTTCACACCTATATGAAATGTTATGCAAGGTAACTCTTCGAGACTTTTGTTCATAGGTCTTATTTGTAGTTTTTCTTCACAACTTATATCTATAGGTTGGGCCCTTGTGACTTTATTCACCATGGAGAAAATATTTGTCATGTTGGTATTTAGTGAAATTATTTGGTGAATTTTTTTGGTAAACTTGTTTGACATTTGATCTTTGGAAATTACTTTTCATAAAATGTGTTCAAATAAGTTTAGGTATATGAAAAAATTATTCATAGAAATTATTCGATAAATTTTTTTTGCACTTTGTTCTTTGGAAATTTTGTCTTTGACATTTTGGTCTTTGGTAAAAGTTTTTGAAACTTTTGTTCAAAAAATTCATTCACTTTACAAACATTTTTTTAATGAAACATCTAACTCTTCACTATCAAGAGCCTCTATGGCATAGGTAAACTAAATTGAAAAGAGAGAAAAAATAACACTCATCAAAGGGTAATGATGTTTCATTATTACTATAATATACAATACTTATGTGGCATACCCACTAAATAAAGTGGCAAAGTTCAAATTGAATAATCAAATAAAGTTTATAGATGTTGTAAATTAATGGCACATGAATTGGAATTGAATGCCAAATCTATATCAATGAATTAGAATAAAACATCATTTTATTTTTTCACAAACTAACTTCAAGCTCACTCATCTCCTTACAAATAAGCCATAGCTACCTACATTTTAATCAATAATTACATCCATAAGAGCCAAGCCGCTAAATTGAAGAACTAAAAATTTGTCAACCCAGTGAATTAACTATGGTGTATTCATCCAAAGCATTTAGAAGAGCCCTTCCTATATCCATATTCTCCATTATGGATTTAACAAATTAAAAAGTCATTGTCTTTACTCCAATAGTGTTCAAAAATGACTATATCAATTACTCAGTGTTATAGGAAGTGATTCACCAAGTGGATACACACACTCATAAGGATAATTTAACACCATCTCAAAGCTAATTAGTTATGTAAATCCTCCCTCTCAAATGATAGGGAATGTATTTAATAGTTACTTTCCTGAGGTTATGCCATATACAAACCTTCTACGAGACTTATTATTCACTAGAAAAGTTATTGAGGGTGAGTTCTTACACCACTTAGAGTAGAAAACCATTATATCATGCATATCAAGAGACACATTCTATATTAATTTATCCCTCCATATCATATATGGTACATATGACTTGCACAAATTAATTACATGGAAAAAACATAGCTCAATTGAGAAAACATTGAGCAAGTGGATAATTATTGAAGAGACTGTCAGTCTCAAGGATAAGAAGTTGATGCATATAGCTATGTTATAGATGGGAATATATATATATATATATATATATATATATATATATATATATATATATATATATATTAGTATGGCCCTCTTGAACTAGGTATATGTCTACCCCAACATAGAATTGCTTCAGCTTGAATGGGTTCCATTGTTGGGCTTACTATTTACATCAGAGTTGACATATGCTATGGATGAGGTAATTAGTGCTAAGCTATGATAACAAGTATTGCACAAGGATAAGAGTCCTAAAGGGGGCCATTGCATGTCATAAATTATAGAAATTGTGTTGGGCACAATATATATGCACAATGGGTCATTATAGAACCCATATCTAGTCTTAATTAAAAACTGTATATGTCATTCATATTATTTTATGCATATATACACTTATTCTAGGAATACCACTCGCATTGTGGAGGATGTATACCCTTAAGTGTTGATGGAAATTCATGAATTACCATTTACTAGGGTATCTAAGATCATTATAAACACATTTATGGACAAAGAGGACTATTGTATATATCTTAAATAAAATGTGATTATGGTCATGAGCCATAAGGTTGCACCCTTGCATCTCCCCAAACATGTACTAGATAAACTAGTAGAGTAGGAGAAAACTTACCAACTATGGTGGGGAAATAATGAAGATATGAATAATAAGAGTGACTTATATGGATATCACCTCATTAATATTATAATGTGTTATGTTACTCATAAACACTTTGGGAGGCTGGAAGATTCAGAGAATATTACTCACTAGACACACTGTCACACAAATACTAGGACCCTTGTGGTAAAGTCCAAAAACATATTCAAAGTTTTTTTATTCCTTACCAACACAAGCCTTATGACCATTATTTCCTATTTCTCAATTCTAATATTGATTCCCACATCAAAAAAAGGGAACATACAACAAGATTAGGTAAGAAACTCTTGAAACTCATTTAGGGAGAGTCCTTCTTTTCAATTATGAATTCACACATCAAAATACCACTTGTAGGTATATGGGATACCTATTAATTTTGGATCAAAAAGACTTATAAACCATTAATTTATAAATGGGATCCTTCATAAACATTCCATATGGCATTAAAAATTATAAGAAAAGAGCTTGGGGTGGCTAAAACTTCACTTAGGGGAGCTCAGGATGATCCAATTTGCCTTGACTCTTAAGAATCATAAGGACATGCCCATCCTATTAATACAACAACCCAAGAGACTAAAAGTGTGTAATTTTCAAACACACCCACTCAAGAGGTTTCCCCCATAGCTAATAAAGTTACTATTTGTTATAATAGAAATCCAAGATCTCACATCCCTCCAAAGAGTACTACTATTAAAGAAATATCTACAAAAGGACTCTTAAAGGAGAAAAAATCAATAAGAGTTAAGTATATTTATGAGGAGGAGGATATATTAATATCCAAGGTTTTGAGACTCCAATAAACCATAGACAAATCACCACTATATGGATATCAATAAGGTGAGGGTGTATCTCCTTCAGTTTTTACCACTCCCATTATATCTTTTGTTTCCCCTTTATCTATTGGTTATTTTAATTCCATGTCTCTCAATCATAGTGTTTCCCCTTCCTTGGAGGTACCTAAATTAGAATTTGTTTCCCTTGAGCCTATTTTCCAACCATCTTTGATTATTCTAAAGGTAGAGGATGTTTCCTCTATCCCTGATGTTCCCATTTTTCTATCAGTTCTTACTCCTCCAATTGTGTCAACAACATCCATTCCTCCCACTTCTACTATGGCTACCTATACCACTACCAAAAAAACCATAAAACTAAAATAAAATCATCTAATAAATCTAGGTGGGCATTGGTAAGTCTATAGATATATTTCTTATCTACTTAGTTAGGATTTTTAATGACTTCTTCTAGTTCTTCTCAATCCACTATTGTAATACCATATAAGAAGGTTGGAAAGAAGAAACAAGTGTATGTAGTCCACCCATTACATTAATATGGTGGTGTGGACTAGTCTAAGATAATATGTCCTTCCCTTCTTGACCCATTACTTGAAGAGACCTTGAAGTAGTCCTTAGGGGATCTATTGGTTGAGACTATAACCCATGACACTCAACCAATAGACTAAACACAATTGGTCATCCCATAATAGGTAGCTGAGTTGGAATCATAGGATTTTCAATGGAAAAATATTACAATCATAGAGTTTCCCATAATGAGTTCCATATTTTACAAATCCATATGGACTATCCAAATGGTGAAGAAGATAAAATTGAATATTAGGTTAGAAAGGGGCTAATTTTGGAGGAAATATAAGAAGTGTTCACCTTGATAAAGAGGAAGAATAGGAAATTGGGGCAATTCCATTACATTAAGGATTTCAAATCCTACTTTGAGACACACAAGGATGCTCTGCTTGAGCTCCATGAAGGAATATAATTGGAAAGTAAGGAGATTGAACAAGTGTTAGAATAGGTTAAAGAGAAATAACAAACAATCAATGTTCTTATACAAATTGAGATGGATGTGAAAAGTGTAACATCAAGACTGTACAACATTTTTGAATCCACTACTACAGTGAGGATTGAATTATCTCTTCATATCATTAAAGCTGATAAATTATTTAATTATTTAATGTAATATGAGAATAATATGAAACTACTCATTATTTACACAATAAATAAGGCATATAGCCACCTCAATTTGATGACACCATTGGAGGCTTCAAATCCCCTCAACCTAGTGGTCATTAGTATTCAATAAGAAAGAGAGTAAGTTATGGTAGCAAAGGTAATAATGCCAAAGTATTAAGAACATGAGAGCCTCATTTTATAAATTCTAAAGGAGTTGAATATTTCACAAGTAAGGGACTCTACATGCAGGATAATAAGTAGAGCCAATGTTGACCATATTTTTTAATAACCAACTTTGATTTTCGATGAATTTGGAGGATGAGGAAACCCTTCCCCAAGTTAATATATTCATATAATCCCTCATTTAAAAGGGTCAAACTTTTTATCAATACAAGAAGAGATCATTTTGATTGTCATGAAACTATATGGATGCACTTCCGTTCCATCTATGTGTAATTAAGGTTTTGTTTCTTTGGGTTGTTTTTTATTAGTAATTTAAAGTGTGGAAAAGATATGTATAATTATTTGTGTTATCATTTATATTTTATGATTTTAGATGTGCAAAATCTATTTAATGATTAACAAGTATTATTGATTTTAAGAAATTGGTTGATTGTCTTAAAATTTTAAAGTGTGAAGGATTGTTCCCTCATGATATAGTGTCCTAGGTGTGTGCCATAGTTTCCCTAGATACCTTTATATTCCAAAATATAATCTCCTAAGTAAGGTTTTGCCATAAATACTCTAAAAGGAGAAACCTTTAGTTGAGACCCTTAAGTTTTCTATAGCATTTCATCCCATTCTCCTTAACTATGTTTGTGAGTGTGAAGCATATACAAACAACAAGTATTAATTCTAGAAAAATTTATCCAAAAAGGAACTAACCTAGGAAATAACCCCTTGAAACAATATAGCCTTCTTTTATACTCTACCCTTCCCTCATTTTAAAGTTTCTTTGACAAAAACCTACCCACTTTAGAATAGATTCCATCCATGAAACCCAACCAGGTTTTGATCTCTTTACTAGGATTCATTTCACTACAAGCACACCTAGTTAACAACCTACATGCTTAGATTAATATTCCATAATAAGGTTGTTTAACCCATTCTTGAAACTTGTACCCTAGAGTGTGTATACACATAATATATTTAAACTTCTATCACTTACTAACATTTTATATCTTATAAAAACACATTGAGTCTCAATCTCTCTGAGTGCATGACTTAAGAGGTGCACTAGAAAAGGGGTGGGTAGACCATTGGTGCTTCATAAGATTGTTATCCCTTTTTACACTTTCCATCTACACACTTATATCTTAAAATAATTTACCCTAAGCTTATTATTCTTAGTTTTACCCTTTCCAATCATTTGTCACATCATTATCATCTTATTCCTTACCTAATCTCCCTTTTCATAGTTGGTTGTACTAGGTGTATTGGGTCAACTCTATACTATTTTGGGTTATTTTTCACTTTGGAGATTGTTAGCCCTTTGGCTAACATAGCTCAGGACCTAGTGAATTATCTCTTGAAAACATACAAGGTTAACTGGGTCAACCCCGTATAGTCCACATATTTGTAAGAATTTAGGGTAAGATATGCCTATATATACAAGTTCATTTACAACCATTTGAGAATAGCTAAGTGAAGAATAATAAGTATGAAAGAACATCTATATATTGAAAATTCTACTTGAATAATAAAGCTTAGGGTTCTATACTTTATTTAGATATATATATATATATATATATATATATATATATATTCTTATGGAGAAGTCTTTTGGATGCATATATATGTTGTGTATCCTAGAGCTAATTTGTCTTTGTTATCATTACATAACACAACAATCTATTGCATAGCACCTTGTCCAAGGGAGAGATTGAGGCTTGACAAGTTCATCTTCAAATATAAGTATTCATAAATTTATTTATCCTTTGTAAGACTAAATAGATAATGTAGTTTTGCTTCTCTTTCATTCATTAGGATTCTATATACATTGACATGAGTATATGTCTTCTATTCATGTTTATCTTGTTTTGTTTTTAAACCCCCACTTTGTGCCATAAGCTTTGGTGAGCAGTAGATTAGATTTACTTTCTTATTATTATAATAATTTAAATATTAAAACCTAAGATCCCCTTAATGTTATTACATGATTGTGTTAGTCTGGAGGCTTGAGAACCCCCCTTAGCATAGTGTATTGTGATAAGTGATCCCCTAATAGGGTCTACTGGATCCCCATATTGGTCATGCTCTTTCTTAACAAATGTATTCCCAATTAGAAGTGTAAGTATGCTCTATCTTCTCCAAGTCATGATTGATTTATAGACATGATGTATTTTTTATTGCATAAATTCTAGTGAACCCAATGTGAACTAACCCTTACAATATTTTTTCATTTATTTAATTATTTTCATCATTATGTTTATTATATATTTTCCACACTAGGTTGACTACATCAACCCATCTCTAATTTATATGCTCAATTTTTTAGGTATAGGTTATTGGATCAATCTAATCGACCTAGTATAGGTTTTCATCTTTCTAGATTTCTAGTCTAGACTATTAGATTGACCTAGTCAACCTAATAGAGTTGTTAGACTTTTAGATATCATATTCAACATACTAGGGCAACCCAATCAACCCTGTACATTATAGGCACTCAACAACAGGTTATTTTAGAGATTGATTAACCTAATCAACCTAGTTAGTAGGTTTTTCAAGCATTCCACAAGGTTATTTGATAATAATATTCTTTATTTTCATCTTTGATCCACAAATTTTCCTTTTTATCATTCTATCTCTTTCTTTGCAGTCTTTCCTTTCATAGTTTATAGTCTTCAAAACTACTCTTATACAGTCAATTGGATTGAACCTATTGATTGAGTTCTATATTTTGTGTGTTGTCTAGATAACTAGGTCAACTTTATTGACTCTACTCATTTTTAGACCTTGTTTCTATAGTACAAGATCAACCCTACTGACCCTATTCTATATTTTATGCATATACTATCAAATGCATTAACATTGTACCTTGTTTTAAAGTTGGAATTAACATTTATATGCTAGTAATTAGCTCACACTTTCATTTCTTGTTTCTTGCATGCTTAAAATATATCTCATAGATTAATTATGTGGATTTTAATTAATCATTCAGTTTTGAAATTTTTTATTTTATGCACACATGACCAAATCACAAAATCTAAATAAGCATTTTAATATTTGACAACCCAAGGCCAACCTACTTGGATTTCATCACCAAGGGGGAAGTTGACTTGATGTTTTGGTCAAGTATAAATCATGGTTAATGGTATATTATGGATAAGCACATGACACCCTTATCACTACAGTGTGTGAAATGAGGGCGTAGTCCCTAATATCAAGTGTGTATCATTACCACTACAGATTCCTTTTAGTCCAAACTACCTGAAACTATCATTAGATTGTTTTCTATTTCCTTACTTCCTTACTTATAGCCAAATTCCCATCACATTTAAAAACATATCCTAATAATATTATAAATATTTAGGTTGACCATTTATATATTTATTTACTTTCCAATTAGATTAATTGCTCTTTGCTCAATTATATTTTTTATTGAAAAAACTTGCATTAGCCAGCATTGGCATAAGGTATTGTGTTATGTGCCTCAATTGGATTGGCCAATGTTAATCCAATTAATTTCTAATTTCCCTTCAATTATTACTTTTCAAATTACTTTAAAAAATTATCTTGTTTAAATTCACAATCTATTATAGGATTTCTAATTTTCTTGTTTACTGTACTAAGTTGACCTAGTCGACC
The DNA here is from genome assembly GCA_037957365.1 of Torreya grandis. NCBI lineage: Eukaryota > Viridiplantae > Streptophyta > Pinopsida > Cupressales > Taxaceae > Torreya > Torreya grandis. The sequence continues at coordinate 3,470,423 of JARHVA010000608.1, read as the reverse complement.
CTGTACATTTTTATAGCCTTTGTTCACTATACTATACTAACCCAATCAACCCTATACTATTTTTATCATTTCCTATTTCCTTACTTTCTCATCTCTCTTTATTTCCTTTCATCATGTATTTTTTTATTAATGATAACATTGAGTTGTATTCAATAGATATGATGAATTTTACCAATCCTTATAGGTTCTCCAATAGATGTAATAGGTCTCCCCTCTTAGATGTTACTAATGTTCATATTTATACTCACACAATAAAATATGGGACTTCTAATACCTATTCATATAATAATCCTCTCTTATAATTAGAACACCAACCCAAATTAGAGTATACCCCCAAAATGATCTTCTTTATCTCTAAATTTCCTCAACATCAAGGAAAAGATCCCTCTACCATTTAAAATCTTACGATTAGTGGTAAATCCAAAGAACATCATTAAAATACTCCTACATTATCAACTAGATTTGAGGGTACCAATTTATTTGATTCTTAGCCTCTTCCTTCGATTAATACCCCTTCTCACACTATAATCCCTTCTTCTCTAACTTCTTCCACCTCCATGTCTAGTAATAACATGTAAGTTTCTACATCTAATGGGCTTCTCATAAGATCCACTATCCTTAATCCTTCCACTAGTAATTCATTTTCTACCCAATTTAATCATGCTTCTAATGCTTATTATTCTCAACCATTCACTAGTCCATCTTTTACTACACAAGAAATTGTTTCCACTAATGCCTCACACTCTCTTAATTCCTTTAAATCCCATATCAATAAAAATAGTGGTACCCAAACCACTAATACCAAAATGAATACCAACACTAATGATTCTAACTATGCTAATCAAACACACCAATTATTTTTACAAACACTAATTCAAATGATTACCTTTCAAACTCATAACACAAATAAAATGATGAGAATGCAAAACCACCTTCTTCTTTTGAAATATCATCCTCAACCAATGTATTAGGGCACATATAACCAAAATGTTTCCCCTCCTCCTCTTCAATATTCTCAAGGCAATCTCATCCCTTAATCTCCTTTGATCAATAAAACCATTAAGCATATTTAGAATGAGACTCTTACTATTCATATTTTTAAAACTGATATAGGAGGTATCACACCTATAATTTCTTATAATCGATCAACTGATCCTACCCTTCATCTTAAAACATTTATAAATCTCTATAAGGATTGGATCAAATTGAACACTTTTGCCACTACCAAACTATTGGCCAAAACCCTCATAAGTGATGCATTGGATTGGTATAATAAACATAGAACTCAATATATTACTAATTTGGAGGATTTAGTTAATGATTTAGTTCAATAATTCCAAACTAATGATCTTCATGAAAACACTTTGTCCCACTTCATAAATTACAAACAAATCAAAAGTGAAACTACTCAGACCTTTTTTAAAAGGTGGAAAACTTTGTCAAACAAGTATGAACATAACATGGCTAATGAAAATATATTACATCTCTTTACTAATTCCCTCTTTCATAAATTATGATATTAGGTTTTCACTCTCTCTCCACGTACTTTGGAGGAGGCTATTGGCCAAGTTAAACATCAAGATTTCCTTATGCATCAATTTGAGCGACACCAAAATTCATTGGGTCCTCATCTCTTACTTAAGTATAAAAATTGAAATGTTGCCAATAATGGTGTTATATGTTCTTATGATACCATTCACAATGTTCAAGCAATTGTTCTTAACCAATCTTCAGAACCAACTCCCCCTTATCAACAATATACCAATCCTCACTTATCATCCCCTAACAACATTAATGTTTAGAAACCTCTATCTTCAGTTGAGTTGCTTAAGCATCTACCTAGGACTCTTATAAAAGAACTTTACCCTACTTGTCCTATGAAATCTTGGTATGATCCTAACAATTCTTGTTAGTTTTACACTAGTTAGGGTTATTCTCCTAAGACCTGTAGACAATATAGTTTATCTATGGATTTTATTCTTGGTCCTAATTTTGATCATGATTTTATCATCTAAAACCATCAACAATCCTATGAGATTGATTTTAAATAATATAAAACACATGCTAAATCTCAAGCCTTAAATCAAGATAATGCTCATTTAGCTATCTACAAATACCCTCTTCCTAATCATCAACCTATTCAAGATAACCAAGATAATCCCACCCCTTCCACTAATAATATATAAAGTCTTGTTGACCTCACTTCTAAATATAATGTGTTTAGCATGACTAATATGTAAAGGGTGGTGGATCTCATTGATTTGAAACCTATATACACACCATCTCAAATGTATTTTGCTATCCAAGATCCTTCCCCAACTCATCTAAATGAGCTGGGGTAAGATGATATTATAACTTTTGATTATCTTATTTTTTATTTTCTCTTGGATAACACCTCCCATTCTATTCCAACCACCATTCCTTAATATTCCAACATTAATGATAATCAAGCTTTTATAAACATTTCTTCTACTATTTCTGAAAATCAAATTGAACCAAATAATTCATCTTCACAACATCATTTATAATCTTGTTCTAAGACTTATACTTTTTATCCACAAAAATTCCAATGTACTTTGACTCCTCCTTCTGAGGAAATTTTTAACCACTATGCACCTATTTCTAAAAACATTCTTATGGGTTATGATGAATAGGATACAATCTTGGAGTTCACCAATCTCCCATCCCAAATTCTATTGCTTGAGCTTATGAGGACATCACCATGTCATAGAAACTATCTTATGAAATTATTATTCAAGATTAATATACCTCATCCTCCCCTAGTAGGATGGGAAGCAAACTTATCTATATCTAAGGATAATATATTACAACAATGTGAAGAGATGTCTATTAATGTTGATGAAACTATGTATACTTTTCTTTCCTTAAGATTTCCTATATCCTCTGTGGTTCTTGATGAGATTTTACTTCATGTGGATGATCTTCCCTTATTCATTAGTGTTTAAATAGGCAATATTCAAGTTAAGTGTGCATAGATTGATGAAGGTTATGACACTTGTGTTGCCTCTCTTGACTTTATCAAAACCCTTGGATATTCAAAATGCAATCTTAAGTCCACATGTAGCACCTACCAAGGATATGGTAGAAGGAAAATATCTCTTCTAGGTTATGTGTGCCTTAACCATTACCATCTCACCTATCACCATTCATGTGAAGGCAATGATATTTAACTTTCTCCTTTCTTATAACATCTTGCTTAGTAGGTTGTAGACTCATCGTAGTAGAGCAGTTGCTTCTTTCACTTATCAATGCATTAAATTCACTCATAATAGAGCCATTTATAGGATTCAGGGTGACACTAACCCTTAAAATTTTCAATAATTCCAAGACCATGGTGCCTTCAAAATTATTACTCTTGAACCTTTTCCTAGCATTCCATTATGTGAGTCTCGACTTATTAAATTTCCCATTAACTTAACTAGAGGTTATAATGGTCATCCTAAACTCATTGGGAAGATTCCTCCTAACCTCTTAGATTCTAATTATGATGAGCCCAATAAGATTAACCTAAAAATTAAAAATTATAATCTCTCACCTCACCTCATCTCATAGCTTCTTGCTTCCTTACAACCTCATTATTGTAAACCTCCTTATGATGGAATTCCCATAGTCTTGACTAAGAATCAACATTCTATTCACCACACTTCTTTAAATGACAAGGTCATCCCTACTTGCATCATTGACCTTCACACCCTAGATTACAATGATGGTTATTCCTTAGATGATCCATTTTTAGGTAGTATTTTCTAGGCCCATGATGCTAAGATTTCCCATTATCATTCTCATTTACTTGAGTCTTTTCATGTATATTCCCATTTTCCATAATTTATAGTTCCTAATTTTAGTATTTTCCTCATTATTATAGGGTAGAGATGGTGCCAACACCTTTAATTCCTAAGAAACCTTAGATAAGTATGCTCATAGATTGTGATATGATTGGGACTTACCAATTTTTTATGTGCCCTAACCACCATAGTTGTTTTATCTTTAAGATTAGTGTGACTCTCCTTAGACATTATGTAGATCCCACCCCTCCCTCAATGGAACTTGCATCATAACCCATTACTATTTATACTATATTTAATCATGTTCCTACTTCCACTATTGCTAATTATACCCCTACCTTTCATCTCATTGCTCCTTCAAGGACTATTTTAGATAATATGGACTTATTAACACTCCAAATTTTAAAAAACTATTAGAAATAAATTGGACTATATCAAGATTAAATTGGACTGTATCGAGATTAAGTTGGATTTATTAAAAATAAATCACATCTATTTAATGTATTTATAATAAGTCCAATTTTTTAAAAATGATCATAAATAATTATTAGTTAAAAAATATCATAAATAAATTAGACTTCATTAATAATTACTTGAACTTATTACAAATAAATCACATCTATATTATATATTTATAATAAGTCCAAATTATGTAGCCATTCAAAATGTTTCATAGACCATGCATTTATAGATAATAATACTTGGTAGTTTATTTATTAAGTAAAAATAATTCATGCATCAATTGGGTGTTCAAGAAATATGTGATTTAAAACTCCTAGGATGATTGGGATACCATGTGTCATCAGGTGACTAGATCATGGGCTATCTATTTAATTTAATTTAATTTGGGTGACATCATCATGACTATCAAAGTTTATCTTGTATTTATGTACATAATGTATGTTTATCATGGGTATTATATTATTATATTATTAATATAATCTCCCACATAGTCAATTTATTGAGATTATGACATATGTTGCAATCTTAGGTGCTCACATTGTTTGGGAGTCTTGTTTAGACTAGTCATCCTTCCACACAACTTAGTCACCAAGATTTTTCCATGTGGAACAATCTTAGGTGATTTTATGAAGTGTAATTTGAAAAAATAAAAATATGAATAACATTTTTTTATATGTAAATTATAAAGAATAAATCTTGATGTGCAATTGGGACATCCCAAGGTGTAAACCCTGAAGACCTTTTCTCATACATGGGAATGCCAAAGTGTATTTTGAAAAACATAAAGTCCAAAGTGTAAATTATTATATGTGAAAATTAAGAACATTTTTTGAAAACCATTTTAAAGGATGTCAGATGTGAAGTTTAATTTGAAAAAATGAAAAGCTGAAGAGGTTTTCATGATTCACAAAATGTGATCTAGCTATTTAGAATACATAAAAGCTGAAGACCATTTTGAATCACAAAATTCAAAGTAGACATTCCAATATTCAAATGTTATTAAATATATGCACAATTATCAAAATACTAAAATTTCATAGGAGAAACTACAAAACTCAAATGCCAAAGTATATTTTCCAAGACCCAAAATGCGAAGTGCCACTAAAAATAAAGAAAATAATAAAACATTATACATTATAAAAAAATGGACTAAATTTAAAAAAATCATTCATATTTCTCATTCAAAAATTAAGGAAACACCATTTCAAATTTCCTAATCCTTTTATCACTATTTTTATTATTGCCTAGTGGGACAATGAATTCAAATAGCCTGTTACAATGCCTTTAAAAAAATCAATGAGAATAAGTGTATGACCTCTCCAATTTTTATCTAGTTTCCAAGCATATATGATACTATCTATGATTATGGATGGTAAATATGTGTTAGTTAGGTTTGGGTTCCATTTCTTATCCAAACATCTTGAATAAATTTATGTTTCTTCTGCATCTTTTTTACCTACATGAACTGGGATGAACCAAGCTACATAGACCCTTCATTATATATCCCCATTTGTTTATAGTATCTTAATATTTATTTTAGATACAGTAACCCATAATATGTAGTCCACTCCTATATAATCATTAGTTCTGACAAATAACATATCTTTGATTTGCACATCTTGAACTAGATTAAATGTAATTCTTATTTTTTTGCTTCTTGGACCAACATATGTATCTATAGATGCCACTCCAAAATCAAGGGTCCTATTATGAACCATTTTTTATATATCTCTATGTAAGGATATTTCATGATGATTTCTAGGCCAAAAATATCTTGTACACTCAACTTTAGAAGGGAACATGTCTTCTTTCATTATGTCATGGATGTTTTGGAAGTAATATTCTAGATCCTTCCACTTACTATTTTTGGTCAAACCAAATTCATTGAAGTGTTATACATACTTTTTCAAGTTACATTTAATTTATTTTTCACTCTTTTTTTTACTTCTATTTGAGTCTTTTGTAAAAATGGAATCTTGAGACATTTCTCTATTTTTCAAGTCTTTAAAATATATATTATTTGGATTACCTTATAAAACATTTGGCTCACCATTCTATTTTGTTCCCCATAATGTAAGGGGTGGGGGAGAATTTACATCTCTTATAGATTTTTTACAATGCATAATATGTTTACCTTGATTCATACATATAAGAAAGTATTGACCTTTTATCAAGCCTACTATTTCATTTCTTCCCTTAAACTGGTAACTATTAACATAATCTTTGAAATCCACTACCTCTTAAATCAAATATGGCCCGAAGTTTGTTATATTTTCACACGTCCTATAGGTGTCCATCATATCTACCACACTCCATACATCTTTCCTCTTTATACATTTAGATAGGTTTCCAAATGTGTTGTTAATGTCGTTATGGGTATGTCTTCCAAGGATAAATCTAACCTTGACATCAAGGAAAACACATTTGTAGACAAGGAGAGATAACTATTGCAACATATACCTATACAAAAAGACATGATTTTGTGAATTTGTAAATGTAATATTAGTTTCATATAGGATTCAACATTTTTTAAATATAGTTATGGATGGAAGACCAATTCTTATTGTCCCCACAATAGTTTTCTAGTTGAAGGTATAAATTGGAAGGAATTTTCTTGAAGGCACCAATTTATTGTGCTTATTCTCTGTATTTCTTGCATTCAAGGTAGAAGTTGTTAGACAAAAGTGCATCATACAATGGATATTTTGAATATCTAGGTTTATATAGTAAAGATACATAACTATTTGGCACTATTATTTCCATATTCTTGAAGAAATTATTCAATGAGGTGATAGTAAAGTTAGAACCTCCAAGAACATACAGTAAAAAAAATGCCCATATCCACTTGCACCATGACCATGTGTTATAATCCCTACCATTGACAACTCTAATATTGTATCTGTAACTACTTTAATTTTTGTCATTGTCCTTGGCACAAATGTTTTTTGATGTTCCGCCTTGTCCTGAATGACACTAAGGCATTATTTAGGGTATTGCTTTGACATTCATTTATGTGTGTAATACATTAGTCTTACAAAAAGTATTTAATTTGAGTGGGTCATGAATTATTGATTAATACACACTTATTGATCTCTAGATAGGGACCCATAGAGTTTATTTTAAGTCAAAAATATGCATGTTTTATACACCTAGCTAAGTCATCAAACATGGCAATGGTCACATCATGAAAATTAGTTATCCACATGTTATTGAATTTTGTCTAGGATATTGGCTCATATTAAATATCTGCTAGTTGTGTATTGATGTGGCACCTCATAAGTTCTTGAGTGAAACATCCTAGAAGATGTTGGACATTTTCTCATGAGCCATATATATCTACATGGCATGTTATTCATGGAGAAACATATGTAAAATCATCCACCAATTGGTCCAACAAATCTTTATCTATCATTATCTTCTTTTGTAGCTTTTGTCAAAATTTCCTTACATAGAATTCATTTCATTCCCCATTTCTATGAAAATTTTTAATGTCAAAAAATATACTTCTCTTCAATCCATATATTTTAAGCCAAACTTCCAAACAAATCTTTGTGCCCTAAAAATTAGTACTAGTTTTGTTTTTATTTTTCTTAAACAAACTGGAAGAAAGGGCATCTAAGATGTTGCCTCCCATCTATTGTGGTGGAATCAAGAAACTTCATCTTTGTATATTTTATAATCTCAAATGATAATCCTAACTGAAAACATTTTTTGGTGCAATATTTATCTGCATACATTGTTGAAATCTCACTCTCTAGGCTTTCATCAAACTCCACCTAGCTGAGTAAAGTGTTTGGCTGATTTCTTTTTTAGAATGAGTATTTATAGGCATGAATTAATTTTTTTGGATGCATTTATGATAGGAATTTAAAGAAAGGAGTTACTTCATTATCCACTATGTCCCAAATGTTTCCAATTTATTTCTCCTTTGGTGTCATGTATGGTAAATTGGTTTCTCTACAAGTCTCAGTGTCCACTATTTGGTTGGAAGGCCATCTAATGATAGATGTTTTAGTTACCTCTGTACTAAACGTCTCATAATGTTTTATAACATGCCTTATGTAAATTCCTAATTTATTTTCTAATATTGGGATAGGAATGCAACCAAAAATCTCCCTTGGTTGTGAAAATTCAACATAACCAAAAGCAAATTTTTCATAATTGTAAGACTTGTACATGTGTGCAACAAATGTACCCTTTTCCCAAGATATTTTTTTCTTAGGCTTTGAAATATGGTAGGATCATTTATATATCAAATAAATGAATCCAAGAAAAGGGTTTTCTTATTGCAATGGTTGTATTTGAAGAATTAAACTCAAATTATTTTATCTTTGTTCCATGTCATTGTCTATAAAAAAAATATATGTGATGTGTTGTATCATTCTTATGCTCTATATAGTAAAACTATCAAATACATCCCCAAAATCATCCACAAAAGATACATGAGATTGAAGTGGTAGATTTGGATCAAAAGCTTTAGTCACATTAACACTTACACATTTAATAGGTATTCCTTATTGTGGCATGTGGAAGTGAGATTTATGGGTTACAAAAATTTAAAATCTAGACCTACCACTTTGTGTATTCTTCCTTCACCAATGACCTTACCATTATTTATGATAGAAACATAGTCTTCACAATGGAACGCTATTATCATATGATTTTTTAGCCTAGACATTTGTAAAATACATGAGAAGCATTGTTAATCAGATTATTTATAAACACAATCTAATTTATACATGTATGTAGGAGATAAAGATATATTTATACCAGAACATAAGCATGGAGATATGTTAAAACCTAAAAATGTTAAAATGGTAATGTATAACATTTTTTTAATGACACAGTTTATGTTGATCCAAAAAAATAGCTTTTAATATCATATACTCCATACTTCAATTCTTTATTCATACTACTTTGAAGGTATCTCCTAGAAGATACATTTCAAACATGCATCAGAGCGAAATAGCGACATAGAGAAAAATAGCTAATTAAGTGAATATTCAACCATGTATTTTATTACAATACAAAATGATAATGAGCAATGGGGGTTTTGAGAAAAATTATGGAAAATGATTAGCTTATTATATTTTGGGATTGTGTATTTGATTTGAACCTCTATTGTGGACCCAAAAGTTTAAGGTGTCTCATAGGAGATACCTTTCAAACATGTGTATGGGTACCTTTAAAGGTTTGAAGGGCCTTGTAATACCTTCAATGGTACCTATGCTATTAATCTCAAGACTTTATTTTTTAATAGTCAAGGACATGTGACATGCACCATTAAAATTTTAAAATTTAAACAAAAACCCCTTGATATAATTCCTTTGCCTTATGAACCTACCCTTTGGCCTTTTTGAAACACTCACTTTTATCCCAGATCCCTTTACTTGACTAACCTACCCTTCAACATTTTTTTTACAGACATGTTGGCTCAACATAATTTCCCTTCAACTTTTTGAAATGGCCCTTTCCCTACCAAAATATACCCTTCAAGACTTTTGTCCTAGAACATTCTATCATATGAAGTGTACCCTTCAGACCTTTCTTCACTTACCCTTTAGGATAATGGGCATGGCCATTTACCATCTAAAACCTACCCTTAAACCTTTTAAAAGTGCCCTTCAACCTTTTTTCAAAGACCCTTCATCCTTTTTGTCATCACCTCTTTACCCTTTGGGACTTTTGTCTCGAGACCTTTGTTCTCCAAGATTTATCCTTTGAGACATTATCCTTGGCCTTTATCCTATAAAGTAAACCCTTTGAGACTTTTTTCATGGATAATTTTCCATATGAAGTAGATCCTTTAGATTGTTTCTCAATTAAAATTACCCTTCAAACTTTTTGAAATGACCCTTCAGGATAATTACCTCAAACATTTTTCTTAAAACAATTTTCTTGATGATATTCCAAATGATGGGCTTTTTATTATGGGTCTTTTATAAAAGACCCAAATACCTTATTTCTAAGAACAATATTATCCCTTTTCCATACTTATCCAAAATAAAGTTAAAGTGTCTTCTAGTGATATATATTAAAGACCCCCACTAACTTAAACTAACAAAGTTTGAATTATATAGGAATATAAAATCAAGGTGAACATTGGGCATTTATGTCACATGAATTGATATTAAATTCAAAATACTATATATGTGATACATATCCATTGGAATCCTTCATTTATTTCAATCAAAATTGCATTCAAAGTCTCATACTATCCTATCGTGACAAAGATCCCTAGCTACTATCTCGAAAAGAACTGTGAGTAAAACAATGATGAAGCTAGAGCTGAGTAGATCATACAACATACATATCACCTATAAGGAAACTAAAAATAACATAGAGTGTATACAAAAATGTCATCTTCATCCAAGACATTCATGGGAGCAAATTTGCCATCACCAAACTTAATCAAGGACTCTACAAAGTTCACATGTATAGTGTTTGATGCCACAATATTCAAGAATAAGTACACCAACTATTAAAAGCTATGGGATGTAATGGATTTGATGGACATATTTTCATTGTAGGATGAGATGACACTCATTGATAGGTTATTTTTCAAAGAATTTTTAGATTTAAAATGCCTAAGGTTATATTTTTCTACCATAAAAATAGAGGTGATGTCATGCATCAACCTCCTATGGGATTTGTTCTTCTCAAGAAAGATATCATATGATGCCTTCCTAAATTATTCTAGCAATAACATAGTGGTTTCATGCATTCTAGGAGCCAAATTCCAAAGATACCTATCTTTGAACATATCTGATGCATAATATAACAAGCATAGATGGTTATAGTTTAATGCAAAGAGCTCAATTGAGAAGGCACTATCTTCATGGTTACTCCCATGCCAAACCATTACATGGATAGGGAAGAAACCAAAGGGGCCTATTTCCATAGACAAGTTTAGAATGGGGATTCAGATCAACATGGCTCTATTGAATTGACTCTATAGTATTTTGAGTATTCATTTTGTCAATTTAGACTGGGAGCCATTTCTTTACATGTTGATCACCCATGATGTTGAATATACCATGGGAAAGATAATCAAATTCCACTTGAGGGAGAAAAAAATTCACAAAGACAAGTATCCCATGCCTTTGGGTAATTTCTATATGATGTCATATTTTCTAGATGTTGTTATGGGAACCTGTTATAAAGACCTTGGGGAATTATGGAGCTCAACTAAAGACTACATAACAAATAGAATTTGTGATCATTACAAATTTTTTTACATATGCCTACACCAAGGACATGGTTAATATAGTTGAATATGTTTATCCATAGGTTTGGCAAGCCATTCATGGCTCACCCATGCCTAAAATTAGATAAAATATTGTAAAAAACCTAAAAGGTAAAGGGGATTATTTCCTCTTTCTAAACTTCATAGTTATAATGATTTGGGTAAATATGGTCAATCCTATATTTCTCCTAAAATACATCCCAAACAAGTTGGTAGAGTAAGAAATTACTTTCCAACTATGGTAGAGTGTTAAAGAGGACCTATCTATGTAGAAAAAGGATTTGTTCTTTGGTCACCTTATAGCAATTGGAAGAATGGATTACATAATGAGGAAGCATTTTGGAGAAGTGGGTGGTAAGAAAAAGAGTTATCATTTCCATATCATTTCATATAGAGATTAGGATCTGCATGTGCTTATTCAGAAGCACATATAGGGATTTAACATCCCTTACATCCATGTTCCCTATTCATATGATTTTCTATTTATTAATTCAAAGGATGATATGGACATATTGGAAAGAGAAAGGATTTTTGGATTTCAATAATATCATTTAAGAATGATCCAAGATGATTAAGTCATAATACAGGAATTGGACAATAAGAAGGCTTTATACAAAGGATGGGAACATTATGAATTCTAGAGAGGATAGTTTGATGAGAAATACAAGGACCAAGTAGGTCCTTCATCTCAAGTTCTCCTTTTGAAATTGAAGCTAAAGACTATGAAAAAATATCTTGGGTTTTATAAACCTAGAGAAAATAGGGGAGCATATCCAGGTAACCCCATCAATTTATATTATGATGAAGAGGAGATAACACAAGAATAACCAATTACCAGAACCATTTAAGTGACTACTGTTATTCCCTAGACCTAGATTGCCACATCTATTTGGATATAAAAATAATATAAAGTGGTATCAATTCAAAAATGATCCCCTAAACAAATTAATACCCCTTTGTTTTATACAAGGAAGCCTAGGACTCTAACAAGGAGTCCCACAATTAAATCATCACAAGGTTTTTGTACTGCACCTACACATTCAAAACCAATAGAGGGAGAGGTTATGATAATTAAGGACATTGAGGATGAATCAAATTAATAATATGAGATGGAAATATCTAAGTCCATGATCCTTCAACTAGATCCTATAGTACTGAGTTCCTTAGGTACTTAGCTTTTCATGAGTATTCCTTTATCTTATGTACCCATTTTTGGACATGTTTCTATTTCTTCTATGTTGAGGACACCTTAAGTATAAGTTCCTAATTCCACCTCTATTGATTCCTTCACCCTTACCAAATTCATGTAGTTCCCCCATATCACCCCTAAGGTGTAAAAATATTTTTCTACCATCACCATGGCCATTCCATAATCCACTTCCATCCAACTCATCATACCTACCTCATATGTCCCTTATGGCACCTCTACCATCATAACCTTAAATAATAAGAAGGTTTATAAAAAGGTAAAAAATAAATTTTACACTCCATAATTTCATGTCCAATCCACTCAAATTTCCCTTCCCATACCATTGAACACCTCCATATAGGAAACCATTGTGACAAGTTCTAGCAAGGGAAGGAAGCCAAAGCCTCAATTGATTAAAGTCCATCCACTCCCTCAATTTGGAGGAGTGGATTGGTCTAATATTATTTGGCCTTCCCTTATTGACATCCTTATTAAGGCTTAAGAGAAACAATAGGTTTAGGAGGAGGCATCGATAGAGGTTGTGGTTATAACCTTAGATGTGTCTTAATTGGATATTCCTCCATGGGTGATTGACTTGAGAAGCAAGGCAACCCAAATTCATATCTTCAACATTACCAATATTCCCTTTATCTCCACTTTATTTTACCCCCATCTATTAATATACAAAGAGTAAAGAAGAGGAAACTGAAGGATGATAAAGGCACATAAATAATTTTGGAGGAAAGACACAAAGTATTCTCCTCACTAAGAGGTAGAATAGATAGCCCAGATAGTCTCCTTATAATGAAAATCTTATAGACCTAGCCCAAGACCATAAGTATGCTATATTATCTATCCATGAGGGAATAAATATCATGTGAAAAGAACTTGAAGTTATAGTCTAGTAAGTTGAGGCTAAGGTGGAACAATTAAGGTAACAAGCAAAGACTATGCATATACTTATAGACATAAAAGTTGAGGTGAAATAAGCAGCTTCTCGGTGCTACAACTCTTTGAATATTATAGAATTCATGAAGGATAAAATGGCCCCTCATGTAATAATGCCAACTAATTGTATAATTAATTTAGAGATGATAGCACTAAGTTGAAAATGCTAGTTACATACATAGGCAACTCTTTATATAATCATTTAGATTTAATGACAACACTAAAGGCATTTAATGCCTTGAACTTGGTTATCATAAGATAGGAGGAAACATGATAATGGTTACAAGTTTTTAGGGCTTTAATCCCAAAATATTAGGGACATAAGGGCCAAATAATCCAAATTTCTCATGATTTAAAGCTATCAAAGGTGAAGGATGCCATAGGGAAATTTATCAGGAGGATCAATTTCTATAAACTCATTCAAGAATTGACGAATGAATTCAAGTAGATTTTGTAAGGATAAGAATTAGAAGAGATAGAATCCAAGTTAAATATGACCAAAAATAAATTCATGGTGGTCTATCTTCTTAAGAATAAGTTTCAGATGACTAAATAAGAGAATGTAAGACTCTTCAAATAAATTAAGAGGATACATCAATCATTGTTGCTGAACTTGAACATCATATGACAACTACATGATGTGGCATATTGATTTTATCAAGAGAATGAGGCCAAGAAGAAGAAAACTTCTCTCATTGCATTGACATTTACACATTTAGCAACTACCACACCAACCAAAGTACATGAATATATCTAAATGACTTAGCCTTAATAGGATAAGATTTTATGCATGTATAATTTTGTAGATGGTAGACATAGTCATAGTTTTCTTGTAGTTTAGAATTTTCATTGTAAATTTGATTTTATATTTTTTGCACATGCACACATTACATAGTTTTGAAAAGGTCAACTTATATAATTGACAACTATAGGTCTAATCTTATACATTTTTTTACCATAGTTAGAACTACATGTTCTAACTATCACATGTAATGACCTTTCATGAACTTGGATTATGAAGCAACCCCTTCCCCAAGTCTATATAAATAATTTTAATCCAACTTAGATTTTTGTTAGATAATTTTTGAATATAGGAGCAATATAAATTTTGATCATTAGCAAAGTGTTTTAGTATTTTCTTTACAATTTATATATAATTAGTTTTTACTTTTTTGGTTGTATGTTTCAATAATATTTAGTTTGTAATAGCTACAAATAGATTATTGACTGTCTTGATTGATTTACTAATCTATAGATGTGTAATAACTATTTAAATATTGGTAAACATATTGATTAAGTTCAAATTAATTCATATTTTAAATGTGTACTAGTGATTTCTTTGATGTAGTTTTTTATGTGTGTGCTATAGATACCTTAGATAATTCATTAGCCTGAGCCATAATCTCTTGAATAAGAATGTGGAATGGTGGATCTAAAAAGAGCAACCTTTTTGTGAGGATTATGAATTTCTTGCATCAGTATAGGGTTGTATGGGGATGAGTTATATAGGGATGAGTTTTAAGGTGTAATTATTAGACATAAATGATACATGATACAAAATTATAGATGTGGGGAGGTAAGGGGATGAGTTGTAATTTGTACTTATTGGACATAAATTATAAATGATACAAAAGTATCTCCTAAGGGAATACATTGAAGGGCCTTATAGTAATTTCAAAGGGTCTAATCATAGATACCTTGAACATGCACACAATTGGAATTTTATTTTTAGGTACTTCTTAAGAGATAAATTGAACATACACATGATTGGAATTTTTATTTCAATGTATCTCTTAAGAGATACATTGAACATGAACATTATTGGAATTTTCTTTTGAGATATCTCCTAGGAGATACCTTAAACATGCACACGATTGGAATTTTATTTCAAGGTATCTCCTAGGAGATATCTAAAAGGGCCTTGGAATACCTTACATGTTAATTAAAAATGTTCTTGCAAGGTATTTGATATAACCATGATAAATTTTTATTTGGTAAGAACATTGATGCACACTATTGGAATTTTCTTTTGAGATATCTCCTAGGTGATACCTTGAACATGCATTCGATTGGAATTTTATTTCAAGGTATCTCCTAGGAGATACCTTGAAGAGCCTTAAAATACCTTCCATTTTGATTTCAAATGTCCTTACAAAGGATTTGGTATAACCATGATAAATTTTTATTTGGAAAGAACCCTAATGCACACTATTAGAATTTTATTTTGAGATATCTCCTAGGAGATACCTTGAACATGCACATGATTGGAATTTTATTTCAAGGTATTTTTGGAGATCTATATTTCACCCTATCTAGAGGCAAGAGTGTTTAGGTCCTACTTCCAAACCTAACTCAACATGGGAGTGACCCCAGGCTGTGGGTATCCTATAATAGGGTCAAACCTCTAGGATTTTTAATGAGGATAGATCCTCTAATGCATAATTTCATCTCATTAATACTAATAAAACATAATAATAACCAAGTAAAATGGAGAGGGAGGGAGGGAGGGAGGGAGGGAGGGAGGGAGAGAGAGAGAGAGAGAGAGAGAGAGAGAGAGAGAGAGAGAGAGAGAGAGAGAGAGAGAGAGAGAGAGAGAGAGAGAGAGAGAGAGAGAGAGAGAGAGAGAGAGAGAGAGAGAGAGAGAGAGAGAGAGAGAGAGAGAGAGAGAGAGAGAGAGAGAGAGAGATCATGAAATGGAAACCTAAGCTAATAATGGTGATGCACCTAAATTATGGGTTGATCCACCTTGCTTGACTCTTTAAACACAAATAAAACAAACATAAGACTAGATATAAGATTCTAAATATATGTCATACATTAGTGTTTCATGAAGAGGTTAACCAAATTATCTAGGCTAAGGGAAAGGATGGAGAGGTCTAGATCAAGACACTAACCAATCACAATATCCATATACAAGCTTTAATCAAGAGATGTAGAACACTAAACATGACCTACATAGCAAGATGTACCAGTAACTAGGTGAGATTATAATTTGACAAGAGATAAACCTCTACCACATATCTAAATCTAACATGTACACACTATACCAAAACAATGAAATCTAAAATAGTCTTATATTCATCTTAAGAGGTTACAAGCTCCATCTTGGTAGAGTTTGGTCATACCCCAGATAGGGAGTAGAGAAAATATAGAGAGGATCCATTTTTTGGCTTGAAAGCCTCTATATATCATATAAAGAGAGAAAGAGATGAGATAAAAATGAATGGGAGATATGAGAAAATTCCTCAAGATCAAGAAGTGAGGTGGCATCACTTGATTCTTTTCTATTTGCATGCCTTGATCAACAATGGATCTCTTTTTATCCCACTAGTCTTTGAGTTCCTCTCATTGGTTGAGAGTGTCTTACTAGACATAAGGGTTTATTCCATGATGAATTAGTATATTTGAGTAGAATAAATACCCTTAAATTATTCTTCCATTATGATTTTACCACCTTCAAACCCTAAGTCCACTTGATGTGATCATGAGGATCAAATCCATGAATTTTGATACTGATAATCATGCCATGACTTGAGCAATGGAGTAGCTACTTTATCGAATATGTTAACCCTTGAATTTATCGCATATTCACCCATTTCCATATATCTATCATAGGTCCCACCTATAGATTAAAAAACAATCTATGGTCATTGGTTTTCCCCATAGTTATCCATATTAATCTAGACCTATAAACCATAGACTCTTTATGGAACAATTCATGGGAGAGTGTAGAAAGAGTCATCAATATCAAGAAGTGAAGTGGTAGAAATTTATTTATTTATTTTTGCATGCCTTGATCAACAAACAAATATCCTATGATCTAAATAATATTTAAGTTCCTCTCATTGGCTGAGAGATCTCACTAGAAAACAAGGGCTTGTTATGGATAATGTCAAAGTTTGTTTGAATAGAAATAATTCCCTTAACCATTTCAAATACTATCATGCCACCTTAGGACCCTAAGTCCACTTGATGTGTTCATGAGGATCAAATCCTCAAATTTTGATACTGATAACTATGTCATGCCTTGAGCATCAAATTACCTACTTTGTTGATGATGGGCCCCTTTGCATTTATCACATATTTGTTATATTTTCATATCTAGATCATAAGTTCATTTATAGGTGGAAAACCAATCTAAGGCCATTGGTTTTAATATAGTTTTTCATACTATACTTCATCCCTAGCCCCATTCATGCTTATTTTCCTTGGTCAAAAATGGACCCTTTGACCTTCATTTAAGTCACATAGGCTCACCTTCATTTGATTTTCCATCAAGAACTGACTCAGATCATTAAATTTTTGACTCATCTTGACTTGTTAATCTAATTGATGTCAATTAATGTGATATATATCCTCTACTAATATTCACATGCTTGTTCCACTTATCAATCATGCCTTTACACTTAGGGTTCATTGACTCTTTGACTTGCTCATGTGCCATTGATCTTGAATCTACAATTGAACGTGAGCCATTGATATATCTAGACCCATTGTCCTATTTTTAACTACTCATCATTATATTTGATCTGAGCACCTGATATTTAGACACTTATCAATATTTCACTCATTTAGAGACCTCTTTGATGATTTTTGAATGCAAATGGCTATTTCATGAGCTCAAATTTTAACATCCATGCAACTATATTTAACATCCACATGAACATCACTAAGATATTTGAATTTCAATATTTATTTTTTGGGGCTTGAATTTGACACATACAGGGGCATCGTAGACTTTTTGAATTCAAATTTGTATTCCTTGTAGCCTAAAATTGACATTTGTGCAACTATTTGGATCACAAATTATGTGGGCTATTTCCTTTAGAGCTTTTACTGGAAATTTTTTTGGGGGCACCTTCCTTGAAAAAATATCCTTTAGAACCTTTGAATTGGACCATTTTCCCATTAAATGATCCTTAGGTAAAATTGTATAAGGTGCTTTATTGAGAGAATAACCCCTGGATACTTTATCTTGGCACTTTCCCAAAAGAAATGGCCCTTTGAGATTTGTGTTTGATCCACCCTGTTGAAGACTTACCCTTCAAAATTTTTGCTTTAGACCACTTTCTTGAGAAATGACCCTTCAATAAAATTGTATAAGATACTTTAATTGAAAATTTTCCCTTCAAGATTTCTATATTAGACCATTTTCTTAAGAAAATACCCTTTGGGAAAAAATTTTGGACAATTTTCTTGAAAGAAATGACATTTAGCATTTTTTTGATGTAAATAATTTATATGAAATAAATAGTTATTTGGGGAAATTATTGTGGAAAAATTTACCCAAGAGAAAATTTTATTTGTCTTTTACTTCAGACATTTTATCCAAAAAAATTCATGCCTTTGAAACATTTGTTAAACATTTTCCCTCAAAGAATTATCCCTTCCAAAAAAATTTGTAGGCAATTTTACTGAAGAAATCTAACACTTAGCTTGAAAAAATATCCTTCAAGATTTTTGTTTGGTCCACTTCCCCAAAAATATACACCATCTATAACTTATATATATGACTTTATTCAAATAAAAGACCATTCAAGAGTTTCAAAATGTCTAAAATAATTCTTGATACTTAGCCAATTAAAGTGGAACAATTCTCTCAAAAGAATTGTGCCTTGTACTTTTATTATGGGATTTATGTTAAAAATTTTATCTGAAGGAACTCTGAATGCTCCAATACTTGGCCAAAATTTGAAATATTTGACTAAGTTTAAACTTAGGATTTTTTACTTTACAATCTTAGACCCCTTTCAAAGCCCATTTTGATCCACTGCTTCACATGAAATCTTCTTAGCTTTTTAAAGCTTGATATGTGGGCCAAAAATGGCCAATAGGTATCTTGTAAGAGATACCTCAAAGGGCCTTGGAATACCTTCCATGTTTATTTTAAAGGTCCTTAAAAATGGTTCAATATAACCATGATGACTTTTTATTTAGAAAGAACCCTGATGCACACTATTGGAATTTTATTTTGAGATATCTCTTAAGAGATACCTTGAACATGTACATGATTGGAATTTTATTTCAAGGCATATCCTAGGAGATACCTCAAAATTAATTAGAATAACTTCCATTTTGAGTTCTATGAGAGCATCATAACAAGGTTTGACACTCCTAATATTATTTCAAATAATGTTCTTGCTTTTATGGGTACTGGGATAGCTAATTAGGCAAATAACAATGATATATTCTTGAGAACTTCATCAAAATATTACCCTCTAGGTAATGGGTTGAATCTACTAACAAGAATCCAATCAAAATCATCAAGATAACCTTGGAGCATAACCAAATAGCTTGGCACACTGAATTGAAAACAACCTTATAGGCTGATAGGATAACTCCCAAGAGGTCAATAGGGAATTCTCCTTTTGTGATTGTCTATAGAAGGGAAGCTAGGTTGTCTATCTCTCAATATTTTCCTACCTCAGATTTATTAAATAAACTAGAGTTTATTTAGAACACTCCAATAGAGGTGAGATTTATAGAGTTAATGAATTTTAAAGAGACTAGAGATAAAGCTCATCAGGCTATGGAGCATCACCAAATACTAATGAAGAGGTCTTTTGACAAGAAGGTAACTTTAAGAAGATTTTGAGAAGGTGACATAGTGTTGAAAGAGGATGAAGATAGAGAAAAACTAGGGAGACATACAAAATTTGAAACTTTATGGAGTGGACCATAAGATATCATCATGTGTAAATAAAGTAACTCTTTCCAATTATGAAGGATGAATGGAGACAAGCTACTTATCCTTGTGAGTGGGATACATTTGAAACCTTGATATTGAAGAATTGAAGGTTAATCTTGTAAATATTAGGTTATGTACGACTTTGCTTTTAATTGTGTTATACTCTAATAGGATAACTCCTAAGAGGTCAATAGGGAATTCTCTTTTTGTGCTTATCTATGTAAGGGAAGCTAGGTTGTCTATCTCTCAAGAGATACCTACCTTAGATTTAGGACATCAACTAGAGTTACTTGAGAACACTCCAATGGAAGTGAGATTGACATAATTACTGGAATTGTAATAAATTAGAGGTAAAGGTCATTAGGCCATGGAGCATCACCAAGTTTTGATGAAGAGGCCTATTGGAAAGAGGGAAACTCTAAAATAATTTAAAGAAGGTAATATAGTCTTGAAATGAGATGAAGATATATCAAAACTAGGGAGGCATACCAAATTTGATTCCCTATGGAGTGGACCATATGTCATCATGAAGAGTAAGCAAAATAAATCCTTTCAGTTAGAAATGATGAAAGGAGAAGAACTACATATCTATATGAATGGGATGAATTTAAAACCTTACTATTGAGAGCTGAAGGTTTGTTTTGTAATTATTAGGTTAGGTGTGTATTTCCTTTCTTTTTGTGTTATGTTCCAATAAGTGCTCTTGAAGCAAAAGTGTGTCTTTGTTTAGTTTCTTGTCTTGTGTGTTGCTTATTTGTCTTTTATATTGTTTGGTGTATTGTAAAGGTAGTTTTTATGTCAAGACAATATACTTATGACTCCATACCCTAATGAATATGATTAGGAAACTAGTCATGGCACAAAAAGCATGCCACCCTTAGGAAATTGCCAAAGATGTTGACCATTTTTTCCCACAGGCCAAAATGGATCAACCCCCTATAGTCAGAATCTTATAAAGGGTATTTTTATGATGTCATAGGGTATCTTGCATCTTAGTCCTTGTATCATCTAGTGTCTTAGGGGTCACTTTCGAATCATACATGCAAGTGGTAGGTTTTCATGGTGTTGAGTAGTTACAAGAATAGGTCTGGAAAAGCCTAAGTTTGCACTTAGGAAATATTTTAAATTTTGGCTAAGTGTTAGATAATTTAGAGTTCTCTTAGAGAAAATTTCCCACACACTATATACAATAAAGGTACAAGGCATAATTCCCTTAGAGAAAATTTTCCACTTTATTTGACTAAGTGTTGGAATTATTTTAGGAAATTTATTTTGGGTTTTTGGCTTAATGACAGGAATTGTTTTAGATATTTTATCTGAAATAAAAGGCCTAAAGACACAAATTATTGTACACATTTTGTCCATAGTAAAATCCTAAAGGTCATTTCAGTAAAAAAAAATCCCAAAACACTTTTCCTAAAGGATAATTATTTGATAAAGTGGACAAAACACAAAGCTCGAAGGATATTTTTCAAGCAAAGTGTCCTATAAAATTTTCTTGAAGGGTCATTTTTTGAGAAATTATCCTAAGACAAAGTCCTAATGGGTCATTTATTCAAGAAATTGGTCTAAAACAAAAGTCCCATAGTGTCACAAATGCCATTAGAAAGCAAAAATATTGAAGACAAAAGTTTTGACAAAAGACACAATGGCACAAATTATTTTAGGAAAATTATTTGAGACAATTTTCCTAAAGGTAGAATTCTTTCAGATAATTCATTCTAAGTCATAAGACTAAGTACAAATTCTTTTGGGGAAAGTGGCCAAGAAAAAATCCTAAAGGCATGAATT
Source organism: Torreya grandis (assembly GCA_037957365.1). Classification (NCBI taxonomy): domain Eukaryota; kingdom Viridiplantae; phylum Streptophyta; class Pinopsida; order Cupressales; family Taxaceae; genus Torreya; species Torreya grandis. Next base: position 3,448,293 of record JARHVA010000608.1, on the reverse strand, counting down.
CTTTTAGACATTTTATCCACAATAAATTTTCCAAGGTAAAGATAAGGCATACTTAATTCTTTTGGGAAATTGTCACACAATAGGTTCCCCAAAAATTTTATTTGATGCAAGAGATATCAAAAAATTCCTTTAGAGATAGTGTTTAAGACACAAATCCTACAACAAATTTCCAATAAAAGGTTTGAAATAAATATCCCAAGCATAAATTGATAGTTACACACCATAGATGTGAATTGATGGGTGCACAAATGTTAAATTAAATCCACAAAAAATGACCATTGAAGTTTTAATATCCTAGTGATGGTCATACGGACATCAAATAAATTTGCATAGATGTTAAATATGATTGTGTAGATATCAAATTTGAGATCATAAATTTTTTTATTTTTTTTTCAAATAGTAGTTCTAGGTAAATCCAATGGTCCACATTCATACATATAGAATATATAATGATGAGTATTGATTGATGAGTTAATAGGACTAGATAGATTAATGGATTGCATTCAATCATGGATTTAAAATCAATGGAACATGTGTAAGTCAAGGAGTTAGTGAACCCTAAGTGTAAAGGCATTATTGAAAAGTGGTAAAAGCACATGAATACTAGTAGAGTATATATGGATTTAGTTCCTTGACATCAAGTAGATTAATGGAGTGAGATGAGTCAAGAGATCAATGATTTAACCCAGTTTTTGATGACCAACCAAATGAAGGTGAGCCTAAGTGACTGAGATGAAGGTCAACAAAGAAATTTTAATAGGGAAAAGTAAATAAAAGGAATGGAACTAAGTTAGAGCATGGTCCATGTTGATTTCAAAGGTCCTTATAAAGGATTTGATATACACAACTTAATATTTGGAAATAAACCTGATGCACACTATTGGAATTTTCTTTCAAGATATCTCCTAAGAGATACCTTGAACATGCTCATGATTAGAATTTTGTTTCAGGGTATCCTAGGAGATACCTTGAAGGGCCTTATAATACCTTACATTTTGATTTAAAATTTAATTTTAAGGTGTTTTATATAACCATGACAACCTTTTATTGGGAAGAACATTGATGCACACTATTGGAATTTTATTTCAAGATATCTCCTAGGAGATACCTTGAACATGCACACAATTAGAATTTTATTTCAAGGTATATCCTAATAAATACCTCTAATGGATTTAAAATAACTTACATGTTAATTTTAAATTTACTTTAAAGGTATTTTATATAACCATGATAATTTTTCATTTAGAAATAACACCGATGCACACTATTAGAATTTTCTTTTGAGATATCTCTTAAGAGATACCTTGAACATGCACATAATTGGAATTTCATTTCCAATTATCTCATAGGAGATACCTTGAAGTTCCTTGTAATACCTTCCATATTTATTTTAAATTTAATTTTAAATGATTTTATGTAACCATGATAACTTTTTATTTGGCAAGAACATTGATGCACACTATTGGAATTATCTTGCAAGATATCTCTTAGGAGATACCTTTAACGTGCACACGATTGGAATTTTATTTCAAGGTATCTCCTATAAGATACCTTGAAGTGACTTGGAATAAATTCCATGTTTATTTTAAATTTACATGCAAAGGATTTGATATAACCATGACAACTTTTTATTTGGCAAGAACCCTGATGCACACTATTGGAATTTTCTTTCAAGATATTTCCTAGGAAATACCTTGAATATGCACATGATTGGAATTTTATTTCATGGTATCTCATAGAAGATACCTTGAATTACATTGGAATAACTTCCATGAAAAGTTAATTTTAAATTATTTTATTTAACCATGATAACTTTTTATTTGGCAAGAACCCTGATGCACACTATTAGAATTTTGTTTTTAAATATCTCTTAGGAGATACCTTGAACATGCACACGATTATAATTTTATTTCTAGGTATCTCCTATGAGATACCTCAATGGGCCTTATAATGACTTCCATGTTTATTTAAAATTTCCTTAAAATGCATTTGACATAACCATGATAACTTTTTATTTGGTAAGAACATTGATGCATATTATTAGAATTTTCTTTCAAAATATCTCCTAGGAGATACCTTGAACATGCACATGAATGTAATTTTATTTAAATCTATCTCATAAGAGATACCTTGAAGAGCCTTATAATATATTACATGTTGATTTAAAATTTCCTTACAAAGTTTTTTCTATAACCATGATAACCTTTTTATTTGGCAAGAACACTAATGCACACTATTGAAATTTACTTCTAAGATATATCCTAGGATATACCTTAAACATGCACATGATTGTAATTTTATTTCAAGGTATATCCTATAAGATACCTTAAAGGGAATTAATTCCATGTTGATTTAAAATTTTGTTACAAGGGATTTGATATAATTATGAAAACTTTTTATTTGGAAACAACATTGATGCACACTATTAGAATTTTCTTTCAAATATCTCCTAGGAGATACCTTGAACATGCACACAATTAGAATTTTCTTTCAAGGTATATCCTAGGATATTAATTAAAGGGACTTATAATACATTCCATGTTTATTTTAAAGGTCTTTGCAAAGGATTTTATATAACCATGATAAATGTTTATTTGGCATGAACCCTGATGCACACTATTGGAATATTTTTTTAAGATATCTCCCATGAGATACCTTGAACATGCACACAATTGGAATTTTATTTCAATGTATCTCCCAAGAGATACCTAGAAGGTCCTTGAAATACCTTCCATGTTGATTTCAAATGTTTTTACAAAGGATTTGATATAATCATGATAACTTTTTATTTGGAAAGAACCCTGACGCACACTATTAAAATTTTCTTTCGAGATATGTCCTAGGAGATACCTTGAACATACACATGATTGGAATTTTATTTAAGTTTATCTCCTAGGATATATATTTAAGGGCCTTATAATACCTCCCATTTTTATTACAAATGTCTTTGAAAAGTATTTTATATAACTATGGTATCATTTTATTTGGTAAGAACCTTGATGCCATCTTTGATTTCTTACGAGAGCGACACATGACACTCCCAAAACCAACCAAAATTAGTATCCCCACCAAATATCTCACCATGAATAAAAATATGCCACATGGAATAGTACATAAAATTCATCACACTAAGATGAATTTTGAGATCCCCCAAGAATAATCAGAAGGTGTCATGTATTAAAAGGTGACAAACTTTAACTTTAAACATAAAATTAATGGTGAATCAAAGGCAAATAAACATTAAATTTGAAATATAATGTAATTTTATGCAATAATAAATATCTTAAAGATATTCCCCCACAAGAATCCTTACAAGATGGGTAGAACTAACATCACAAAGTGGTAGGACATTGTAGTAGTTGTAAGGCATAGAAACTCATATGTATTACCTAAGGATGATTTAAGGGCATGGGACCCCAACAATGTCATTGCAAGGAACTTATTTAAATTCAAAAAGGATGTGGATATAGAATATAATAACCAAGAAGAGGTACATGAATGTATTTATAGGGATGTAATGAATCATGAGGTATTCCTCAAAAATGTTGCAAGGAAGAATATCAAGATAGAAATGAGGCTTGATAGGGAGAAGACAAAAGAAGATATTATGAAGCCCCAGCTCCCACCAACTCATAGGAGCATGTTCAATGTAAAATGTGAAGAAGCACTAGAGGAAGAGGAATAAGACATTTTTCTTCTCATCATTAATAGGTCATGCAAACCTCTACTATATTTTTTTAGATTTGAGCATTATGCTAGAATTGGTAGATGCTAGTTTCATGTGTTTTTGCCTCAAAAGTTAGTATAATTGGTATCTTTGACCATCTTAAGAAAAATATATTTTATTCCATACCCTAATCATTCTTGGATACATACATTAATCAATTTATCTTAGTTCATGTTGTAAATAGCCATTGTTTGTTTACATTTTGGGCAATAATTGGCAAAGATTGAAATAATTTTACAAAGATTACAAAGAATAAGTGTCACTACATAAACATTTGTTGTCCCTAAATCAAGGTCTACTAATATAATTTCAAAATTGTAATCACATCTCTGCTATTTATGATGTTTCCATTAGTAGTTATATAAATAACTCAACCCAAGTCTTCTAGGAATTAAAATTAAGTTTCTTACTTTCCCCTTGTTCTTTGGTGACACAAGGATCACAATAAGTGAATCAAAAATACAAATAAAGTATCCTTTAATAAATAAATCAAGTTTCATTGAGACACCTACAGGCTTGGTTTTGAGTCAAAATATGATATAGTTAGGGGTATGTCAGTATTAAGATCTTTTCTAGGCTTGTAGAGGCTATATGGACCATCAAATACATAAACTATTGAGATGAATAGCCTCAATATAGAGATCAAGAAGGATACATGTGAGTTTAAAATATGGATTAAAAAATAGAAATGTACATCTACAACTAGCTTCAAGAGCACTACTACAGTCAAGTGGGTGAGCCATGCTTAATGGAGTCTTCAAGGGTATAGACTTTCAAGCAAGGTAATGATATTGTTAAGAAATCATCATACACATATCAAATCATGGGTACTTTATGTATTGTCAAAACTCCTAAATCATATGTATACCCTATCATAGTCCATACAAAGGACATCACATCATGCATAGTGGTCTATATAGGAGAGGTTTATTTTCATAATGAAAGAATGGTGAACATGTGAAGAAGATAGCAATTAAAAATGAATGCATTAATTTGTGGAATTTGGAGGAGACCTCAAGGAGCCAAAATTAGTTAAATATTCAATTCCATGAAACCCTTACCTACTCTTTCTTAAGGGACTTAAAAAATATGTTGATAGTTAATACATTAAAGCAATAAGGTCTTGCATATTTTCAAAGTTCATAGGATCATGTTATGTTTAAAGAATCATTTCAATTTTTTCCTTACTCTTTTCATCCCAACATCTAATAGGTTTGTTAATTGATCTTAAATTCACATATTTAGAGGAGCTAGCCTAACAACTAGAGGTCTGGTCTAAATATAGACATCCCATAGGCTTAGATCATTATAATGTTAGTCTAGATATGAATCAGATCTGAGTAGTCTAATTTTAACTAGGTACTATATGGGTTTCTATAAAAAATCAAAGGAGATGTATTAGTTTTTGTTGTTGCAAGGGAACTTTCTTTTCTGCCCTACCTTATTCCCTCCTTTTGAACATTTTTAACATGAATCACTTTAGATTAATTCTCATTGTGTATATCCATTTTTTTGTTTAAGATTTTAGTCTTATATTGGTAAATATAAAAAAAATTACATCATAACAAATTCAAGTATATTATGTCACTACCATATTCCTGTTGTCCCTATAGTAGGGTTTGTTTGCAGACTAGAAGGTGGTAAGTTGTAACCACATAATCTCTCCAGCAAAACTAAGTAAATCCTCAAGGTATCACTACCATATTCCTATTGTCCATATAATCTAAGAAATGTTATTCTATGGTTTGTATTACATCCTTGACATAGACACACATCAATAATCTATAAGGACATGAGGATGAATATGAATATTCTCAACCTACTACTTATTATCATGCACTTTTAGGTATTATTACTTCTTAAAATATTAAGGTGGTTAGTTTCCTCAAGAAATATAAGTCAACTATGTTTATTTACTTTGGGAGTACACACAAATTTATCAACAATAAGTTGGCTACTCAATTGAACTATTTCATTTACCTATCTCCAAAATTTGAAATCCTAAGTATAGGTAGGGGTATAGTCAATTATTATAGTAAATACCATAGTCTAAGTCCTAATTATAGGTGGGGGTATAATATAGGTAGACTATCTGAATCTTAGTGATTTCATAACATAAAGTGCTAAACAATGAATAAAAGGGCCAAGTCAACACAAATAAATCACACATTTTAGATAGAATAAAAATATATATTAAACACTATTAAGATTAAATACCAAAAAATAAGGATCTATATAAATGATAGTGACAAATATGGTTAAGGATTTGGACACTCTACAACCTACTCTATTATGTTCTATCAGCACTCTACATGTTTGTAAAAAATAAGAATATGTAAGAATAGTAATATATCTAGTCAGACATGTTTGGTGGTCTTTGTTCCTCTTAAAAATTAGTAAAAATTATATGAAACCTATTTTTCAAATTAAATTTAAATTTCAAATTCATTAGGAACCCCCATCTATTTCTAAATGCAAACACACCTCATGAGTAATCAATTTAAATTTAAGGTAAGTGATATATTTAATATATTAAAATGATATTTATATATATTATATTAAAATATATAATATTTATTTAAAATATATACCAATATATATATATATATATTATAATGTAATCTGAGGTCAAGTAAGGCTCCACATCCTCCTTGGAAACACCTCTTCGAGCTTTCATGGGTATGGATTTCATCAAATTTCCCACTAATGGACATAATTCAGCTCCCAAATTAAATTATCCTTGCATAGACAAACATATAACTCTCCTTGGCTTTAATATAATGATTGTAGGGTTGAATTAGTGATCTCATAATTCCTAAGGATTTTTTGAAGGTTTATGAAAATATCTAATAGTGGCAAGGAGTCCAAATTATGAGTTTCATGCATTAAATTTTGTTTGGATTGAGTATTTATACCTTTTCCTTTCATGGGTCCATAAAATATTTAAATTTGTCATGTTTTGCTTATGTGGTGTCATCGTGGCATCTCCATAACATCTAGCTCAATAATATTTAAAAGTGATGATTACCTTTTTAAAAATGTTCTTTTCCTCACACTATTGGATTTCCTTACATGGATCAATATAGTCCATTAATCTCAATCTAAGGGATTGAATTCCATTGGCTATCTTATGATACTCCTCATGATTGTGACACTTGTCACCACCACATTTGTTCTAGCTTAGTTGAAAATTCCACCTTTATCTCATACCATTGGATCTTCCTTTCCTAGATGAATGCACTCCATTCAATCTTGATCTAATGGATTATTTCCTTCAGTCCATGTACCTTTGATTGGAATGTGTATGGTCAACCATGTACCATTGATCTCTAGGAAGATGCTTGAGATTTAATTCATGGCCCATAGTTTTGGTATTTATCATTTCCACGTTTGATCTAAGTTATTTTGTAGTCTTATATTATTTAAAAATTTATGAAATATATGTTTATTATAAAAATTTATTCAAAATGGGACCTAGGTTAAACATTAGACATGGATTAAACATGGACCCAATTAATCTTGAACCATGGGCTTAGTTTAATTTTTATCATAAGGCTTGGTCATGTTTTTCAACATAACCAAACCTTAAGATAAAAATCCAAGCTTGGTCTAAATAGTCACATGGTCAATTTGTTATAAGGATTATCCTAATGTCTTATCCTAAGGTTTATCATATTTATTAATACAATAAAAACCTTAGACTAAGACTTTACACTATGTCTTTAATACTCACAGAGTCCTTTTATTTTAGGTTTCTAACCTTGGCCCAAAGTCTTTATACCTTAGTCCATTTTAATTCATGGGGCCCCCTTTAATATGTTTATAACTTATCTTAAATATATTATCCTAAGTCCTTTATATATGCTCTCAAGCTTAAATTTCATTCTTTTTTATAGGATAAATGATCTGCATTCACTCAGATGAGATTGATTAAATGGTATGAGCCAAGTCAAGACTTTAACAAAGCTTGAGATGAGTGAGAGGGTGACAAGTGTCACCTTATCAACAAAAGAATTTTGAGTAGATAATGGTGGTACATCCCTCAGATCTTGATCCAATGGTATGCATTTGCTCATATTATATGGATCTAACTGAGCATGACAAATATTGAAAAGTCAAACCCTAAGCAAAGAGTTAAAGCCTGAACATGTTCTCAATATTTATGGTCCACATAAGACTAACATAGTTTATTAAATAATGCATGTAAAATTTAATTGTAAGAGGTTTTATGGATATTCAAGGGGTAAAAGGTGTCACCATTATAGGAGCCTAGTACAAAGATCAAACAATGCATGGGAGCCTGGTATAAAGGGAATAAAAACATTGAGCAGTTTCCACATGGCACACATAAGAAACAAGATGAAACTAGGAATGACAAGTGACAATCTTAATAGAGAACCTTGTAGACATGTTTAAAATTGATTCTCATGTGCCTATCAATAATGTTCACATAGATGTCAAATAATGGTTGTGAAGATGTCAATTTTAAGAAAGTAAAGAGTTTAGATGATGTGTTTAAAATTTATGGTCACATGCCCATCAAATATGTTCACATAAATGTCAAATGTTGATCACGAGGATGTAAATTTTAACATAGAAAAGAGTTCTAAAGATGAGTTTAAAATTGATGGTCACGTGCCTATCAAAGATGTTCATGCTGATGTGAAAATATGGGCACATGAATGTAAATTTTAAGATAGTTTATTAGATCCAAATTCAAAGGAAATGATCATATTTTGAATAAGGATGAGTAGAATACAATGGGGATGCCATGAAAATGCCACATCAAAGACATGTGAGTGCAATTTTACAAATAAAAGACCTTATGGACCTGGTGATGTAAAGTTAGGGATCTAAGATCATCATGTTTAAGCTCATGGCTACCATTAGAGCAATGTTAGAACCTACAAATGCCCTAGCAAGGTGAGGACCATAACCAAACCCTGTGGGCATTCTAATTGACCTAAAGGGAGCTAAATTGTCACTTGTGTAAAGATAGGTTGAGATAGAGCCCATTAGTGAGTAGTCTAAATAATTTTTTAGAAATGATGGGGGACCTCTCTTATATCCTTGAGAAACTTGGAGATATAACATTACATGTATTGGGAAGAATAAAAAATCAATGAAGACCATATAGTAGTAATAGAGTACTTTATCATCTAGAGAGTTCTCAAAGTCAAAATATTCCTCTTATGGCTAAGCCTTATTGATGTCAATCCATAATTTTCATTCAAAGGTTGTCATCCACATTATAATAAAATCAAAACCAATGATTATTGTAAAATTTGTCATAAATCCATAAATTTTCCCCTTCCACTTATTTTTTCAAGATTTGTAGTCATTCAAACTAGGATCAATACTGATTTCACTCAGTCTTAGATCTATTTCTAAAAGACCAATGATCTAATATTCATAATTTATCCAATTAATGAGATTTATCAAATATTTGTCTTAATAAGACAAATGAAATTCATGACACAATATTGAATTTCAACTCACTTTACCCTTTTTGATATATTTCCTTAATCACTCATGCAAACAAAAATTACACTTAGAATTTACTTCATCATTCAAATCTTCCCTTTGGGATCTCTCAGTCCTCTCAAAATTATTCATCTATGGCTTCTTTTCTTTGTTTGAGATATTTTTGCATACATTTAAACTTAATGATAATATTTTCACCTCTTTTATATTCTCTTATAGATAAACCTATCCATCAACTTTTTTTAACCATAGTTCTATAATATGTTGATTCCTTACTTTGAATCCATGTATTAATGTTATATACATAGTCTTAACAGGTCTTTGAGGTAGACTCTCCTTGGATATACAACTTATCCTTACCTTCATCTAATTTTCTTAACTAATGAATCCTGTATCCCTATTTTTCTTTATTTGAAATCACCTTTAATGTCGATCATAATTATCAACATACACAATCTAATAACTCAAATCTTATTTCATCAACTAGGTTTCAACATGGAATTATGAAAATAAGAAATGAAGACTGAGTACGTAAATTCTGTCTTTCTCCCAGATAATCTATACCATGAAATAAAATTCAAAACATCTCAAATATTATTTTGGACATTCATACAAAGTTTAAGATCACTCAAGTTATAGAAAATTTTATTCTTAAAAATTAGATAGAGATTCATAAAGATCGGTATTGGTCATGAGTACTTAAAAAAAACATTTTGATTCATATTAAAACAAATACCTACATGGGCTCTATCTTCAAGTAATATAGAATGTCATGTTGGTCTGTATAAGGCCAATTTAGGTATTGACTTCCTACATAGACAAAATGAGTCATTTGATATGCTCCAAGATCTATTCATAAAATTTAATCATGATTTAGATTTCACAATTTTCCATGAAATATGCCTCCCAAGAATATAATTACAACAATTTCTAAGATTAAAATGAATTTTTGTGTCAACATACAACTACAATATCCATAGGTTTGAACTTAAATTGTAACACAATCAATAAAATTATGTCAAGATAAAATAGAATTAGACAAATGTTCCTTTGACCTATTACCATAGACCCATACATAAGATCACACCTCTGTGCATGACTTTAAATGATTGTATTATTTTTATTCACCATGGGAAGCTAGTAATGGTGAAAATATTTCATCAAATGCATAACAAATAATTTTATCTTATCTTCATTCTAGTCTCTTACCTCTCATGAAAATCAAGTCACATTATTCCTCATTATACCAAACTCAGTCATTCTTCATGAGATCTATGAATTCCATGAATGCACAATATCCTTCCCTTTATTGATAGGTTTTGAAAACTAACATACAACCCAACTGCATACATATACAATCCTAAAGGCCTTTATTCACTTCTTCTAAACTCCTCTACCTACTCCTCTACCTCCTTGACAGACTCTCTCCTTTCTATAGACACGTAGATGATTTTATTAGTCTCTTTTTAACCCTATCTTCCCTCAACCAATGCACAAATATAGGATTGTTGGTAAATAAGAAGACAAAGTCTCCTTCTTAGCTTAGAATATACCTAGTTTGTCTTCAACATGGTATTTTAGATAAATCATGAGGTGTTTATCATCTTTTCATAGGTAAATAGACTTTTAAAACATAGTATTGACCTTTTAATGTCATTATATAGGTCCTACCCTTATAATATTACTACTTATTGTCCTTTGTGAGAGAACTTATTTGATCAAAATTAACCCTTATATACAAAATTTTCATAGATGAGTTGATTCTCCTACACCATTATCTATTTTAAAAGTGAAATATTCTATTTGTAAAGACATGTGTTGTTCATAAAACACACTACCTATAGATCAATCCATTGGGAAAGTCTAGTGTATTTCTAGAACATTTTTGGAAAGGATAGTTGTCCCTAAACTTATATTTTTTTAATTGGTTAGGATTGACCGACATGCAATTAGAAACACCAAGAAACACATCTCATAATCAGACTTCAAAATTGAAGTTAGTAAACAATCATTATGGTCTTAATAAATTGGAGAAATAAATCAAATGATTTGAGTGGAAAAAATCATTGTGACATATATTCATTGGCACTTTAGCTTAATTTAAATCTATTCAACAGAAGAATTCATATCACTAATTTAAATTGTGGCTTAAAAGACCTAATGGTTAAATAAAATTTGATGGTAATTTTGTAAATTAGAATAGGCTTGATTATTTTTTTATAATTTGTATGTAATTTAATAGTTTGTAGACTTTTTATAACCAAGTTCAAAGGGATACAAAATTAATAATTCATATTAACTTGAAATAAAATTAATGATTGTCCATCTACTTTACTACCAACTGTCTCATGTCAAGTACCATCTAAAACATGAAATTTAATGTTTGTGATTAATAAACTAAGTCACTTGAAAAATTAATCATTCACATTACTTGAAATTAATCGATTGTCCATCTGCTTTACTGCCCCATGTCCCATTATAAGTATCATCTGTAACACCAAATTTTATACTTCATGATACATGATTTAACCTTCCTAATATGTGATTACAACTTTTAATTTAATTCCCATTACCTACCAAATATTATTAATATTTGATAGATTTACTCTTTGAAGTAATCTACCTCATCTATTGCGCACATGGTGAAGTGTCATAGAAGTTTAAATCCATATCGATGATTGCATTTTTGAACCTATAATGTTAAATGAAGTATAAACTCAACCCATTTTCATGTTACATGGCATTATAAACTATGTTAAAGGCATAAAAGTTCATTTAATTTCATCAAAAATATAATGTTATTTCTATACTATTAACAATATATAAATATATTGAAATATATAATATATAATATTGATTTATAACCTATATTCACATATATATTATATTATATAATAATGTTGATTAATATTAAATTATAGTTTACAAAATATATAATCTATATATAATATTAATATATAATTAATTAGTTTAATATTTATTATATGATAATTATATTTATTTAATAACTAATATAATTTGTGTGTGTGTGGTGGGGGGGGGTAAGAGGGGTTATGTGAAGTGAAAGAGTGTAAATTGATAATTAAACCTACTAATTACTCCAAACCCATGATAATATCAAAATAAGTTCAACTAAAATAGTTATGGGTGAAAACCTATTGGGATTTGAATCACCATGTAATGATTTAGTCTATGATGGCTTGCAATATTCATGTAAAGAGATAGCCTCTTAGCATAATCACTATGTCAAAATTAAAACTCCCTTGATTTTGATCAGGGGGAGTCTATATTCGCTAGATAAGGAACATAGTTGTGGGTGATCAGGTTTTGTCTTGGTGATTTTAATGTAGAAATTACTTTTATTATAATGGAACTAAAAAATTAGAAGTCACCAAGAAGAATTTTGAGTTTAGAAATATGATAAAAATTTGAAGTGGGCATATTTATTCGAAAGACACCATCTATTCTAATGTGTATGCCTACTATTATACCACCATCACTTGTTTCTCCTAATAATTAACAAAGTTACATTTTCAAAAAAAATGGATGAAACTCCACTTATTATGCAAGAGCCTAATAATTATTTCTAAATCATTACCATCAGTTCCAAAGTTCCATGATGATAATTTTACTTCTATTTCCATATTTGAACTTCTATAATTTTCATTGTACTATGGTATTGTAGTGGATTATTGAACATTTTCTAATTTTGATGATCCCTTAGATGTGATCCAAAACCCATGGTAGGAGACCCATCAAGTGTAATTTTTTGTGATGAGTCTATTGTTATTTTATTAGAATGAAATTCCCTAAATTATACAAATCTACATTTAGATACAATCTATAAATGGAAATTATATATATATAAATACTATATATAGTAAGTGTTTTGAGGTATACTTCTTATGCCCTCACATAACCATAATTTAGATATAAACACAAAATCCTTTTTAAAGAGGTCTTTGAGTTACTAGGTATGATTTTGTGTCACTTATTTTAATTACCATTTTGGGTTCAAATTTGTCTCCAAATATTAGTTTGTAAGTTCAAGAAAGGCAACTTACCCTCATAGGTATTTTATTCAGTGAATTAAATTATCTCAAAGGTATTCATGGGGGGGGGGGTGGGGGGACTAAAAATTAAGAAGTCAAATCCCTATTAGACAGTTTTCTTATGTTACATCTTTAAAAAAATTGGATGAAACTCCACTTATTATGTAAGAGCCTATAATTTCTAAATCTTTAGCACAATATCTATGTAAAAATTATAACTCCCTTAGTTTCATTCAAGGGGAATATATATTCATTAAATAAGGAGCTCAGTTTTGGGTGATCAGGTTTTGTCTTGGTGATTGCAATGGAGAAGTTACTTTTTTTGCAATGGCACTAAAAAAATTAGAAGCAACCAAGAAGAATTTAGTGTTTATAAATATGATAAAAATTTGAAGCAGATATATATGTTTGAAAGACACCATATATTCCAATGTGTATGCCTACTATTATACCACTAGGTCCACTTGTTTCTACTAATAATTAATTATTAATATTACACGTTCAAAAAATGTTGATAAAACTCCATTATTATGCAAGAGCTTATTATTTATAAATCATTACCATCAGTTCTAAAGTTCTATGATGATAATTTTACTTCTATTTCCATATTTGAAATTTTATAGTTTTCATTGTACAATGGTATTATAGTGGATTATTGAAAATTTTCTAATTCTAATGATACCATGGATGTGATCCAAAACCCATGGTAGGAGACCCATCAAGTGCAATTTATTATGATGAGTCTATTTCTATTTTATTAAAATGAAATTCCCTAAATTATACAAATCTACATTTAGATACAATATGTAAATGGAAAGTATATATATAAAAATACTATATATAGTAAGTGTTATGAGGTAGACTACTTATGCCCTCACATTACCATAATTTAGATAAGAACACAAAATCCTTTTTCAAGATGTCTTTGAGTTACTACATATGATTCTATGTGACTTCTGTTAATTACCATTTTGGGGTCAAATTCATCTCCAAATATTAGTTTGTAAGTTCAAGAAAGGGCACTCACCCTCATAGGTATTTGAATTGGTGAATTAAATGATCTCAAAGGTATTCATGGGGGGGTGGGGGGATAAAAATTCAAAATTCAAATCCCTATTAGATAATTTGCTTATATTACATCTTCAAAAAATGTGGATGAAAATTCACTTATTATGTAAGAGCCTATTATTTTTAAATCATTAGCATAATCTCTATGTCAAAATTACAACTCCCTTGGTTTCATTCAAGGGACATCTATATTCATTAGATAAGGAGCTTAGTTGTGGGTGATCAGGTTTTGTCTTGGTGATTGCAATAGAGAAATTTATTTTGTTACAATGGTGATTAAAAATTAGAAGTGATCATGAAGAATTTTGCGTTTAAAAATATGATAAAATTTTAAGTGGACATATATGTTCAAAACACACCATATATTCCAATGTGTATGCCTACTATTATACCACCAGGTCCACTTTTTTATACTAATAATTAATTATTAATGTTACATCTTCAAAAAATGTGGATGAAACTCCACTTATTAGATAAGGGCCTATTATTTATAAATCATTACCATTGGTTCCAAAGTTCCATGGTGATAATTTTACTTCTATTTTTAGATTTTAACTTCTATAATTTTTATTGTACTATGGTCTTGTAGTGGATTATTGAACATTTTCTAATTCTAATGATCCCCTAAATGTCATCCAAAACCCATGGTAAGAGATCCATCAAGTCTAATATTTTGTGATGAGTTTGTTTCTATTTTATTGGAATCAAATTCACTAAATTATACAAATCTAAATTTAAATACAATCTATAAATGAATCAAATTCTATATATAGAAATGATTTAATCATTTGTAATGAGGATTTTGAAAAATCCCCACCTTGGTTCCTTTACCTTGATTTACAAGATTTTGTTTCAAATAAAAAGCTTAATATCTAAAGACTTATATAAAAGGATTTAAGTGTAGTATGTATTAATATATGAAAATTTATTTATAGACATACTACATAAATAGACAGTGTTCTCGTGATAGCTAGAAATAATCAAGGTCATCATATAATGGACCAATCAATCATCAAAATTCTTGAGAAATGATTTCCAAATGAGTTGATACTTGAAAATGGAGTTGATCATCTTGGGATTTACTAGTTAATCATCAAAATGCCCTAGTTGAAAATCTTCCAAAATAAGTAAGTTGTTATTTTATTGGAATGAAATTCCATAAATCATACAAATATACATTTAGATAAAATCAATAAATGGAAATTCTATATATAAAAATAATATATATATTAAGGGTTTTGAGGTAGTTGAAAATACCATTGATCATTTTGGGATGTACCACTTTGTAGTAATCTAAATCTACTCAAACATCAACCTACCTAAGTAATATCTAGAGCCATTATAACTAAATGCCATAGATGGATTCATAATTCAAATCAACATTATAATCTTAAAAATAATTTTTTTTTATATCATGATTAAATAGAATATGAAAACAATAATATTGGATTGATTATCTTAGACTCAAAATTTTGACATTATGTTGGCATGATCATGGACTATTGATGATGGATTAAATTTACATGGACACTAGTCTACTTGATCACTTTAATAATTTGACATGGATTTTATAGATGATTTATAGCTATCTCTAATAAATGAATGGAGTTTTTTAAATTTAAATAGGAGGGAAGGATCAATGGTTGAGATTCAAAATTGTCTTGGGAAGATCAAGGGTTGGGGATTATTCTTGGAATCCTCTAAATTTAGAGGCTTCTAGAGAGGAAGGGTAAGAATAGAGAAAATTCTAGAATTGGAAAATTATAGAATCCTCTTAGGGACTAATTAGGATTACATAAGGGATTAGATAGGGATTATGTGGGTGATTAGGGACAAGGGGTGTAGGAGAGCCTAGGAAGAGGCTAGTGTAGGTGGGTAGGTGGCCATGGCCAAATTTAAAATTCCCAAATAATAGATAAGTGGGGATTAGGATAATATAATGGGGATTTATGATATTAATTAATTGATTGGTGGGGATGGATAAGTTTAGTATATGGTAAATAATTAATGCGGACATTAGATACATAATTATAAAAGGGTGATAAAATATCGGGATGAAAAGGGATAAACTAGATAAATAGAATTAGTGTAGACTAATAATAATATTAGTGATGTTAAATGGAGTGATTAAATTTATAATAATACATCTTGGGATGTAACATTTAATGGTTAAAATTCCCTTAAAAATATTCCCTAGAAATATAATTAAATCTTGTGTTTCATTAGTAATATAATCCATATAATCTTGATAAATAAAGTTTATGTGATACTTGTATTTAAATAATTTTTTCAAGAGGAGTAAAGTTTTTTGGCTTATAGTTTCATATTTAAATTTAATTTATTTTACATGGATGTGATTTTTACACATATTTTTGACCCCAATATTGGGCTTCAAATTTGAATTACTTGTATTTTTGGCCAAAATGTTTCACCCTGACTCTGAATTGAGATATCACATGGCTTGTCATCATGAATGAAAAGTTAATGTTTATAGATTGCTATGGTGTAGAATACTTATGCCCTAACATAAAAATAATTTAAATAACCCCATAAAATCCTTTACCAAGTCTAGATCTTTGAGTTACTAGGTATGATTTTGCATCACTTATTTTAATTGCCATTTTGGGGTCAAATTCATCTCCAGCTATTAGTTTATTAATTCAAGAAAGTTGACTCGCTCTCATATGTATTTTATTTAATCATCTAATTGAATGATCAAATATAAATCAACTTTTTTAATTAGAATAATTATAATAAACAATAAAAATTTGCAAATATTTTTATATTAAAAAACTATCTAACTTTATTTTTATTTATGTTTAAACATTTTAAATGTTTTTATTAAATAATGTACATTTTTTAAATTTTTAATGTTTAAATATATGAATAATTTTTTTAAATAATTTTTAGATATGTTACAAAATTTTATAAAAACTTTTAAATTATTATAGAATAAAAAATTCCTGCATGCTTCAAAATTAGGGTTAACTTTATATTTTTCTCTTTCCATTATTTTTTATTAGTTTTTATCTCTTATTTTTGAAGGCTAAAAACCATTATTTATTGACTATTAGGTTAACTATGGTGTTAGTGGTGGAAGAATTGACCCTATTTTTCACTGTTATTTGTGCAAGTGCTTTTTGTTAGGTATTTAATCTATGTAATGTATTATTTTACTGTGAAATGTGTGATTTGTTTGGATTGACATGACCTTTTTATTCATTGTTTACTGCTTTAAGTTATGAAATGATTGAGATTTGTAAAAACCTAGATTTTTGTTATGAAATGGTTGAGACAATGAAATGACAAAGATTAAGATTGTTTAGCACTTACTTGTTTTCAATATGGACCCATATGGTGAATGTGAGGGAAAAGCATAAATTTTTTTATTAACTATAATCAAATAATGAAATGGCTAAGATAATGAAATATATTTAGTATCTTAGTTTCTTTAATACTATTATAATGAAACAATTATGTTTATTATTAATAGTATAATGAATATACTTATACTTTGTGTACATGACTTATCGAGGCCTAGACAAGATAACCACTGTAAAGAAAATGAGATGAGTGGTATAATGATTTAATTTGTTAGGATGATAAAAATGAGGGATTTTAATGGGAAGGGATGGAATAACTAGTTGGTTAGGTTGAGGTATAAAAACAAGGTCTTGAGTGACAAATGGAAGAGGGTGATATTAGGACCAACATACCCCCATTTTTTAAAATTGAGACCCTTGAGAAACCTTAGAAATTGAACGTGAAAATATGGCATGATAAGGTCATTTGTACAATTTGAAGAGCATCCACTTTGTTAAGAATAATATTACTTAGTTGTATTTTTCTTTAGTTTTGGTTAACAGTGCTAATAAATGGTCTTTATTGCCTTTAGTTGTAGATTCCATGTTGTTTGTCTTTGGGAAATTAATGTTTCAAGACCTTGGTAGAACCCTCATTTCAAATTTGAATATTGATGAGAATAAATTGTCAATAACCTTTTAAAAATACATTTTAGACCTAAGAATAAAGTTCGTGTTTTAAGCCTAGTCATATTTTTTAACATGACTAAAACATAGCCTAAAATGTTTGGTCCCCTTTGTTATTTCCCCCTTTAAAGTTCCTTGTATGCCTAACTAATATTCATTTTTTAGGGTCCATTTTAATATTTCTTAACTTGACCTAAGGTTTTAACCCTAAGGCCCCATTGTATTTATTAATAAAAATGGAACCTTAGTCTTAACATCCTAGCTTAAAGTTTTAGTTTCCTGTGTCCACTTTTATGTTAGCTTAGTCCCTTGTTTATACCTTAGCCTAAGGTTTTAATCTTAAGACCCTAAAATATTTATTAATAGAATAAATACCTTAGTATTAACACCTTATCCTAAATATTTTTATCACTGTGGTCCTAACTTAACTTCCTCGCATATTGCAGGATCCAACGACCCTTGCTTAATCATGAAATTTGATCCAACAAAGTGAGGAAAGTTTGAGATTTGATTTAAATATCATGAATCTCAAATTATCTAAAGGTTAACACTTCTTTATGGCCTTTCAATTAGATGGATAGAAGCACAATTGAGAGTTAAAAGGATTATAGAAGGCTTGAATGATCGACATGCAACACCTATACATTAGATGACCTAAAGTAAATGCATCCCACATAAAAAAGCAACCAATCATGATCAAGCTCTTAGATCATGATCTTATAACTATTTCTTCATCATGGATTTTGATCCAATGGAGAAAGTTAAGCCTAAGATCCTGGGAAGCCCTATATAAATGCCAAGTGGCACTCTCGCATCGGGTCACAATAATTTGATGAACTTAAAATTAAGGTTCATGTGATCGTCATTTGATGACCATGAGGGCATAGTTGACATTTTTACAATCCTCAACTTTAATCCCATCAAATTAAAGGCTTCATTAACTTAAAATTAATGTTTCATGATCATAATTTAATGTCTATGAGGATGTATTTAACATCTATGAGACCACCAAATTTAATTTAATGAATTATTCTACTTAGGGTCAAAATAAACTCCAAAATCTTGTTGGAAGGCTCAAAAATGGCTTTACAATCTAAGAGAAGTGCTCAAAAAATTCTCAAACACTAGAAATCTCTAATCTAAAAAATGTGGAAATGGTATTATGGTCTAAGTATATGCAAAATAAACTTAGTCTAAGTCTATACTTTAAGGTCCCCATAAAATTTCATTCAAATACCATGAAATTAAAACTATAGACTTATATTAGGTATTATTTTAAAAAAGAGTTATTATAATGTAGAATTTAGACCAAATATTTCTAACCAAAGGTTTTCATGTTTATGTTAATAAATTAAAACCCTTTTAATGTTAGACTATTCTATAATTTTTAACCCCTTTTGATCATGATTTGTAAGGTTGGGCATAAATATTCTAAACCAATGCATACATCATGTTTGTTAAACACAACATAAACATTGGCTTAGAACATTTAGCCATGATCCCCTTTATATAATTTAGAAAACTTAGACAAAAATCCCTTATCCTAAAGTTTGCTTCATGCTTAATAAACATGTAACAAACCTTAGCCTAAGGAATTCAATCCTAAGTCCCATTTTAATAATGTACTAACTTAAAGTTTGGGCATCTCTACAAATCTAACAGTTTTTGCTTTGTCACTAGAGGGTGATCTAATAACGTGAAGATCCTAACAAATTTTTAACTAAGTCCTGAGAGCCTATGAGCTTGATGCATGGAAAAAACCTATTTGAAGTATAACTAATAGATGATTTAATGGTTTGTTCTTCATCACACTCAACAATCTAATAGTGCAAATATGTACATGAATTTTTTAAGGCCTGTGAGTTCACCACATGTCCAATGATCATTCAATAAAGGACTGATATAGGATACACAGTATGGGAAAGGCACACAAAGATTCCAAGTGTCACAATTACGGTGCTTAAGAAAAAAATGATCCAATCATAGGTAAGGGCCTAGATTGAAATCAATGGCCCATGCTAATCTAGGATTTTGGTCTAACAATGTGAAATAAAAGAAGGTATTTTAAATACCAATGGCTGGTGCTTAAAGGTATTTATGAAAAATGTCATGAAATTTACAAACCAATGCCACATATGCACCACACAAGTAAAAAAGGACAAAATAGGAAATCTTTTGGGATCAAAAATAAGAAGGTATAAAGGCAAACATCTAAATCAAATCTAAAGCACATATGAGCCAGATTATGATATATCCTAACATTAAACCACAAATCCTAAACCCTACATAAAAGAGACCCAATTGAATTTATTTGGTCATAATCTGATCTAAGAAGAGTTTGATTTTTTTTTTAACACAAAAGATCTTTCATAAATACTAATTTGTAAACCAATATGAATAATTTGCAAAAGTAGAAATGATGGAATCTCATAGGTAGTAGTTAAAGGAGGAGATTGATATTTACTTCTTAATAGATAATTAGGGGTGAATCTTTAATGACACTAAATTATATTTTGTAGCCTTTAATGTCTTGAGAATTATAAATTGGTCTAAATTATTCTTAATCATGGAGGAATTAAATCCCATTACAAAATAAGAGTAGAGGATTACCATGGTGAGCCTAAAACAATATGACTTTGTCATTATCCAGATGGCTAACCTGCACCATGCTACTATAAAGCCTAAGGTACTACATTGTATAGACATATTTGCCCCCATGTTTTTTGATTATAGAGTAGATAATGAATGGATCATCAGGGAGGGGAATTCCAAAAAGACAGCCTATATTTATCCTATAGCTTTTGATAAATATTATAAGCTCTCTCTCCCCCATTTAGACTTGTCCAAAATTAAGGAATGAACCAACAACCATGACCTATACTCTATCCTTAGACCCTATTTACACCAAAGGCCCCATATTTTTAGGGACTTTTAAGGTAAAATCCCAATATTCTAATTCAAGGAGGGCATCAGAGGTATAATGACCCTATTAAATCAAGCCTTTGCATCCCCCTTAACTACCTATGTGAACAAAATTTAGGTTCCATTTATGCATTTCAAGGTGGAAGAAAATATCACCCCTCCAATTGGATATTTAATCAGTGTCTTCTTGGCCAAGAAATTCACTACCATCAAAAGGAAGACATCTAAGTAGTTTTATATGATGTCATACCTACTTATGCCCTTCTTGCCTCGATAAACTTCCATGGTATTATAAATTGGTTTCTTGAGGATAAAACTACCATTTTTGACCATTAATCCAAATTCCATATCTTTAAGTACATGAACCATATGAAATTTATTTGTGACTATGTCTACCCAACCATACTAGATTCCATCATAGGTGTTCCCATGCCTATGGTACATACACTAATCAAGAAGTATGTAGAGACATCTAGTTATACTCTGATTGTATAGTCATCAGGATTGAGGGGATCACATCCTAGCCTTAAAAATTACTATCATATGTTCTAAGTAAGCTTTTTGAGTAAGAAATTTCTTCCCAACTCATCCATGGAATTGATGGGACCTATAAAGAAAATTGGAAGGGTCTTCTCCACCCCTTACCTCTAACTATTAAAAGAACTATACTTTAGGATTGGAAATAGGTTGATACCATGGCCAAGCATAGGGATTCATTTGGGTTTCATCTTGATGAACTCAAGATGTGGGATCCTAAGAATATATGACTAATCATTTGAAGGAGAAGAAACTACCCAAGATTGAGTATGTGCATCAATTTAGTGTTCATGATACCATCTATATTAGGGACAAGAATTATGAAGAGGTATTGGACAAGATCTAGAGGCACAACATCAAACTTTAACATAGGTTAAAAAGGATGACAAGCCTTTAAGAGAGGAATGGAAAATGCATCCTTTACAATATCACTTACTACTTGGACCATCTAGGATATCCTGAGAACCACCCCAAGTAAAATAGCCACAACCATAGCCATAAGGGAAAATTATGTAAGTCTAGGATGAACAAGGTTATGGTAAAGAGAAATTAAGAGAGGTGAAATTAGAAGAGAGACCTAGAGAGGGGACCTCATCTTTAACACTCCCACATTGGCCACCTTCCCTAGTCTAGTACATAGATATGATTGCCATGAAACTAGAAGAGACACTTCAGAGTACCCTCAAGGAACTTGTAAAGGCATATAACACTTAAATACAAATGAAAGGAACTTACCCTAGACATGGTCCCATTGGCTCCTAGGGATAAGAGAAATGAATAAATGTCACTAGTCCCTCTTAAACTCAAAATACCAAGGTTGACTCTCACACACACAACTAGTGAGATCAACCTATTTATTGATGAATTCCACATTCATGGACTAGTCATCCCTAAATTTTTCATTTATGGAAAATTTTAAAAGATTCCTTCTATTTCACATTCATGGGCCATGAAAAAATTTACCAATGTTGAAGTACAAGATAACATGAAGCCATGGATTAGGGATATGGTAAAGGTATAGGAGGAAAAAAGAATTGTAGTCACTCTAGGACTAAAAAGGGAGAAGATGGATGATCTTGGAGAATCAAACAACATAGGTATAAATGTCCCATAACCTATGAAATTCATAGGGTCATCCACCATCATGTAATTTAATTTAGAGATAGCTATATTGAAAAGAGTCACCACTAAGACAGCCATGGTAGGAGCTGAGGAATTCACCTTCCAAAAGATGGATCCCTTTATAGGTATGACCTAAGTGGGAGTCAAATAGCTTGAATAAGCTAATATTCATGAAGAAGATGTTGAGAGCTTGATTGAGGCCCAATCATCTTAAGTAATGACTGGGGTCTAAGGGATGAAATAAGCAATCCAAAACTTGGAAAGAGAGAAGGAAAATCTAGAAACTAAGGCCATTTTGTCAGTCCCTAACTCCATAATGGACATGTTTGAGTAATCATTATTTGATATGTTCAATTATTTGAATTTAATAAATCTAAGTCAATATGCCCTAAGCCATTAGAGTGAAGTATCCCATGAGTTAATAACAGAGTGGAAAAAAGTAGAGTCCTAGGTTAGGGATCTCATATACATTGTGAATAGGAATAAGACTCCTAAGTTCAAGACTATTGGTTTGGCACATTTGAATAATATACTAGGGGAGATAGTAGATAAGGTCCAAGTTATAATTACTTGGACAAATAATTTAAATAAGATTTTGGCAAATGACAAGGGATCAGTCACTAGAATTAAGCAACTCTTAAGAATAATATTGTTAAATAATTTCAAAACCAATATAATTAAAATCATTGATGATGTTAAATTAAAGCATAGGGTCACTTTGGTCATGCATTCAATTCAAAACAAGAGCCAAGGTTAGTCTAGTATGGATAAAAGGAGGATTTTAGACATGATTTTCATAGTACAAGAGGAAATTATAGAGGCAAAGAGCATAAAATAAGCCATGGTTAGGGATGACCAAGAATTGTATGATGTGGTTGATGTTGAGGAAGTTTTCCTAATGAAGCTAGTTTCAGACATGGAGCTCATCAAAGAACAACACTAGAAGGCAATGTAACTTTTGTAAAATCAATAGGGAGACCCCTTGGCAATGGGCGCACCCAACAACTAATATTTCTCTTGTATAAACATTGTAATATTTAAAATAGGAATATTATTTTGTAAATCATATGCTAGTATTTTATCATATTTCCCCTATGTCAATTTAATTTTAGAAAAAAGTGTATTCTAGAACCATATTGAAAGATAATTATCCTTGTCTTTTGTACACTTTTATATTATAATAGATCGATGCATTATCTTGTCTTTTCTATAAAATGAATGTATTACCATTTGTAAAAAGGATAGAATTTTGAGAAAATTTGGTACACTTGAAGCAATTAATATAATCAAGGAGTTATACAATGATTTTCCACATTTTATATGTTAATTGCTAATATAGATTTTTCTCTCAATTGCTAGTTTATGTTTTAGATTTGAATGGTACTTTGAATTTCAAGTTGCATTTTATAATCATAGGGTTTATAATTTGTGAATATGGTAGATTATTTGAAGGATCTTAGGTTTTTATTCATTTCATTTTACTCTATATTTATATTTGCAAATGTTATTTGATTATAGTAGTAAATCCTTAAAGTAGACCTAGTTCTTACTTATGAATCTTTACATTATCCTTTGAATTTTGCCTAGTATATAGTGGAATTTGAGCTTAATCTATGTTCCATTATATATTGGTTGAATTTTTACTCAATTGTAATTGATGCTTTTTCATGATGTTTGAGACTAAAATTGGCAATCACTCGTTTCTTTTCTACCTTACCCTTCTCTTTTCTCTTTTTTTTACACCAGATCACTTTGGCTTTAGCTTCATTATAAATATACATATAGATTAGTTTTTAAATTAAATTTGGTTCATAATTAACTAAATATTAACATATATTCTCTAAAATTTATGAATAATGAACCATGATGGCTCCCAACCATCACTCATTATAAATTTTTGGGACACCGATACATATCTCTGTCACTATTTTACCATAGGTGACATCAAGTTGCCATAACCTACTACTCATGCTATAAATTCCTTAGATTATAAAATGAGAAGTGTTATTTAAACATTAAGGAACCCTATTTTACATTTAGAGGCATCAACAAGGTGTTTCTCATTGGGGTTAGAAGGAGGGTAGAGTTCTTTCAATCTTTGTTGATCTTAACATGTTTCGATTTAAGATCAGTGTATTATTATGTTTTTGAGTAAATTATTTTCTTATAAGTATAAAGATCATTTATATTTTCTATTTTTGACACATCTTTGTGCTTCATTAGACAAATATTGAAGTTCTTTGAGATTTGATACTTATTTTTGATAAATTTAGCTTAAGCTTTGAAAATCCATATTATCTAAGGTTATGATGGCTCATTTTGATCAAAGGTTAGCATATATTTCATATATCTAAGTTACTTTATGATTAGAATTATAAATATAGATCATATTCATGTAGTTAAATGCATCTTTGAGTTAATTTAGTTAAAGATCAATGTCCTTTACAATTTTTCATACAACCTTTATAAAATAAGCTCAACATGTAGGTCTAACTCTTGTTCTTTATAAATTTAAAATTTATGTGTCATATTTTAGGAAGGATATTTAAGTTTCAAGATGAAATTTCCCAATATTAGAACAAGGTTACACTAAGAGACTAGGGAGCCTTTTCTTGAGCTTGAAGTTCATAAAAAAGCTAGACATGATAAATGTAGATGTAGGAGATCCAAACATGTGCCAAATTCACCTCTTCAAGGTACCTGTGCCTTCAAATTTTTTATAGGTATGGCTTGGTTTTGAAAATATTCAATTAATGTGCTAGGTGTGGTACATGATCTTGCACACAACTCTAAGAAGTATTTGACAACATTTAGTCCAATCGATATTACAACTATTGAAGAGAATATAAAATATTTTGAAGCTACCTTAAGGTTGTTAAATGTTGTACATGAAGATGTGGCTTGTAAGTTATTCCAATTTACCATTAAAGATGCTTCTTATGAATGGTTCTTAAACTTACCTGATAATTACATCACTAGTTGGATGGTTTCACTAATGTTTTTATAGACCAATTTGGTAAGATTGTTAGTCCCTATATTATTTACCATCAGTTCACCACTATTAGAAGATATGCAAGTGGACCTATTAGGTCCTTTAATGCTATATTTTATAAAATTCATAGTAAGACCATAGAACCCTATAATCCTGATGATGTCTTAGCTCTAGAAATCTATAAAGATGTAGTGGATCCCATGACATCTATATTTTTAAAGAGATCCATACTAACTATAACTTCATTAGTTAGGGCCTATTTTGAGGTAGTAACCATCAATGATAAGATTCAACCCCAAGTAAAAATGACATATTATGTTCCAAACATCAACCCACATATTCCTGTGATGAACTTATTCCCCAAAACAACCAAATTATCCCAGTCTTAAACTAGTTCCTGAATTTAAATTAGTTGTCATTAAGTCATGTTACTCCCAATCAAAATTTAGTATTTTTAAATAATCCTACTAATGGATTCAATACAAATGATATAATAGCTTTGGTACCAATTGTAGATGATAACAATAATGATGTACATAATTTTAAAACACCTAAAATGAGAATGAATTGATCTTAAAAATGGGCCAAAAGTTGAGCATTGATTTTCTTTAGCTACAAAAATAAGTTAGAGATACTACTGAGAGTTCAAATAGGAACTTTTCATTTCAAAGGTACAATAGGCCAAATAATAGATTTTATAATGATATTTTTCATAATAATAGGAATAACAAGCCATCTTATGAAAAGAAGACCATGGGAATTAACCTCATTGATATTACATTACCTAATTATTATAGGGTACATTAAATAGCCAAACATGGGTAAATTGACTTCATTGAGTTTTGAAAATCCTTTGAGGCTTTCCAATAGGAGTTGGATACATTTGAGGTGGTCCTCAAAAAATACAGTGGTGTAAGTGCTTCTAGATCTAAATCATCTAATCAAGCCTTCATGGTTGATACTTTTGATTTCCCCTTGCAAGAGGAAAATGAATATAATGAGATCCCTAAAGAGATCAAATATTTTCAACAATTTTTTAGTAAAACCTATCCCTTGAGGAATAGATAATAGAGGAAACCCTTGACTACCTCAACTGCTCCAAATAATTTTGGGACTCATCCAGACACCTATTCAAGCAAAAATATAGTGCCACCTAAAGGGAGTACTTCTAAACCCAATGTTAATATTCCTAGTTCTTCTAATAAATTTAGATACAATATAGTTGAAGATATTATGAATAAGACAAATGATAATATTACATTTCATCAACTTACATAGTTTATAGATCAAAGGGACCTTCTATTTGAATCTCTATCAAATAAGTCCAATAATCTACCTAAGGATGATCATGCCAATGTGACTGTGCAAAAGGTTAAGTTAGAATCTCCCCCTTTCTTTCTCACTATCAGGATGTATGGTAAGAACTTACATAATTTCTTACTAGATTTTGGTGCTTCTACCAACATCATGCTTGTAGGTATATGAAACCAACTTGGATTGACTCCTATTAAGTCTAATAGGGTTGTCACCCAATTAGACAAATCTAAAGTTAAGGTAATTAGCAAGTTTTTAAATTTTCACATGCAACTAGGTTCTAATCTTAAGGTGAAATAATTCATTGATATTTAATTTGTTGATATACCTAATGTTTATAAAATCTTATCAAGTAGGGAATGGACCAAGGCTTTAATTGGTTATATGTCCATATATTGATCATATCTATGACTACCTTGGAAGGGAGTTCCTAATCAAATTAGGGTTGAGAGACAACTAAGGATGAAACACATGATAAATAATTAAAATGCTATGAATGAGAGGGTCAACATAATTGAATCATACTTAGGGATTTTAACCTAGAATATAATAAGGCATGCGATCCTAAAAGTGCTCATGTTTTTCCTAGACTATGAAAATTACATTTTGATAGTGCTAGGTGTAATGTTGGATCAGGTGTTGGTGTTGTCTTTACTGACCTTACTAATAAAAAATAGCATGATTATTATAGGCTCCAATTACCTTACACTAACAATATTACTAAATATGAAGCTCTTATCTTAGGTTTGAAATTTTCTATAAAGAATAAGGTCAAAGATATTCTAGTTTATGGGGATTCAGAACTAGTGGTCAACCAAGTAAAAATTAAATACCAATGCAAACTCTCATACCTAAAAAGGTATAAGTTTAGGGTTTAGGATTTTATTGAGTCATTTAATTATTTTAACATTACTTCCATCCCAAAAAGAGGAAAACCAAGCTGTTGATGAGTTGGCATCCACTGCAACCAACCTCATGTCCAACCAAGAATCCCCTGATTTTAGTATTGAGTTGATCCCTTGTCCTTCAATGCCTAATAATGTTAACCATTTTCAAGTTTTAATGATTATTAATAGATATTTGATTTCATGACCAATTTTGAGGAATTTGATGCCCATATTATTGATTAAATTGATGAAATTGCATCTAAGGAGGATAAATTTAATGGTAAAGTCATTCAATTGAATGACAATAAGATCCCCAAAGGGATTATTGATCTAGAAAGACTATTTGATAAAAAAAAAATGGATGACATTTCTAAGGTTCCCAAAGTAAGTGGAAAATATTATAATGTTGTTGATCTCAATCTCCAAGATCAAACCCAACTAGTCAATATTGGAAAATATTTCACAAACCTTGAGAAAAAGAAAGCTAAAGATCTCTTCACCCAATACAGGGATGTCATAGCATGGTCTTATGATGACTTAAATATATTTGATCCAAGAGTCATTACCCATACTATACCCCTTAATTAAAGTTGAAAACCATTCAGGTAGAAGTAGAGGTCTATAAATCCTATCTTAGAACCCATGATCTTTAAGTAGTTTAAAATTTTACTAGATGTTAGGATAGTCTTCCCCATTAGGCATTTTACATGGGTGGCTAACTTAGTGCCAGTTAGGAAGAAGAATGGTGAAATTAGGGTTTGCATTGACTTCTAGTTCTTAAAAAAAGCATTAGAAAAGGACAACTATCCCCTTCCCTCTCTATACCAAGTGATACAAGTTATTTTAAGTTCAGCTATCATGTGATTCCTTGATGGCTTTTTAGGTTATAACTAGGTGTTGGTTGATAGAAAATATAGGATGAAAACATTTTCAACACAAAGTGGGGAACATTTTATTAAAAGAGGATGCCCTTTGGGCTAATCAATGTAGGAGATACTTTCCAAAGGGCTATAAACCATGCCTTCTAAGGTCTAATTGGTAAGTGTATTATTATATATATGGATTATCTAATAATTTCTTATAAAAATAGGGAAGATCATTTTAAGCACTTACAACAAGTTTTTGGGAAATGTAAAAGGTATGAAATATCCTTAAACCTTAAGAATAGTATCTTTTGTGTTATAGAAGGAAAATTATTGGGTCATGTTATAACCAAAGATGAGATATCTATAGATCCTAAAAGAGTGGAGGCCATATCTAGAATAGAAACTCCAAATAGTAAGAAAGAGCTAAAGTCATTCTTTGGCAAGAAATTTTTTTTAAGAAAGTTTATTTCTAGCTTTATAGAGATTTTCAAGCCATTGAATGACATGTTGAAGAAGGATGCCAAGGTCATATGGAATGAAGAGTCCATAAATGCATTCAATGATATCAAGGAGGCCATTGGCCAGGCTCCAATTCTCATAAGTCTTGATTTCTCAAAGAACTTATACCTCTCCTTTACATCTAAACACACTATGGCTATTGTATTGACTAAAAAAATTGAAGGGTGTGATCACCCAATAACATTTACTAGCACTAATTTTAAGAATGATGAGTTGAATTATTCATTGATTGATAAGTAGGTTTATGTATTAGTTAAGACAGTTAAGAAATTCAAGAATTATATCCTTATAAATAAGGTGCATGCTATCTTACTTAACCCTACTACCAAACTTATGTTAAGTTAGAATGAATTAGGAGAATGTAGAAGTAAGTGGATGTCAGTTTTGTAGGAGTATGACTTAGAAATGAAAATAGAAAAATTGGTAAGATGCCAAGGTTTGATCCAGATGATTACTAATACTAACCATGGGCTAAGTATTATATAATTGGATCAATAGAAATTTTAAACTAGTGAATCATATGATTCAATCATACATTTGATAATTAATGGGACTTGTCCAATAAGTTTATCTAGGGAGAAAAAAATGGACCTAAGGTTTAAGGCATCCCATTACTTGATCAAGGATGGGGTCTTGTATAGAAGAAAGTTTGAAGGGGTTTACTTGAGATGTGTCTCACAAGAATAATCCACCTAAATCATGAGCACTTTCCATGAAAATCTAAGTAGTGGAGATCCATCTATGTAAACCACAATGCATAAAATTATCATAGCTAGTTATTATTAGCCAACTATTTTTAAAGATGCTCACAAACATGTGAAGGAATTACACTCATGCCATATTTTTATCACCAAGGAGCCAAAGGTAGAAATTCCTTTGTAACTAGTCATGGTTGATAAACCCTTTGCTCAATTGGGGTTAGACTTTGTTGGGGTAACCAAACCCAATTCATCTAAAGGTCATAAGTAGGTCTTGACTACCATAGACTATTATATAAGGTGGACTGAAGTTTTAGCCACCAAATAATATAAGACTAAGGAGGTGATCAAATTCTTAGAGGAAGACATTTATACTAGGTTTAAAACTCTAATCCCTCTAGTGTGTGATAATGGCTATGCATTTATATAAATACAAATGACTAAATGGGATTATAATAATGGAATTACTATAAAGTTTGTATCCAACCATTATTGCCAAGGGAATGGATTCTTTGAATCTACAAATAAAAACATAATGAAGGCAATCAAAAAGTTTGTTGTAGACAAGCCTAGGACTTAGCATAAGCTCTTTAAATTTTCACTTTGGGCTAATAGAGAAGAATCAAGCAAGCCTTAAGAACCTCACCATTCCTATTAGTGTATGGAAAAGAACCCATTTTTCCTATCCCTCTTAAGTTTCCCATGTATAAATTCATGTGTGAATATATAGAAGAGGGTCAGGAGTTAGCAAACTCTAGATTTATAGACATCATTTAGATGGAATATACAAGGGAGAAAGCCTTTGTTGATTTTAGTAGACATCAAACCATAGTAAAGAGGTGGTTTGACAAAAGATCAAAGATTAAAATGTTTAGAAAAGGATCCCTTTTTTTATTTTGGGACAAACAATCTGAGGCTAAGGGTAAATATGGAAAATTCACACCCTTATGGATTGGCCCATACCAGATTATGGAAACATTGGGAAATAACACCTTAAAAATTAGAGATCTACAAGGAGCAGAGTTTACATCACCCACCAATAGGTAGTACCTCAAGCACTACTTCTCTATTTCTCCTCTTAAGGTCTTCATAGAGCAAACAATAAGACAGTTAGATTTAGAATAGGTAGGCTAGCTTGTTTCCATTTAGTTATTTCCTTCCTATCCCTTGTTTGTACATAAGCATGTATGTATTTATCTTATTTCCTTTACTTTCTTAATTTCCTACTTTTTATTGTTTGTTATTTTCTTTTTTCTTTTTTCCTTGATTTTAATAAGTCCTTTTGGACAATCTTGAGCTTAAAGTTATAAAATTTGCTTGAAAACTCCCAAAACTTAGAAATAAAGGTGTGTACCCATGTAGATAATGACCATGGTCCTCATATATAAGCATAATGATATAATTTTCAAAAATTGGTAAAGACCAATAAAGGAAGTTAATCATTTCATAATAACTTGATCATTGTCTTGACCCCAAATTGGTTTTAAGAAGATTTACACTTGTAGGGTGAGGACTCAGGCTATCATGGTATAGCCATAATAACACTTGATCAACATCCTTACCTGGTAAAATGGTGGAAACCATAAGTGATTCTCTGAAGATCAAACAATTGACCAAATCCTAAGACCTATATATTTTGGTTCCCAACCTTGATGAAAGCATAAATATCTAAAGAAAATATAAAAAATAAGGATGCAATGTAAAATCAAAAGCTTTCAATCATATGTGATTTTGATAATCTCCATTAGGGATATAGACACCTAGCTAGCATTAGAGCAAGGCTTGGAGTGGAGATAAAGGCATCTTTGTCAGGGTTATGGATGCTTGGCTGGCACTAGAGCAATGCCCAAGCCTTCCCTAAGCTAAAAGTATGGTAATTAATGAACATCTTAGCATGTTATAATTCAAGTTTTAGTGATCAAGGATAAGAAACCTAGAGTTGTTTCTTAAATCCCATGGAAAATAGTAAGTGGAATCAAAGCACACACATGTATGGCTATGTCTTGGTGTTTGACCCTAAGTCTATAAATGCAAGGTTTGTTTCAACCATGACTTAATCTAGATGATGATATTGATCAAGTAGAATGGATGACCTAATTATTTTTTCTAAATTAGAGTCTCTAGGTTCTAACATATTGCTATGTTTCCCCCATGATTTTCCATTTATTGGGACCACATACCCTCATTTTTTGAAAATTAGGACCCTTGAGAAACCCTAGAAATTGAACATGAAAATATGGCATGATAAGGTTATTTTTAGAATTTAAAGATCATCCACATTGTTAAGAGAAATATTATTTAGTTGTAGTTTGTTTTAGTTTTGGTTAACAATGCTAATAAATGGTCTTTATTGCCTTTAGTTGTAGATTCCATGGTGTTTGTCCCTAGGAAATTCATGTTTCAAAACCTTGGTAGAACCTTCATTTCAAATTTAAATACTGGTAGGAATCAATTGGTGGGAAACTTTTAAAAATCCATTTTGGACCTAAGAATAAAGTTCATGTTTTAAGCCTAGTTGTGTTTTTTAACACGACTAAAACTTACCCTAAAATGCTTGGTCACCTTTGTTATTTCCCCCTTAAAAGTTCCTTGTATGCCTAACTAATATTTGTTTTTAAGGGTCCCTTCTAATATTTCCTAACTTAACCTAACATTTTAACCCTAAGGACCCATTGTATTTATTAATACAAATGGGACCTTAGTCTCAACATCTTAGCTTAAAGTTTTGGTTCCTTGAGTCCACTTTTATGTTATCTCAGTCCCTTGTTTATACCTTAGCCTATGGTTTTAATCCAAAGGCCCTAAAATATTTATTAATAAAATTAGGACCTTAGTCTTAACACCTTAGCCTAAGTCTTTTTATTACCATGGTGCTAACTTAACTTCCTTGTATTTTGTAGGATCTAATGGCCCTCACTTTATGATGGCATTTGATCCAATGGAGGGAGGAAAGCATGAGACTATACTTAAATAATATGAATATTGGATAATATAAAAGTTAATGCTTCCTCATAGCCTTCCAATTAGATGGAACAAAACACAATTAAGAGGTCAAAGGATTAAGGAAGGACTGAATGATCAACATGTGGCACCTATACATTTAATGACCTAAAGCAAATGGTCTCTACCTAACAAATCATCCAATCATGAGTAAGCTCCTAGATAATGATCTTATGGTTGTTGTTTAATCATATATTTTGAACCAAAAGAGTGAATTAAGTATAATATCTTGAGAATCCCCATGGAAGTGCCAAGTGGCACTCTTACATTAGGTCACAATAATTTTATGAAGTTAAAATTGACATTTGTGTAACCATCATTTGATGACCATGAGGATGTATTTTATGTCTAAACAACTATCAAATTTAACCCCATCAAATTAAAATATTTACTAGATTAAAATTAACATCCATGAAACCATCATTTGGCATCTATGAGTATGTATTTGATGTCCATGAGACCATCAAATTTAAGCTAATGAATTATTCTTCTCAGAATCAAAATGCACTCCAAAATCTTTCTAGAAGGCTTGAAAATTACTTTACAATCTAAGGGAAGTTCTTGGCAAATTCTTAAACACTAGAAATATTTAATTTGTAAAATGTGAAAATGGTCTTATGGTCTAAGTATATACAAAATAAACCTAGTCTAAGTCTATAATTTAAGGCACCCATGGTATTTCATTCAAATATCATGAACCTCAAACTATAAACTTATATTATGTATTATTTTAAAAAATATTGCTTATAATGTATAATTTATACCAAATACTTCAAACCAAAGGTTTTCATGTGTTTGTTAATACTTTAAAACCCTTTTAACGTTATACCATTATATCATTTTAAAGCCCCTTTTGAGCATGATTTGTAAGGTTGGGCATAAATATTTTACACCAATGCATACATTATGTTTATTAAACAAAACATAAATGTTGGCTTAAAACATTTAGCCATGATCCCTTTTATATAATTTAGAAAACTTAAACATAAATCCATTAGCCTAAAGATTGCTTTATGATTAATAAACATGTGTAAAACCTTAGCTTAAGGAATTTAAGCCTAAGTCCCATTTTAATAATGTATTAACTTCAATTTTGGGCATCTCTATAGATATAATAATTCACACTTTGTCACTGGAGGGTAATCCAATGATGTGGAGATATTTATGACTTTTCAATGAAGTCTCAAGAGCCTACAATCTTGATGTGTTGTAGAATCCCATTATAAGTAGAACTAACAGATGAGCCAAAGGTTCACACTTCATTGTGCTCCATGATTTAATGGTGTGAAGATGACCATGAATTTTTAAAAGCCCGCAAGCTTGGTGGATGGCAAATGCTCATTCAACAAAGGATTGACATAATAAATGTATCATGAGGAAGGCATGTAAATATGCTAAGTGTCACAACTACATTGCTTAGAATAAAAAATATTCAATCATAGGTAAAGGCCCAGATTAAAATCAATAGCTCGTGCTAATCCAAGATTTTGGTTTGATGGTGTGAAATAAAAGAAGGTATCTTAAATACCAACAACTAGTGATCAAAGGCATTTATGAAAAATGTCATGAAAGGTCCAGACCAATGCCACATAGGTGCCATACAAGTAGAAAGTGACAAAGTAAGAGATCTTGTGGGCTCAAAAACATGAAGGTATGAAAGCAAAGGTCTAAATCAAATCCAAAGCATGTATGAGCTAGAGTATAATATATCTTACCATTAAATCTTAAAAACCATAAACCCTACATAAAATTGACCCAATTGAATTCATTTGGTCATAATTTTATCTGAAAAGAGCTTTATTATGTTTTTGAGTGCAAAAGATATTTCACAAAGACTAATTTGCAAACTAGTGTGAACATTTTGTAGAAGCACAGACCATGACAGCTTACAAGTAGAAGCTAAAGAAAGAGACCAAGCACTAATTTTTGATAAATAATGAGGGGTGAATCTTCAAGGACACTAAATTAGATGTTGCATCCCTAAATGTCTCAAGAATTATGAATTGGTCTAAATTGATCTTCATCATGGAAGAAATAAAGATCATTACAAAAGAGGAGCAAAGGATTGCCATAGTGAGCCAAAAACATTATGAATTGGTCACTTTCTAGCTGGTCAACCTTCACCATGCTACTACAAAGCTTGAGGTACTGCATTGTATAGACATCCTTGCTCCCATATTTATTGGTTGTAGAGTAGATAATGAATGGATCATTATGGAGGAGAATTATAAAAAGATAACCTATATTTTTCATATAGATTTTTAGAAATATTATAAGCTCCCTCTCCCACATGTAGACTTGTCTAAAATTAAGGAATGGACTAGTAACCATGACCTAGACTCTATCCTTAGACCCTAGCTACACTAAATACCCCATATCTTTAGAGAATTTGAAGGAAAAATCATAATAGTCCAATTAAGGGAGGGCATCAAAGTTATAATGACCCTATTAAACTAAGCCTTTGGATCCCCCTCAACCACCTATGTGAACAAAATCTAGATTCCCTTTGTGCATTTCATGGTGGAAGAAAATCTCACCCATCTAATTAGAGATTTAATCAATGTCTTCTTGGCCAATCAATTCACTACCATCAAAATGAATACATCTAAATAGTTTTATATGATGTCATACCTACTAGATGCCATTCTTACCTCAATTAACTTACCTAGTATTAGAAATTGGTCTCCTAAGGGAAAAACTACCATTTCCCACCATTAGTCCAAATTACATATCTTTAAGTATAGGAACCATATGCAATTTATTTATGACTATGTCTACCCAACCATAGTGGAGGCCATCATATGTGTTCCCATGCATAAGGTCCATCCACTAATCAAAAAGTATATAGAAATGATGGGTGACATCTAGTTTTACCCTGATTATATAATCCTCAAGATTGAGGGGATCATGTCTTAGCCTTGCAAATTTCTAGTATATGTTTCAAGTAAGCTTTATGAGAAATAAATTGCCTCCCAACTCATCGATGGCATTGATGGGACCTATAAAGAAAAAAGGAAGTGTATTCTCCACCCCTTCCCTTTAACCATTGGAATAACTATACTTTAGGATTAGAAATAGGTTGATACCATGGCCAAGAATAGGGATTCATTTTAGTTTTAGCTTGATGAACTCAAGATGTGGCATCTTAAAAATATAGTGACTAATCATTTTAAAGATAAAAATCTTTCTAATCCTGAGCATGTGCATTAGCTTAGTGTTCATCACACCATCTACATTAGGGCCATGAATTATGAAGAGGTGTTGACCAAGATCAAAGAGCAAAACATCAAAATTGAACATAGGTTAACCAAAGATGATAAGACTTCATGAGAGGCATGTCAAATGCATCCTTTAAAATATCACTTACTACCTAGACCATCTGGGACAACCTAGGAACCACCCCATGTAGAGCAACAATAGCCACAACCATAGGGGCAAATTATGCAAGGCCAAGATGAACAGGGCCATGGTAAAGAGAAAGTGGGAGAGGTGAAATTAGAAGAGAAACTTGGAGAGGGGACCTCATCTTCAAAACTTCTAAAAAATCCACCTTCCCTAGTCTAGTACATAAATATGATTGCCTTGGAACCAAAAGAGACACTTGAGAGTACCCTTAAGGAACTTGCAGAGGCATATGACACTGATAGGGAAGAAGAACGCTTTAAAGAAGAAAAAGGAAAGGGATTGATCTAGACATGGTCCCATTCACTCCTAGGGAGAAGAGAAAATTAGAAATGACACTGGTCCCTCTTGAACTCAAAAGGCCAAGGTTAACTCTCACACACTTAACTAGTGAGATCAACCCATTTAGTGATGAATTCCCCATCCATATACTAGTCATCCCTCACTAGTTCATTCATGGAAAATTGTAAAATTTTCATTCTCTTTCCCATTCATTTTCCATGACAAAAGTTACCAATGTTTAAGTAAAAGATGACATGAAGCCATGGATTAGGGCTATGGTAAAAAAAATGAGGAAATAAGAATTTTAGTCACTATAGGATGAGAAATCAAGAAGATGTATGTTCCTTGAGCATCAAGCAACATAGGTATAGAGGTCTCAGAACCTCTGAAATTCACAATGTCATCTACCACTATGTATTTTAACTTGAAGATAGATGGATTGGAAAGAGTCACCACCAAGATAGCCATGGTGGGATATGAGGAATTCACCTTCTAGAAGGTGGAGCCCTTTGTAGGTCTAACTCTAGCGGGAGGTCAAAACATTGGAGAAGATACTATTCATGAAGAAGATGTTGAGAGATTTAATGAGGCCTAATTAGCTTAAGAAAAGGCAAGAGTCCAAGGGGTGAAACAAAGGATCCAAAAATTGGAAAGAGAGAAGGAAAATCTAGAAACCCAGACCATTTTGTCAGTCTTTGAATCCATAATGGACATCTTAAAGGACTCATTATTTGATATGTTTAATTATTTGAATTCAATAAAGTTAATTCAAGATGCCCTAAGCCATAAAATTGAATTATCCCATGAGTTAATAACAAAGTGGTATAAGGTAGAGTCCCAAGTTAGGGATCTCATAGATATTATGATTAGGAACAAGATTCCTAAGTTTAAGACTATTGTCTTGGCACATTTGAATAGCATACTAGGGGTGATAGTAGACAAGTTCCAAGGTCTAGGTACTTAAACAAATAATTTAAATAGGCTTTTGGTAAATTATAAGGGATTGGTCACTATAATTGAGCAACTCCTAGGAACAATGTTATTAAATCCTACAAAGACCACTATAATTAGAGTCATTAATGATGTTGAATTTAAACATGTCACTTTGGTCATGAAGTTATTTCAGAGCAAGAGCTAGGGTCAGTCTGGTAGGGACAATAGGAGGATTTTGGACATGATTTTCATAGTAAAAGAGAAAATTGTAGAGGTAAGGAGAATAAAATAAGCCATGGCTAGGGATGGCCAATACTTGGATTACCTAGTTGATGTTGAGGAATTTTTCCTAATGAAGCTAGTTGTGGGCATGGAGATCATCAAGGAACAACACCAGAAGGAAATGTAACTTCTACAAAATCAATATGGGTACCCCTCGACAATGGGCCCACCTAGTAACTAATATTTCTTTTGTGTAAACATGTTAATATTTGAAATAGGAATATTATTTTGTAAAACATATGCTAGTCTATTACCATATTTCCCCTAAGTCATTTTAACTGTAGAAAACAAGTGTATTCGAGAACCATCTTGAAGGAAAATTATCTTTATCATTTGTACACCTATATATTGTAATTGATTGATGCATTACCTTGTCTTTATATAAAAGGCATGTATTACCATTTGTAAAAATAAGAGAATTTTGAGAAAATTTTGTACACTTTAAGAAATTAATATAATCCAAGAGTTATGAAAATATTGTCCACATTTGATAT
This sequence comes from Torreya grandis, assembly GCA_037957365.1. Classification (NCBI taxonomy): domain Eukaryota; kingdom Viridiplantae; phylum Streptophyta; class Pinopsida; order Cupressales; family Taxaceae; genus Torreya; species Torreya grandis. Next base: position 3,409,723 of record JARHVA010000608.1, on the reverse strand, counting down.
GTCAATTTCTAACATAGATTTTTCTCTTAATTACTTGTTTATGTCTTATATTTTAATGGTGTCTTTAAATTCTGAGTTGCATTATCTAATCACAGGGTTTTTAATTTGTGCATATGCTAGATTAGTTGGAGGATCTTAGTTTTTCTCTTTTCATTTTACTCTATATTTAGATGTACAAATGATATTTGATTACAATAGTAAATCCTTAAAGTAGACCTAGTTATTACTTGTGACTCTTTACATTATCATTTGATGTTTACCTATTATATAATGGAATTTGAGCTTAAGATATGTTTCATTATATATTGATCGAATGTTAACTCAGTTGTAATTGATGCTTTGTCATGATGTTTGAGACTAAAATTGGTAATCACTCATTTATTTTCTACCTTACCCTTCTCTTTGCTCATTTTTTACACCATATCACTTTGTATTTAGCTTTATTATAAATATCCATCTAGACTAGGTTGTAGCTTAAACCTGGATCACAATTCATTAAATATTAACATAGATTCTCTACAATTCATGAAGAAAAGACCATGATGGTTCCCAACCATCACTCATTATAAATTTGTGGGATACCAATACATATCTCTATTTATATCTCACCATAGGTGACATCAAGTCTCCACAATATACTACTCATTCTCTAAATTCCTTAGATTCTAAAATGATAAGTGTTATTTGAACACTAAGTAACCTTGTGGTACATTTAGAGGCATCAACAAGTGCTCATAGTGACAAATTGAGGCTAAGTTATTCAAAATAATAGAAGGTTGATTATGGATCTATGAAATGTTTTAAGATTCAATATCTAATGTAATTTTTAATTTAAATTTCAAATAAAAATGAAATAATTATAAGGAAGAAGAATAATTTTTGACTTAGAGTTAACCAACACCAAACTAGGAACTTGTTTGAGTTAACTTAGAGGTGGTGGAGATTGACATGATAAACAATAAATGTATATAGGGAAATTATAAAGGTTAAATCAATGTAAAATTATAAAAAATACAAATGAAATCATGAAAAATGCATGAAAATGTGAGTATTGGGAGTTAGTTTCAAAAATGTTTCTATAGTAATGAAACCTATGATCTATGAAATTAATAGTTTTAAAATCATTGTTACAAAACCATTATCCAATTGAATAATACCTAAGCCATCAAGTAATTCCATATAATTGGTAGGAGAGTTATTAAGTAGTTTCATGAAGGAAATATGTGAAATATTCTTTATGAGATCAAATACATGGTCATAATTCCCCATGGGTTTGGGGTTTACTTGAACATCATTCTTTTAGACATTAGTGAGATAAGAAACATGTGGTTAATATTAAATTATATAAGTGTTGATGTTTGTGTACTCATTTATTTTTACTTGATGACACCTATCATCATTATCTTTCTATAAGATCCTAGGTAAGGGACCATATTGGGGTTTTGTTGTGTGTATAGATCAAGGATTTCACATCATGAGTCTTGACTGAAAAGGGTTTGTTGATATGGTTATCTTGTTTCACATTTTTATTATTGTATTTTTGTTGGTTAGGTAATAGATTATGGTATATGATCAATCTAGCATACTGAGGTGCCATAGGACCTATTAGGTAATTTTGAGGATTTAAATTTTTTCTTCCCAAAAACATGTCTCCAAATATTTTTCATTGGTCCTTACAGTGTTGGATGAATTTGTGATACTCCCTACATGTGGGAGTGTCCTTATCTTATCAAAAAGATAATACACATTGGGATCATAATCTATTATTCTTCTAATTATGTTGATCAAACCTTTGTTGATTATTTTTTGGATATAAACATTGGTTTTATAATTAATAATTTTGGTTTGAGTCAAGATATTGATACTAATGTTGGTATTAATTCTTATATTCATTTACATGAAGTGATGGATAGTTAAAATACACTATGTGTACTATAGGTGAATGGTTTTGATTTATCACATACCCTTTATCATTGTTTTTAATATTATTTACAATTTAAATTTGATTGTTGTTTACAAAATTTATCTTCTTGGGTTGGTCCATTACACAATATATGGTAGAATTTTAGTTATAGTTCAAAATCTTTGGACATTAGTTGGGGTTATTTTTATTCATTTTCTTATAACCACCACTATTTTGGTTAGGGGTAAAAATTCTCCCATTTTATCCATAGGTCCTATGACCACTATATATGGCCACTTGGTCTATTATAAGCACACTCTCTAGATATTATTCATAATATCTATATGAAAACTTCTAGATTAATTTTATAGTTTATTAGTTAAGAGAGTGTAATAAAATATCATACAAGTCTCTTTGGTCCATTTGTGGGGCACTATTAGAGGAATAAATTACTTTCATCAACCTTTCAATTAAGTGGGATGATGAATCATTAAGATCTTGCTTAATGTGTAATAATTCTTGTATGCTAGTATATAACAAATTCAAAGAGAATATTTAAAAAGTCTATGACATAAAATGTTAAGTAGTTCTAGATAAAACCATGTAATATTTTTTATTTCAATGTTTAATCTCAAAATCCATGAAATATCATCATGATAAGAGAAAAAAATTATTATAAACTTGAAACAACTTGTACATTTTAAAGAATTTAAAAAAAATCCATAAGTTTGTGGAAATAATGGATGCAAGCCTTAGGGAGGTAGTAATACTAGTATAATGAAATAATTATAGTATAATGAAATATATCTAGTATAATTAAAAAGTAGTGGAAAGAAACAATATTATATCTCAATAGATCATGATACTTGTTCTTCATATGCATATGATATAGTGGTTGAAAAGAATAAATAAGTTTATTTGCTTCTGTAAATTGTGGTCTCATGCATAACCTAGTGGTGCTTTGTAATTCCATAAATCTATTATTGGCGTACTACCATGCCATTTGGTTCCTTAGAGTGGATAAATATATTATTATCCTATTGCCATGCCATTTGGTTCCTTAGAGTTGACATCTATTATTGGCCTATTACCATGCCATCTAGTTAAAAAGAATGAGAAAACTACAAATAAAAACTAAGTTCACTTTAAAGATTTACCCTAAAAACAAACAACATTAGCCAAAATGCAAGAAGAGTAAAGTAAATTAAATTAACTTGAGAACATTTATTCAATCTAACATTGGCACAAGTTAATAACTCTAAAATTAAAATATGCACATCAAGATTTCATAAGAACCATTCAAATCTAGAAATGAGAACAAGTAAGTGAGAGAGAAACCATAACAATAAATGACACAAATAAATATGGAAAATCTTTGTATGATTCATTTATTACATTAATTGCTTAAAGTTTACACAAGTTTTTGGCTCAAAAACTCCCCCATTTACAAATGACAATAATCATTTTGTATAATGCAAGGAAGTATGTTGGTCATTCATATCCAATTACAAGTGTATAAGTGTAAGGATAGTTGTCCTTTCTACAAAATTTCTAGAATACACTAAACTTTTCCAAGTGGATCTAATTATAGGAAATGTGCTTAAAGTTGAAAATACCTTTATAAAAAAGAATATTCTATTTTTAAAATATTACAAAGTTCTAATAAAGAATATTTTTAACTAACAAAAGGTCCTTGTGTGGATGTAGTTCCCTATTTTTTTTGAAGAATATTCATCCTATAGTGTTGTTCATTGATGAACTAAAGGTAAACAATAGAATTTAGGAAGAGATCCTTTCCATGATATTCCATGTCCTTAAGTTCCTTCTCAAGTTTTTCTATTGCTTACTTGATGCCATTGGCATCTCCCATTTTCTCTTCAGATGACAAAAGTAGGTCCATGGGCTTCTTATTATTATCTATTTTTTGGACTTACCCTTGGATTCTCACCTCATACATAAAATAAAAATACTTATGACTAAAATATTCATAATTTATAAGACCTAATGAGCTAAGGGTTGTGGATTTCTTAACTAAACTATCTAAGATATGAAACATTCCACCTTCTTATTATTTAAACTCCTTGTCTAGGTCATCCATTCATTTGGCCTAGTTGTTTAGGGATTTAATCTTGTATACCAATATGGACATATCCATATTAAAATATGATAAGTTTATAGTCCTAAACATAGGGACTAGGTTCTTGGTTAAGGCCTCGATCAAGTCTTTCACTTGATAGCTTGAAGCCTGCCATTAGACAACTTAGCATGTAGCCTTAGTGATTTGATTTTCCATTATTTCCTTATTGGTTATAATTGACTTAAAATAATTGAAGATGTTATTCATGGTGTCCTCAAACTTATTAAATCTATCTTCATGGATTGATAAGACAATGGATTCCTTCATATTCTTATTTTGCTATAAGAGGCCCTTGATCATGGTTTGCAACTATTGAGATTAGGCCTAGGCTAAATTAATGATATCTTCTTAAAATATCCTATCTTCTCATATATTTTGGCCTTAAATAAGGTTCAAACCTATGAATGGATCTATATTTTATAGGGTGAGTTCCTCACCTCTAACTATGGCCTTCTTTTCAATCACTCTTTCTATACTAGTAGTCTTTGGATTAAACTAAACTCCCACTAATGACTGAGTCACTTTTAGAGGTTTTGGAGTTTCTATTTGTGTTATAATTGGCTCTCCTAGAGCCATCATCCTTTGATATTCTTGTTTTTAAAAAACCACAATCCATGGCTTAAGTTCATCATGCATAGTTATATTGATAGAATTTTGTATTTCCCAAAGATGGTCTAGAGTAGGAAATTTCTGTAATTTTACATATAAAAACCATTCAAGGATGGTTGGCCCTTTTAACACATTATCTTCACTAAATATGTTGAACTCACTTAAAGGATGAGTGAGGGTCAGTCTAGGTTTCTTCTTTCTTACTACAACTAATGCTAACTTAATTTTTTTTATTTGGGGTAGGTGTGGTAACATAAACCAAAATCATTGTCATTTATTTCCCCTTATCATCTTATGCTTCCTCAGCCTGAGCTTCCTTTACCTAGACATATTCTTCATCTAATTAATAAATAATAGATAAAATTTTTAGTGCATCTTCTACTATTTCACTAGGATCTAATGCCCCTAAGTCAATGAATTTAATTGGTGACCCTAGATCTTCATGCTAGGCTAAAGATGATGATACCTCACTAGGTGCCCTTTCTTCAAGTATATATTCAATTTGTACCCTAGACTTTTGGATCTCTATTTATGATTACGGCTATGTGGGAGGAGGTCTTGAGGATTAACTCCCCACCAAATAGTACTGCCTTGGACTAAGTTAGCATATATCATCATTCCCTTTATGATCTCTCATCAATATAGCCTCTAGGTTGATGTTATTATTTTTTAATCTTGCCAAGACCTTAATGAAGGATGATGCCTTTGTGTATATTAAGTCATAGACACTAGGAAAATGTTCATATGGCACACTTATCATTTTTTATTTCAAATGCCCCACTACCCTTATTTAGGGATCCCACTATCTTAGTTCATCATGTTGTAGTTTGAAAGAGGCTTTATGTTTATAATCATCCTAAATATTATCCCATTGATGAAATACAATCCTACCAATGGTCATGGGTAGGGTATACAACATTATTTTCCTCTTGCTTTTACACACACCATCTACACCATTGCATATCTTGTATGGTACCTCTTACTCAACTAATGTGTTTGGCACATGGACTGGTAGCCTACATGGGGTGCATTGGGTTCCCTCAATCTTGATGATTATGAAATCTAGGTAAAACCATATGCCACCTATGGATTCAATTTACTTTTTGACCAAAGGACTAAATATTTCCATTGGGTTTCTAGTTATCACCTTAGTTAGGCTGGATAGACATAATCATAGATGAAATGAATGTGGTATCTATACTTGAATATGTGTAACTTTTAGTAGAATTGGGATACTATCCGTGTGCCCTCATATAACCATCTTCCAAAATTAAGGATCTTATTAGTGGAAAAGAGGCATATAATAGGTAGGAAATCATGTAGAACTGGTTCATAGTCCTTTTCCTAACTATAAAAATATACATACACAAACATTTCTTAACAACCTTGCTAATGAGAGGGTTGAGTTCCTTCTCAACCATATAATATACCAAGGCCACCTAGATTCTATCAACATAAGTGATGATGGGATTTCCACACAACCTATTCATTAAAGTTATAATTATTGTGATCCCAGGTTAGAATTGGATAATAGGGATGTTGTTATTGAGATCAAAGAAGACTTTATTTCTAGAGTATAGCCATGGAGTGAGGATATTTTCTAGTTCATTCTTATTGGCTCATTTATTGATTATAGATACATCTACTTAGGGCTTAGACAATTTATAGTATTTTTCAAAAGCAATGGGAGAAATATAAGATAAACTTTTATGAGTATGTTCATTGACCAGCATGTCCTTTTCAATATTATAATATTTAAAAATAGGGGAGAGAACATATGTGTAGTGAAGTACCTTTAGTTTTGTTTTAGTACAATGAAGTCCTATCATTTGAATGGAAACTAGGTTGTAGTACCTCCTCTTGATTGATGCATTCTTCTCATCTACCTTAGTGATGGAAGGTAGTTCCTAAATCATTCAAAAAATATTAGAACAATTATTATCTTCCATGTTTAAAGAAACTACATCAAATTTCATGTCTATGAAGTTTCTCCCCTCTGTGTCTGAGGTCAAATAGAGTTATGCACATTTTCTAGATGCCATGGTTGTGAGTTTGTTCAAATTGCTCACTAGTGATCTACAATTCAATCCTAGACTTAATTTCACATTCTCAAATTATGATTTAATCTCCCAAATTGAATTATGATGAATTCTAGATTGAATTAGGGTTTTTATAGATGTTAGGGTTCTTTTATAGGTCCTTTTAGAGCTTTAATGGTGGTATCTATTTGCAATTAAGTGAGATTGTGCCTTATATTTAATTTATATCTTTGTATTTATACCTTTTCCCTATCTAATCCCACAAGATATTCAAATTTGTTGCTTTATGTCTATGTGGCATCATTCTGACATCTATATGGAATTTTTGTAGAAAAAATTCTTATTAATGTTTAAAAATTGATCATTGCCTTTGAATTTGGATCTAATCAACTGTCTTAAACTTGACATCCTCATGACCATCATAAGACATCTATGTGAATGTCTTTAATGGGCATGTGACCATCAGTTTTAAATGCATCATCGAAGCTCTTACTATATTAAAATTGGCATCCTCATGACCATTATTTGATTTCTGCATGGTCGTCATTGATGGGAGAATGACCATAAATTTTAAACATGTATTTAAGACTATTTTATAAGCTTTCAATTTGTCTCTTCCTAGTTCATTCTTTTTTCTACATATGCCACTTGATGATTTCTCAATGCTTCTATGCCCTTTGAAAAGTCTACATTAATCTCACACCATTGGATCATGTAGGTACAAATCAACATAGACTATTGATATTTAAAATGTTCTTAGGATTTAATGTGTACTAGGCTCTTAGGTTGTGCCACTTGGTAGTCCCATGGGCCCTTTGAGCTCTACATATTATCAGTCCCACTAGTTAATGTGATTTTACCATGTGGTAGCCTCATGCTAACTCAGAGGTTTATTGGAAGGTCTTGACTTGATGCAATCCATTGATCTAGATCTATATTCTTCATACCATTTTTCTTCAAAAGGTGATTGATTTTAAAACTAGGGTCCACAAATTGAATTTTCAATCATCAATTTTACTTCATAGGATTAATCTTGACTCGGTGAATGTGGGCCATAGATCACGATTTGAGAAGTCAAACATTATTATTTTATGCAATTATAAAATGATTAAGTAAGCCCAAGAATATATGTAAAGCTTTGGATGAATTTTTTTATTTGTAATAATAAATATGAATAAACTTTAGTTTAATGTCTACTAAGCTAAGTTTATAACATATTAAAGGACCCTATGAATAATTAAACCCGTAACATAAGATTTTAGCCTAAGGTTTTACTGTATTAATAAATATAATAAAAACCTTGGGATAAAAATTTAGGTTAAGTCTATGTTATAGTAAAATGGACCTTTTAGTCTTATATTTATCTCACACCATTAGATTGAGGTGATCTAAGTGAATTTAGACCACCAATTTCAATCCATGGGGTCGAATGAGATTGGTCCCATGGATTGGGATCCTTGGCTCATCGGGCACATCTTGCACCATTTGATTAACTTCACCTAATTAAATGTGGGTCATTAATGTTGTAAAAAATACAATGTTTAATTTAGGACTTGAATATATATGTAACTTAGGATAAAGTATTAAGGCTAAGGTCTCATTTATATTAAGACAAAAAATTTAGAAACATCTCATTCAATAAGGGTTTCCTCAAACCTACAAATAGAAATATAAAGAAAAAATGTTAGTAAACTTAGACAAGGTCAAACCAAAGTCATGAACAAATAATACAACTAAGTGAATGTGTGGATTATCTTCAAATATAAGTAATGTGCAAACATATTAGTGAGACTCTAATCAAGTGAATCTTTAATTTCAAGGTACAAATTTACACAATTTGACACATGGGTCCCCATTTAAAAAAAATAGGGTATGTTAACCTCAAAATCTCCTAGGAATAACTGGAAATGGAAATATACTCTTGTGCATGTTTAAAATGTATCTTCTAGGATATACCTTGAATTTATTACAAGGGCCTTCAAAATATCATCCAAGAGTGCCTTCTATGTAAAGAAAAATTCCACTTGTTCCTTGAAGGATAAATCCACTCTTGTGCCTATTTGAAATGTATTTCCAAGGAGATACCTTGAAGGTAAATCCACTCTTGTGTATGTTTTAAAGGTATCTCCTAGGAGATACCTTGAAGGTATTACAAGGACCTTAAAAATATCACCCATTAGTCCCTTCCATGTAAAGGAAAATTTCACTTGTTCCTTGAAGGAAAAATCCACTCTTGTCCCTATTTGAAATATATATCCTAATAGATACCTTGAAGGTTAAATCCAATCTTGTGCATGTTTGGAAGGTATCTCCTAAGAGATACATTGAAGTTATTATAGAGGCCTTCAACATATCACCTAGTAAAGCCTTTCATGTAAAGGAAATTCCGCTTATTCCTTGAAGGAGAAATCTAATCTTGTACCTATTTGAAAGGTATATCCTAAGAGATACCTTTAAGGGTAAATACAATCTTGTGCATATTTTAAATGTATCTCCTAAGAACTACCTTGAAGGTATTACAAATGCCTTTAAAATATCACCCAGTAATGCCTTTTGTGAAAGGAAAATTCCACTTGTTCCTTGAAGGAAAAATCCACTCTTGTGCTTGTTTGAAAGGTAAATATTAGGAGATAACTTAAATGTAAATACACTATTGTGCATGTTTGAATGGTATATACTAGGAGATACCTTGAAGGTATTACAAGGTCCTTCAAGATATTAGATAGTAGTGCCTTCTATGTAAAGGAAAATTGCACTTGTTCCTTGACAAAAAATCCCACTCTTGTCCCTAACTGAAATGTATCTCCTAGAAGATACCTTAAATGGAAAATCCATTCTTATGCATGTTTTAAAGGTATATCCTAGGATATACCTTAAAGGTATTACAAGGGCCTCCAAAATATCACCTATTAGTGCCTTCCATGTAAAGGAAACTTGCACTTGTTCTTTGAAGGAGAAATCCACTCTTGTCCCTATTTGAAATGTATTTCATAGGAGATACCTTAAAGGGTAAATCCACTCTTGTGAATGTTTGAAAAGTATATCCTAGGAGATACATTTAAAGTATTATAAGGGCATTTAAAATATCACCCATTATTGCCTTTAATGTAAAGGAAAATTACACTTATTTCCTTGAAAGAGAAATTCACTCTTGTTACTATTTGAAATGTATCTCCTAGGAGATACCTTAAAGGGAAAATCCAATATTTTTCATGATTTAAAGGTATCTCTTAAGAGATACATTTAATTTTTTATAGGGGACTTCAAAATATCACTCGGTAGTGCCTTCTGTATAAAGTAAAATTCCACTTGTTCTTTTAAGGATAAATACACTCTTATGCCTATTTGAAAGGTATCTCCTAGGATATATATTAAATTGGAAATCCACTCTTTTTAATTTTTTAAATAAATATTCTAGGAGATACCTTGAATTATTATAAGGGCCTTAAAAATATCATCCAGTAGTGCCTTCAATGTAAAGGAAAATTGCACTAGTTCCTTGAAGGAAAAATCCAATCTTGTCCATATTTTAAATGTATATCCTAGGAGATACCTTGAAAGGGAAATACATTATTGTGCATGTTTTAAAGGTATCTCTTATGAGATACCTTGAATTTTTTACAAGGGCCTTCAAATTATCACCTAGTAGTGCCTTTCATGTAAAGGAAAATTTCACTTGTTCCTTAAAGGAAAAATTCACTCTTGTCCCTATTTGAAATGTATTTTATAAGAAATACATTGAATGTATTATAAGGGACTTCAAAATATCACCTAATAGTGCCTTCCATGTAAATAAAAATTGCACTAGTTCTTTGAAGGAGAAATCCACTCTTGTACTTGTTTAAAATGTATTTCCTAGGAGATACCTTGAAGGGGAAATCCACTCTTGTGCATGTTTGAAAGGTATCCCATAGGAGATACCTTGAATTTATTATAAGGGCCTTCAAAATATCACCTAGGATTTCCTTCCATGTAAATGAAAATTGTACTTTTTCTTTGAAGGAAAAATACAAGCTTGTCCCTATTTGAAATGTATCTCTTAGGAGATACCTTGAAGGGGAAATACACTCTTGTGCATGTTTAAAATGTATCTCCTAGGAGATACATTGTAGTTATTATAGGGGCCTTTAAAATATCACCTAGTAATGCTTTCTATGTAAAGGAAATTCCACTTGTTCCTTGAAAGAGAAATCCACTCTTGTGCTTGTTTGAAATGTATCCTATAATATACCTTAAAGGGGAAATCCACTCTTTTTCATGTTTGAAATGTATCTCATAGGAGATAACTTGAAGGTATTACAAGGGCCTTCAAAATATCACCTAGTAGTGCCAAAATATGTTATTTTCACTTGGTGCCCACTTGTTTATAAAACTACTAGTAGTGCCTTTTATTGAAAGGAAAATTCCACTTGTTCTTTGAAGGAGAAATCCACTCTTGTGCCTATTTGAAAGGTATCTCCTAGGAGATATATTTAAGTGGAATTCCACTCTTGTACATGTTTGAAATGTATCTCTTAGGAAATACATTTAAGGTATTTTTACTTTCATCGGCCCTTTGGTCTTCAAAAAAATTTCCTTAGAAATTGTACTTGACATTTTATCCTAAGAAATTGATCTAACACTTTTAGAGAAGAAAGGACTTTTTATCAAGCTTTTTATGTGGAAAAAATTCCCAAAGGGTAAGTTCCATTCAAAAATTTTACCATGGACAATTTTTTGGAAACAAATAATGACTTTACATTTTTTTCAAAAGAATTTAGACTTTTCTTTTGGGATTTTTTATTGTGGGAAAAATACCCAAAGGGAAAGTTCCCTTCAAAATTTTTACCATGGATAAAAAGTCTAAAATAAATAGACCTTACATTTTTCTAGAAATAATTTAACTTAGTTCTTTTATCAAATAAATCATACCTTTGTAATTTTTCTAAAGGGTAAGTACCATTCAGACCTTTTGTGATGGGTAAAAAGTCCAACATAAATAAATACTTTACATCTTCTTGATGATATGTAATTCTTTCAAACATTTTTTCCAAAGTAAAGTGCCTAAAGGGAAAGTTCCCTTTGAACCTTTTGAATTATAAAAATGTCCAAAAGGAATGAGCCTTTGGATTTTTTATGAAACACTTATCCCAATACAAGTAGGATTTGGCCATGACATTGAATTACTTCAAAATTATTGTAGTCAACAAAATTTCTGAAGAAAATAAGTCTTTGAACTTCTTGATTGAGACAAAAATCTTAAATACCTATTTTTTTTCAAAATTGTGTTCATGCAAAAAACCCAAAAAAAATTGAAAGGAAAGACACATTTGCTAAGAAAAAACTAGATTAGGAATTAATTTCACATGAACTTGACCATTCAAAGGGGTACTTGGAGATGAAATTTGGGCTAAGGACTTAGGAATTTATACTTAAAAAGGGCCAAGTGTAATTTTTGGCACTAAAACTAACTCTCGCTAGGGGATGCATACCCCTTATTGGTGTATAAAGATTCCTATAATGTAAGACCAAGTGTTAATCCATAGGAAAATGAACACATAACAAAAAACATGAAAGGAAAATGTATAAATAAGGCCCTAAGTAGAGGGGAAAGGTTAGAGTAGAAAAGAAAGTCCCTATACTCTCAATATTTACCTTTGAAGATGGATTATTTATAGATAAGTGTTTTTAGACCCAATTTTTGTTGCAAGTAGGTAGTGTACACACATAAGCAAGCATAGTCAAGTAGTCTGGGAAAGTTTGATATAGGAAAACTTAGAGATCTGGGCCAAAGGTTTCTCTTAGAAGATACCTTGAAGAAGAAATCCACTCTTATGCCTATTTGAAATGTATCTCATTAAGTCCCTTATACACCTTAGTAACACTAGGCAAGTTAGACCTCAAGGTATTTGTGGATCGTAATCTATGTTTTAAAGTTTTGGGGAAGTTAGCCTTTTCATGGGAAGTGTGCCCCATTTCTAACAATAATTATAGAGATAGTTTAGAGGGAGAAATGCATCACCATATATCTTCTTCTAATCATCATGGGAATCTTAGAGGTTTATTTTATAAATCATAATTTCATCCCACATCTATAAAGCTTTTCATAGGAAACTATTCATCGAGAGTGAGAGTTTTAGGCATCAAAAATATCCACTAGGATATTCCTTCATTGGTAACTTGAAAGTATATCCTAGGAGGTACATTGAAAATATTACAAACCTCAATAAAAATTGGCAAGTTCAATCTCAAGGTATCCAATAGGATATTCCTTCTAGGGCTTGTAATACCTTTATGGGTAACTTGAAGTTATCTCCTAAGAGATACCTTGAATATATTAAAAGGACCATCAAGGTAAAGGGAAATTTTAGAGATACAACAAAGTAATTATTTGGATATAAAACTATTAATGTAATACAAAAAAATTTAAAATTGAATTGAGGTGGAAAGAGCATGTGCATAGGAGGACCTAAAATACATGCTCTCCCAAGTATTAGAAGGCCCTTCAAGTTATAAATTTATCAACTAGTAGTTCTTTCAAAGTGAAGGAAAGTTCTACTATGATATACATTTAACATCCATTTAAATGTATGATACTACCCTTCAAGGTTTCCATGAGGATATTAATTTTAGGGCCTTGAAGTACACTTGTAATATGATCATGTTTAACTTGAAGGTATCTCCTATGAGATGTATTATAAGAAAAATTCACTTTTGTGCATAATTAAAAGGTATCTCCTAGGATATACCTTGAAGGTTATTGCTGATGGGAATTTTGACACATATTAGAAACATATTTCCCCTCATCTTTCTCCTTTGAAATAAATTTTGTGGATTCCTTTGACCATCAGATTATATTGGCTGGTACACATAATTTATTTTTGGTTAGGTCATACCTTATTAATGTAAGTGTGAGTTAATGTATATATTATAAATATTTAATATGTATTTTTTATTATAGTTTAGAATTTACATTTGTTGATATACATTTAATCATTGCTTAATCACAAAAAAAATCATGAATCGATGCAATATGTAACTTAAATTTTACAAAATATCAATATTTAAATCATTTTAATTGCTTTGTAGAATGTCCTTGGTTGAAAAAGGAATTCTCACACTTATAAGGTAGAAGGAGGCCTCACTTGAATAAAATTTGGATAAAAGGAAGAAGAAGGCCTCACTCCAAGAGAATTTGGATGGAGTACCATTTAAACTACTAAAACTAAAATTAAATCCATATCAACCTCTTTCATTTTATGGTGGTGATGAAATTCCTCTTGTTGATTGGTATTTTAAATTGTTTAGTCTAACAAACATGCATAAAGATATATACTTGTTTAGAACTACATCAAAAAAATATTCTCTAATTGGAATAATCCTTACCTATGATAAATATGAACTTGAATATTCCCTTTAATTTTAATTGGAAGTATGGAATGAATAAGAGGTAATTCTCCATGAATCTAAAACTAATTATAATAAATTTACACCCAGTAAAATGGAATTCATAGAAAATAATTTTTATCCTTATCATGAAACATTTAGGTTTAATTTTAATAGTTATGACAATGTTCAAATGTCTGGGTTGATAGACAAAGGTAATTTGGTCATTAAATATAGAATATGTTGAAATAAAAACATGAACAAGGGGAAACAACTTCTTTTACTTGCCACCAAGCAAACATGTATTTAAGATACCCTATAGTCATGAGAGAAAAAACATTGAAGAAACCAAGACAAGCAAGAGAAACATATTTGTATGTATATTTGAAAGAGGCCATGCAAGTAATCACACCAATGGAGAAAAATAAGATCAAACAAAAGGTTAGAACACTTTTGTTGACACAAACTTCTGATCAAACACATAGTGAATTCTATACATTGTATATTTCCTCTTGTAATTATGCCTTGAAAATTTCTATAAAGATTTGTGAATTGGGGGATGATAATATAAAAATAATAAATTTGAATGAAATAAGGGTGATTATATAATTCATTCATTTTTAAAACATAATGAGGTTCCAATTAAGGATGCTTTGTTATTTCCTTTCTATCCAAGAAACCCTAAATGTATTATTGAATCGAAAGAAGTCTTAGAAGATATGATGGAGAAAAAATCATAAGGTTCAAAATTGTAGATGGATAACACATAATTATAGCACAATAGATAATTATTTCAAAGGAGGAATACAATTCACTATCATTGAGAAATAGATGTTATGTTAGAAGGGCAAGATCTATAAAAACTTGTACTCCATTCCATATTGTGCACAAGATATGTAACCAATATAATGAAGTAAATGAAATAATATATAAGGCTTAATTTGTAGAAAATTTTTGATCTGCATGTGACCTTATCAAATTAAGATTTTGGAATAATATTGAAATAGGTAAAGAAATATGGAATAAATACATGAAAAAAATAGACACTTGTTCACACAAATGAACTATTTAGCATAAAACTTGCAAGAGATAAGATGCCTTAGTTTCATGGAAAAGACCATTTGGGATTGTTTTGATAAGGAACTTGATTTATTTCAATGTGTTACTTTACTTGGTTTAGATAAACAATATTTAAATCTAATTGGTATAATAGTAATTAGAAATATTCAAGGGCTTTCAAACAAACAAAAAATAGAACTAGTAGATTTATTTGAAAAAGGGTCTATTTCCTTCTTGAAAACCCTTTGGTACAACAACATGGATACTTGGTGTAAAAAAGTGAAGCTGGAAAGTAACATATTATCAAAAATTGTAAAATTTTTCAACAACTATGATATGACACTACCACCAAACAAAACAATCATAGCTAAAGAGGTAATGGAGCATTATACAATTTCTACAAAAAGGTTTGATGATTTGTGTGTCTTGAATGAAGGTATTTAAAAATAAAAAGGTTATAAAGAATTATCTCAAGATTCATTAAACATATTGAAAAATTATCTACATAATAATGGTGGTCAGCTTCATGAGAAAGATACATAAAGATTCAACTACCATTACGAGCCCCAATGCCTTTGGCAATCCATTTTAGAAGATTTTAGTGAAATGTTCATTCTTGGTGTGAATGTTGATTTGATAATTATTGATCTTTTGAATCTCACTAAAGTTTTTAATGAGTAACATCTTTACATATTTCTTCAAGCATTGATTGATAAATTTATTGTTTGGTCCTTCAATGTATTCATCATCCACAAACTAGAACATTGGTCTGGCATTCAAACTTCTCTCAAAAATCTATTCGTTGGTGCTTTCTATTCCATTAAAAATATGTTTTTCATACTATGGGGTCCAGATATGTAATGGATTAGATTGGACACATATTAAAGTATAAATTTTTTTTGGGATCCTACTCAGTTTTAGCTGTAAGGTTTTAGCCTCCATTCACAAAAAATTAGATTAGAGGAAGGTTTTGACATCTACAAAGATGTATACCAACATTTTAAATGATTGGTTCATATAAAATAGTAAGGCCATTTAAAGTGAACTAGATAACATATTTTGGGGTAAAATTATCTCTACTTTCAATGATTTGGATGCATGTGACATGCTAGGAGTATATACAAGAGCTAGATTGATGTGTGCTTATACAAAATTATAAATAAACTTATATTGCATTATAGAAATTGAAGAAAAAATAATTTTTAATGTTTAATTTCAAAATTATTTGATAAATTTAGAGCAATCAATATAATAAAAACCACTTTGATCACTACCAGGTACATAACATTTTTAATTTATTTTATAATCATGCTTCATTTTCCAAATATAACTTTTTAACAATCTTTTGGTGTGTATGATTTATTTTTAAAACCTAAAAACTTAGCAATATTTTAGTGTGTAGCACTATGGCATTTCATGCAAGTGAATAAATAATAATAACGGAAGATCATATCAATGAACATGATACATTTCAAGTTGAATAAGGTAAGATAAGATCATGCAAATTTTTTCAATTATATAATTTTTTATTTATCAATGATTCATAATAATGATAAAACATTTATTCATATATTTATGTCTCAATTAAAATAGTTCACAATGTAGCTCTAGAACTTTGTGTCTCTAACACAACAACCCATGACATAGCTCTATAGGTTGTTGTCTCCTTGAAAACAACACATTGTAAAACTCTCCAACAAGACATATTTTTAAAATAAATATCAAATCAATTGATGATCAGAATTTTTATTTATTACATTATATAATACCTTATAGGGAATAAAGAACCAAATTTTTAGTGAAAGAGTGCACTCATACAAACTACAAAAAGGCCAAAAAAGGTGAAAACTCATTTTAATAAATGTGTAATTATACAATTTCATACAAGTCTAGAATATTTTAAATCATATTTATTTATTTAAACACATTATAATTAAATTTTTCTTTATGGATAGGATATTGTAGAAGATAATAAAATATAGACTTGCATCAGCTTGGGATTTCAAAGTGTGGGTTCATTTTATTGTTGTGTAGACTTGAATGTGGTTTTATTTACCCATTAAAATGTTGTTTACATGTTTAATTTATTCATTAAAATTTTGTTTACACGTTTAAATTATACACAATTTAAAATAACACAATATATGTTATACTATGTCTTCCATACAATAAATTTTGATGCAGAGTATCCATGTGTTCTTTGTAAAAAAAAAACAATAAATTATATTGTGCTAGAAATAATTATATTGCTATTTATTTAAACAAATTTTAATCTGATGTGTCTTATTGGAATTATATTAAGGGGGTTAAACTATTAAGGTGTATATTCATTTGAATTTAGTGATGGTGAACTATAACTTATAAGAGTAAATCATATTTTGTTTTTTGTGATAGGATAGATAAATATGTATTGGTATGCATAAAAATAACTGATACTTTTATTACTATAAGAATATAGATGTTGGTTGATCAAGTTAAATTCCTATCAATGTTTATGAAAAATGAGTTATGGCAAAATAGGATTGTTTCAAAATTTGATGAAGTCATGGTCAAGTTATAAGGATTCAATATGAACATTTATATGTTGGTGATGTAATATAAAATATCCATGTATGTAATTTGTGTCTTGGATGTCTATCATCATTTACTTCACTTTATTTTCTTTTAATTTTTGAGATTCTGCTATCTATGAAAGATATATCTTTGGATTGTTATAATTTAATGCATTAATATCTCATAAGTTCTCTTCCCATATTCTCCAACGACTTTTATCTACATCTAGACTCTTCTAACGGATGTAATAAATACATGTATCTACAATTTTATCTGCATACCTAGGAGCATCCCAGCTGAAGCTGGTAGACTATGAGAGAAGTATACCATCAATGGCAACCAATAATAGCATAGTTTTGGTAGGAATAAGCGAGTGATTATTTAAGAAGGATATGTATTTAGAATGGGCCTTAGAATGTCCATAGAAGTTATGTTGTTATATTGAGCATGGTATCTCATCACTATTCATCTAAAATGTGTTTAATGAATGTTGATTATAATTCTTGAATGAGTTAATATGAATGATAATATAAGTTTATAATTCTTGTATGTTTTATTTAATATGTGTTTGTATGGAAATCTGTATGTTTTAATAATGAATGGTTTGATAGTTCTATTTTTATGTTTGCATTCTACTGTCACTAGTTCTTTGCCCAACTATTTCAATATTTCAAGTGGTTCTATCATTTAGCATTGTAAGTGGTTGCCACTCTGAGTATTTTTTTAGTTCCTACATTATATGCATATGTATGTTATAAAATTGGCAATAGAAATGGTACATACATGTATAGTTAGTATAGTTACAATGTGTTTGATCATATATTTATTTTTATATGTGTTTATATGAATATTTAAGTAAATTCAAAGAAAAAATGAATCAAATGAAATGCATTATGTTTTTATGTTACAATAAGAAATGCAAATCAAAAGTGCATCAACGACCAATATAGTAACATGTAAAACATTTTCATATAAAATTTCCATGTTATATCTCTTATAATATAATATTTTAAATAAATGATTCATTTATTTTTAACAAATTGTAGACATTTTGAAGGAGGACCTAAAACTGACTTCTAAAAAACTATTGATTTTGGGGTTGGAGACTCATTATTTGTTGTGCACAAAAAAAAAGATATGTAAATTCATGATATGGGAAAAAATAAGATTATAAAATATAAAATATGTCATACTACATTTTAGATCATTCCAAAGAAATTTTGAAGGTTGCATTGTAGCCTTTTTCTCACATTGACATTTGGTCAATGCTAGAGGACAATCATTTGAGGATACTCATTCCATCCATGGGTTAAACAATTTCAAATTTCATGTTTGTTTGGGGGAAAAGATATTATAAGTTTTTTAATACCAACATAAATAAATTGGATGAAATTATTTTTAAAGGGACCTTTGGAAACAATTTTTAAATTGTGAACATGTTGTTCATTGATTGTAATTCTCAAAATCATGTTAAAAATAAAAAAATGAAAATGAATAATGTTATGTCAAGTAGATAAACTATAAATGGAAGTTAGAAAGATGAAAAGTATTGGAGAATAAAAATGATGTCTATCATCACATTCTTGGGAGAAAGCAAAAAATCCATGCCAATAGCTATGACCCAATGTTTATAAAGATGTAAATTCACCATACTATGATTCTTTCAAGTGTATTTATTGATTATAAACTATAATTCTAGTAATAAACATTATCATCAATTTCAGACAAATCGATTTTAAATTATTTCAAATATAGTTTGATTAATTTCAAAGTAATCAATTCTAATTTAGAATTACTTTGATATGCTAAGTGCAAGTGGATATTCCATTGATTTATCTTTAAATTTTCAACTTGATCCATTAGTATATTGACACTTTCTCATGAAGATATTCCAAATGAACAACAAACAATTTTCAAGATATTTTATTATGTACACGAACTAGATTATTTAATATGTTTTCATCCATAATTTGTCCAATCAAATGGTGCCATGTGTCCCAAAAATAAAAGGTACTTTAAAGGATGAATGTTGAGTTGAAGGCACCTAAAAGGGTGACACAATTTTGAAATAATATAATATATTCAAAATGATATACTCCCAAATGGTTTGAAATAATTTAATTTATTTGGAATAAATAAAACATATTTATGGAAAATATATTCTCCACTCCAATTTATTGGGTATAATTTTAAATTATTTAAAATATCCCAATTTAATTAAAATTATATATGCTCAAATGGTTTAAAATAGTATAATTTGTTTGGAATAAACAAAATTTATTTTTGGAGAAAATGTTATTCACTCCATTTTTTAAAGGTATAAGTATAAATTATTCAAAATAGCCCTATTTATTGAAAATGATCTATGCCCAAATGCTCTAAGACATTATAATTTAGAAGATACCTTTAAGGGGAAATATACTATTTGTGCATGTTTGAAAGGTATCTTGTAGGAGATACATTGAAGGTATTCCTTCATTCATCATCCTTTTAGTCTTTGTAATAATTTTTTTTGATATTTTATCTAAAAAAATTTCCTCGAAGAAATTAAACTTGTCATTTTCTTTGAAGAAATTGAGCTTACACTTTTGTCAAAGAAATAAATTTTTACTAGGTTTTTTGTGTGGGAAAAACTCTCAAAGAACAAGTGACCTTGGGACTTTTTACCATGGAAAAAATTTCCAAAATAAATAAGGAATTTACATTTTTTCCAAAAAAATTTGGACTTTACTTTTGGGATTTTTTGCCATGGGAAAAAGGATTGAAGGGCAAGTGCCCTTTAGACTTTTTGTCATGGACAAAATGTCTGAAACAAATGGACCTTACACTTTTTTCCCAAATTAATTGGACATAGCTCTTTTTTCAAATAAATTAGACCTTTGCACTTATATTGAAGGGTAAGCACCCTTCAAACCCATTGTGATGGTGAAAAATTTGGAAAAAAATAATGACTTTACATCTTCTTGACCATATGCAATTCTTTCAAACATTTTTCCCATGGAAAAATTCTTGAAGGGAAAGTTCCCTTCAAAAAAAAATTTGTGGACAAAATGTCTGAAAGAAATGACCCTTCAAATTTTTTGCAAAATACTTAGCCTGATGTAAGTAATCTTTGGCTAAGACATTTAATTCCTTAATACTTTTTGTAGTAGACAAAATGTCTAACAAAAATAAGTGTTTAAAATTTTTTAATGAGACAAAAATCCAAAAGACCTATTTTCATCAGACATGGTGTTCATGCAAAAGACCCAAAAAAGTCTAAGGGAAAGACACATTCACCAAGCAAAGACCAAATTAGGACTTAACCAATTTTCACATGAACTTGACCTTTCAAAGGAGAACTTGGAGATGGAAGTTAGGTTAAGGACTTAGGCATTTACACTTGACAAGGGCCTAGTGCAGTTTTGGGCACTAACACTGGCTCTCACCCAAGGATGCATAACCCCTATGGGTATACCACAAACCCCAAAAATGTAAGACCATGTGCCAATAAATTAGGATATGGATTCAAGATTTATCAATTTTATCAAACATTCATAAAGGCCCAATAAAACATGGTAGATTGACAAAAAATAGAACAAGAGGATTTAAAAATGAACACACGACAAAAAACATAAAGGGAAATTATACAAACAAGGCCCAAAATAAAGGGGAAATAAAGTAATGAAAACACAAAGTGGAGGTTTTCAAGGAGGCTATGTGACTAACTGGATCATAGTTCCACTGGTCATTGATTTGGTCAAGGTTGAGCTCTACTGGCTTGTCCTTATGAATGTTCTATTCTCTTAGATTTTATCTTATAATTCCACCTAGGGTGCCATACAAATCCACACTCCCATCCTGAACTTATTGATTGGAGTGGGATTATTACCTTTGTATGTCATGGTTTCCTTAGGGAGAAGTCATGAATTCAACACCTTTTCCATAGTATTATCCTAATTATATGAAACTAGCCCATGTTTGTCAAAATAAGTATCTGGTGCTAGTAGTGACAAATACCTCTAAAAATTTGCTTCAAATATGCACACTATAATCATTTGGTTACACATGTGGTGTAGAAAAACATCATGCATAACCTTGCATGTAAAAACTAAGTCTCAAAAGAGGTTGATACATGGCCTAGAAGGGTGCCACAAGTTCAAAGTAGTCCAATCTAATCAAAATAATATGCTCTCAAATGGTTTGAAATAATTCAATTTATTTGGAATAGAAAAAAACATATTTATGTAAAAAATATTCCCCACTCCAATTTAGTGGGTATAATTTAAAATTATTTAAAATAACCCAATTTAATCAAAATGATCTATGACCAAATGGTTTGAAACAATCTAATTTATTTGGAATAAACAAAATTTATTTTTGGATAAAATATTCTTCACTCCATTTTATATGTATACGTATAAATTATTCAAAATAGCCCTATTTATTCAAAATGATCTATGCCCAAATGCTTTAAAATAGTCCAATTTATTTAAAATATAACAAATTTATTTTTTGAGAAAATTCTCTTCACTCTACTTTAGTGGGTATAAGTCCATATTATTTAAAATATCCCAATTTATTTGAAATGATCTATGTCCAAATGGTTTGAAACACTCCAATTTATTTGGAATAGGAAATTTATTTTTTAGAGAAAATTTTCTCCACTCTAGTTTAGTGGATATAATCCTAAATTATTCAATATAGTCCAATTAATTCAAAATGATCTATGCCCAAATGGTTTGAAATAGTCCATTTAATTTGAAACATAAGAAAATTATTTTTGGAGATAATTTTCTACACTCCACTTTAGTGGGTATAAGTCAAAATTATTTGAAATAGTCCTTCTTCCATTTATCCTAGTTTCATTCCTCCTCCACCAACACCTTCTCTTGGTGATGGTTTACTTCCTTTGCCTTAGATGGCTCTATTTCCCACCAAATGGGCCAATGAGTATTCTCTAGCTTCTTCCAGTCCTATTAAAACTCTTTTTATGAGTCCTTCTCCTAAGACCACTCACAAGCATATATATTGCTTCCATGGGACAAATAATCATTATTATACCCATTGTTGTAAGATACACTAATATATTGATATGTTGTGTCTTTTTTCTCCATCCTCACATAAAGCCATGCCTACCCCAAAGGTTCTGCCTAAATATATACCCAAGTATGGTGAGGTATATTGTCTATGGCACCAATGTGGAACTCATCACACCAACCATTATTACATCCTCCAATAACATATAAAGGATCATATTCTATCTATTCTTGGACCTTATTCCATTCCTCTCATAGGTCATTATTACAATAAATTTCCTCCTTCTTCTCCTATGGATCTACCTTCTATGGTTCCATCATCTCTTGTGGCCCCTTCATCATCTTTTGTGCATCCACCTATGATTCCTTTACCTATGGATCTTCCCTCACCTATGGATTCTTCCCCATCAATTATTTTTACATCTCTTGTAGAGACAACTCCTATATATTATATCAAACATCTATTGCTTGATTTCCCTCCTCAACATGATCCATCAAGTATTCTTACTTTTTCTATGGAGGATATTAGAAGAGAAGTATTTTCTTAGTTTTCATTGAATATTGATGAGACATTAGCAACAGTTTGTATCCAGCTCCATAAGGATCTATTTGATGTTTTGGATAATGTGTGTGGTATATTTATAAGTATTTATGAGCACATTCATGGCTCTTTTACATTTACACTTGGATTGAATGTGTGCTTCGATCTTATATTCTATTTATTTGTTATATCATTTGACACTGTGTCAAATTCATATTTTTATTATAGTGATTTTACCTTTTGTACTATATCTTGTTTATATTATCATTTATATTTACATATGATCTTATTTCTTTATCATTGGTTTCTCTTTCTTTTTTTCTTTTTTCTAAAAACTCTCTTCTTGTGTCTTCATGATTGTTTTCTCTCTTATCTCTATTTTTCATGGATAATTATCATTATGACTTAGTTATAATAACTTTATTCCCTTTCATCATGTTTTATATTACCATGTAATTATTTAGCAAACAATGTATCTCCTTATACTTGTCCACTTTGGACTTCCTTATTTCCCTTTATTTCCTTTTTGCAAACTAAGCATATACATAATTGAGACTTGAGATCACATGTTAGTTCATTTTTAAACCTAAATATCCTAGTCTATCTTTATCTTTGGTTATTTATCTTCCTTTATCCTTAGCCTAAAGCTCATTTCATGTGTATCACTACATATTTCATGATTTGTCATTTCAAATCCATATGGAGGAGTAATATTAAAAAGACATAAAAAGTTAAAATCCAAATCATTTTAAAGAAAAAGGAAATGATATAAAAGGAAAAAAAATCTTAAAATTCAAATTACACTAAATAATGTTATTTAAAGCATATCTCCTTCTTATATTCGAAGATTAAACTCCACATCTAGTCTCATGATAGAGTTGAGGTCCTTTAGGGCACAATAGGCCAGTAGATTAGAAGTGAAGAATAAAAAAATATTTTAATGCTATCTAATTTCTCATGTACATACACAATCTTTGTAGTAGACTGATGGATCTGTAAGTAGTCCTGAAGAATGGGGAACATGTCATGGGAAGGTAGGTCCATTTTACTTTTCCTTGTACCAAACTACCTTCATTATTTTATCTTAGTATCACACTTATTTTACTACAAAGCTTTGTGTCTATAGAAAGTAGGTTTACTTTTTTCATTGATGGTCACTAGTCACTTAATGTCTTCTCATGTCCTTAATATGCCTCTTGCCTCCTAAGGTATTCTCATAGGATACCTAAGTCTTGATTTTTACATTCCATTTTTCATTCCCTATATCTATCATATTTCCTCTTAAGATATATTGATTTTTATATTGATCACTCCCCTTGGGATCTTATTTTTGAGTTGCTTTGTAAGACCATGAATAGGACCCAATGTTCCTCACAAACTACCATCATATGACCTTCCTATTGCCCACATCCTTTGTTACCTAATTGTATCAATTATTCCACCCCAATGGTGTCCCATTTATGGATTTATAGTTTAATACCATGAATAGGGCATGCCCTCCTCACAATTTTTTCCAATAATACAAATCACAAACAAAAAGTACATGTGTCAAATATGAGATAAGATCTAATGATTATGAAGTTACATGTCATTGACATGCTTCCTAGCTTGATTTAGTATGTTTTATGCTTAATTAATTTTTCTTTCACTTTTATATTATTATTTTACATGTGCATGTAAGAATCCAACAATTTATTGAATTTTTCATACTTCCTAGCTTGAATTAGTATGACAAATTCCAGACCAAAACTTTTGCAAATTTTTTTCTCTTATACTTCTCAACATGATATAGTATGATTGATTGAATTAATTGATTTGTTTTTATACCATTTTTTATCTTTTACATACCTTCCATTTTATTACATGATTTTCATATTTCCCAATGTGATTTAGTGTGATTTTACTATTTTAATTTGGTGAAAAAATATTTTGCATGTTTTAAAAATAATTTTTTTTTTACCATTCTTTTGGTCCTTTATACTTAATCATTTTTTGTTATTACAAATTTTCCAACTTGAAATAGTGTGTAGTACATTTTTTATTGATTATATTTTACAAATTCCATTTTTATTTTTAACCATGTATATGTTCTACATAATGCGAGGAAATAAACCTCATCTCATATATTTCCTGTAGCATATACAAAAAAAAAAGATAAATACATGTGCTAAAAAGAAACATATCCAAACCATCCACAACCACATCCATGATAACAACATCATACACAACCAAAATAAATATATATGAGTTTTGATACAAGTACAACCATCTACAATGTTCCAACTCTATGGATAAGCCCTATCCCATCTATCTCGTGACCTAGCCATGTTGCTTGTCGATGTCTAAGTCTGACCCCTCCACACAAAATTCTATAATAAATCCATTTGAGATCTAAATCCATCCACCTTTACCTCTATATGTGCCACCCATGCCTATACCTTCACCAAATAGGCTAAGTTTGTCATGTGTGTCACTCTCTCTTACTCCTACACCTATGTCATATGGGTCAAGGTCATTATATGTGCCTATGTGATCTACATAACTATATACAAATGCACATATCTCTCCTTTATTAGGGCCTACCATGACTATATCTCTCCTACACCCATCTCTATTGGTGGTTTCATCATCTCTCTATGCTTGTATCTACCTTGCTACATCTCTAACTAATATGAACCAGCTCACCTGAGCTGGGGTAGATGGTATGCTAGGGCCCTCTAATGCATTAGGGTCATACAACATCCATAAATCATAAAGGATTTCATGGAGTTATCCCATAATAATGGACCCCCATATTTTCTCCTTGTCCTCTACTACACCTTTTTTCTATCCTTCACAAGTCAAAATAATTAATGACTTTTCTTTCTCCCTATTAAAAACACTTTTCAGCAATTCAATTTTTTAAATTATTTTCAGGTAGATTACTTATTTTTCTTATATCTTTGTTTCTATTTCATCAATTTTTTGAATTACAAAATACATTGGAATCATGATGATATAGAGAATCTTTTCCACTATCATATGCCTGTGTTCCTAAAATTTTAGTTTGTGGTTATTTTTCGTAGCATGTTCTATAGGTTCACCTAGTACTCTTCACATTAGATGCCTTCACTTTCTCTTGCAATATAACCTTTTATATACATCACTAAGGTAAGTAAAGGTATGCATTTTTTATTTTTGTCCTTTATTTTACCTTATTTTCTACTTATTTAACTTTACTTAGAATTAACATTGTGTGTTATCATGTTATATTCCTGAAGAACCATCACGGGTCACACTTATGTGACATATGATGAGTTTAAATTAGGGAATATTAATACATATAATATTTAAAAAAAATATCACTTAATGATACTTCATATCTTTCGATAACTTATCAATTCTCAATCTCTTTGAGTGCATGCCTTAAAGGGTGCATCGATAAAGGTGTGTGTAGACCATTGGTGCTTCATAACATTATTTTCAATTTCCATCTACACACTTATATCCTAAAAACATTTAACATAAGATTATTATTCTCATTTTTACCCATTTCAATCATTTGTCTCATCATTATCCTCTTATTTCTTGCCTCATCCCCCTTTTGATAGTTGGATATACTAGGTTGATTGGGTTGACCTTGTATAAATTTTAGCCTCTAATTATTTTACAAGGTTGATTGGGTCAACCCTATACTATTTTGGGTTATTTTTCACTTTGGATCTTGTTATCCCTTTGGCTGACATAGCTCAGGACCTAGTGACTTATCTCCAAAAAACATATAGGGTCGATTGGGTCAACCCTGTATAGCTGACATATTCAGAAGGATTTAGGGTAAGATATACTTATATATACAAGTTCATTTAAAACCATTTTAGAATAGATAAATTAATAATAATAAGTGAAAATGAACATCTTCTTATTGGCAATTCTACTTGAGGAATAGATCTTAGGGTTCCATACTTTCTTTAGAGATATGGATCTTATCATATGGAGAAGTCTTTTGGATGCATAGATAGGTTGTGTAGCCTAGATCTGATTTGTATTTTTTATCCTTACATAACAAAATAATATCTTATAAATCACCTTAGATAAGGGACAAATTAAGGATTGGTAGGTTTGTCTTCTAAGGTAAGTATTCCTAACTTTATTTATCCTTTATAAGAGTCAATAGATAATGCAGTTATGCTTCTGTTTCATGCATTAGGATTTCATATAAATTGATGTGAGTATATGTCTCCTATGCATGTTTAGTTTATATTTTTTTATTTTCTAACCTCCACTTTGTGCCACAAGCTTTGTTGAGCACTAGATTAGATTTACTTTCTTATTATTAGAATAATTGAAATATCAAAACCTAGGATCCCATTAGGGTTATTTCATGATTGTGTTAGTTTGGAAGCTTTAGAACCCTCCACATCATAGTTTATTGTGATAAGTGATCCCCTAATTGGGTCTAGTGGATCCTTATCTAGGTCATGCTCTTTGTTAACAAATGTATTCCCAATCGGAAGTGAAGGTACGCTCTATATTCTCTAAGCTAGGATTGATTTATAGACATGATTCATTTCCAATAAGATCTTAAAATGTTAGAGTCTACCTCTTTAAATTTAGGTATGTTCACAAGACCCACATCAATAGTTCACCTAATTTATGTATGTATTTTTTGGATTTTTAAATTTTATTATTTTTAGTAAATCTTGACTTGTATGGTGTAAGGGATACTTATTTTCCCTTATTTTGTGGGTTTTGATTATTACTTGTTTATTTATGAAAAATATTTCTCATGTTTTAAAAATAACCAATTAATATCTTGAAATTTATGAATACTAATTGTGAAAATATTAGAGTTTTCATTTAAGATGGAATACTCTAATCCTCCTCCTCCCTTTTATTTTATACTTTTACCTAATGTTATGACATATGAATATTGTAATGAAAATAATTTAGAACCTCATAGGCCTCATCATTTATATATTATACTTTATGTAAATGTTATACCACATGATTACTCTTAAGAATGGACTAATGATGATTATTTTATGTATAAAAATGTTAATTATACATATGAGGACAATTATTTATAAGGGTATGAGTTTGAATATGATTATCATGAATAAGAAGAAACACAATATCCTACTTTTAATACAAGATGGAAAAGATCCACTACATATTCACAATATTCTCTTGATCACCATGTTGAGAAAGAGGATAATAATGTTGAAGTACACATTTATATTCTTCCTATATTTCATGGTTTACAACCTAAGGATGTGTTACTAGATAGTATACCTAATTTTTATTTACCATTTACTAGTGCACTTCATCACATTAAATCTTATAAAAAAAACATGCATGAAAAAAATGCATAATTCAAAAATATAACCATACAATTCTTATATGCATTGATGTTTCAACTACTAAACATTAAATCTATTTCTTTATTAAAAAATGATGAAAATGTGAAATAATTTATCCTTTACTAGATGATTCACATGTTGAAATTACTTCTCTTTATCTTTCCTTAGATGATGTGAATGTTAAAAAAATTGAAATTTTTTCTTTTTATTAAAAAATGAAAATGATGCAAATGATGAAAGTGCTTCTCTTTCTATTTGTATAGATGATGTCAATATTACAAATGTTGAAATCATTTCTCTTTCTTTAACTCTTATTGATGTAAATGTGACAACTTTATTATTCTTGAATAGATAAGGAAAATACAAAATAACTTGAATACACTTCTCATTTTGATATAAATGTTTCAAAAATTGCAAGCCATTTTAATTACCACCTCTTGATCATGGAAATTTTGAAAATTATTCTTCCATTTCCTATCTAGAAGCATAATTAGATGCACATATGCAACATGCTTACTTTAATTATTCTAAAACACCATGTAATAGTTATGAAAATATTCATGATATTCAAATACTTTATTATTTGAAAACAACATGTCATATGAATTTTCCTTCATGCATTGACTCTAAATTATATAATGTGACTTTATCCAATGTTTCTAAATCATTCAACTATGCCAAATTAGAATTAAATGGTAGTTGTGATTACTCTATTATCCTTATGTTCAAAATTAATGGTAAACTACAACCCTTAAGTTCATCTTACCACATTTACATCATTCCTCCTAATCACATTGTATCTATGATGAATTCTATATGAGGTATTCAAAATAAAATGTTATTTTTCAAGTTACATTTATTTTAATGTAATTATAATAGCAATGATACATTCTATAAGATCAAACTCTTTCATGATATGCCTTTCAATATCCTTATCTAATTTATTTTGTCATTCTTATGTTACCTTTATTTGATGGTCAAGGATACCCTTACAAAAATTTGACATAATACGTACATGCCATTCAACATTGGATGGATTCTTATTACTAAAATCCTTCCATAAAGGTAAAACATGAGAAGCTAGTGATTGGTTATATAGTCTTCCAAATGGTTCCTTACTCCCTTTCAAAAAACTAGAAGGCATATTTTTATCAAATTTTCATAAGCATGATGTGCCTAAATTCACATTAGAACATTTACAATCTTAAAAAACATGATAATGAGAATTAATTATATTATTTGACATATATACCTTCATATTTAGATGTAAACTCCATATTAATTAGGGGCCTTATTTACCTACTAAATGAAAGAGTAGTACATAAGCCTTACACTTTATTTGATACCTTATATATGGATGTGCATAAGTATGCATGTGAGCTAGTGAATAACACATAATTAAATTAATCTTCACTAAAAGGAAAAATTTTAATTAAATATAATTACCAAGTGAAAGAACCAACTACAAGGGATCATAAGTAATCTTCAATACCTTCCTCTAAATCAACAGTGCATAAAAAAGAACAAAAATTCATGGTTTTACATAAAGGAAATTAATCAACATATAAAATACTTCCTAAAATTATAGAATAAGATCCTATTTAGAATAAAACACTTTAGTTTTCTTGTCTTTGAGATAAAACACATGATATATTACATAAATTATTGGATAAATAGTCGATTACTCTTCCTCTAAATTACTATCATCCATCACATTGATTTGAAAAGATCAAAGGACAACCATTTTGAACTTAAAATGGTATTAATGGTCATCATGATAATGAAATTTATTATTTAATAAAAAATATTACAAAACTTGTAGATAGAGGAGTCATCACATTTGAGAACAAGACAATAAGGTCTTCTTCTCCCACTTCTTTTAGTAGTTATTCTAAGAATATTGAGACATCGCATGAAATTCATTCTAAGGAATAAATGGCCTATCAAAATTTGTATAACCAAACCTATAGGAGAAGTTATTATTATAATTAATATTATACAACAAATGAAACATCCCAAGATATTCATATTCAAGAACCATTGGTAATTTGAGGTCTTGATAGAATAAATACTAGAATAGGTATAGTTTCTCATACTCCAAAGTTATATATTCTGAGTACATATATCAAATTCAAAGTCCATATTGAAGAAAAAAAGGATAAAATATTTATATAATAATCAAGATTACATGTAAACAATGTAGCACAACTATCATAAGTGAAACCATTTTGAATTGGTTAGAAGTAGACCCGTGAGATATATTATGACAAATTTATTCTTTGGCCAACTAGTTTATACAGAATTTATTGATCAATGATATCATATATGCAATGATAAAAACTAATAAATACTAACATTAAAAAAATACAACATTTATTCATATGATCATAATATGTTATATTAAAAAAAATCATCAAATTATGACAACTCATCAATACAATATTTTTTAAACATATCATATATTAATTCCCAACACAAAATGATCTCATATATTTATATATCAAAAGAATGTTTAAAACATACACATAATAAATTATGGGAGAATCCCCCTCATTCAAACAATCACTACTTAATGTATGCATAGCCCACAAAGTTGAATCTCCATTGCATCCTCATGATCATGCTCTGTATCATCTAACATACCTCTAGAGTCTCTCATTCTCAATAAATAAATGAATATGCTCAAAATTTAACTCAAAAAAATGACTAAGAAAATCTCTAGACAAGTCTAAATCTTGACTTGACATAGGAATTCTATTAAGCTCTGCCTTTAGCTCATCACACTCACCAAAAACTACAATATAAGTAGTATTTATAGCCACACAAGGATCAAATAAATGTGAAATATTAGTAATAATATAATCAACTCGATATATCAATCCAATATATATTATATCATATGGTATATTCTACATCAATGTATGGATGATCACATATACCATAGTGGACTAATAGGTATATTTTATAATAACACTTTATGAAAGTACTTTAGCAACAGCTTTAAATGATTATATAAAAGACATAAGTAACAAAAAAATCTATAGATACTCACGATTAGCTATGACTAGTACAACCTAAGCATATCTACCAACAAGATGTGCTATAGGCTAGGATGTAGGTGAAATATATACTCTATATCCATCCCCAATGCCCTTTGATGGGAGCATAATAATAGGATAATCTACTATAATAAAGAATAATATATACCATAATATATTAGCCCACTAATGTGTGTAGGTTATTGTGTATACTACACCATCACCATCACCTAAATTAATAATGGGATCTCACTCGACCATTATATGAGGATACAAATTTGACCCTATGGGACCTAACCTTGAACCTAATCTAATATCTACTATCATAGTCCACATCTATGGATAAGGATTGTGATACTCATCCTGAGTTAAACCAAATTGATAAATCACTCACTCATATTAAAACCTCTCATACACATCTACAAACTAATATTTTATCCATATGATAGGACGTACATGTCTCAACTCTTGATCATCCTTAGGCCATGGTCCATATCCTAAGTATGGTCTACATCAAATCATAGTATGTGTCAATTTGTTTATAAAAACTCTATTCTCCATAGTACCCAATACTCTATGCCATGGTATAACCCATCAAGCTACAAATATGTATGGATGAGCCTAATCTCGAAGAGGGCCACCAAGTGGATACATAGTGATAATATTCTCATAGGCCTATACATGTAATTATGCCATAGTACAAAGACCACCTTCATGAGTCTCCAAGGTAAACTTATGCATCTCCTAATATAAGTGGGATAACATACTACATCTTTACAAATATCTAATTTGACTATTTTCTATAACTCAAACAATGTGATACATGTGATAAGATATGGCCATAGATCCTACATCCATAACCAAAAATTATGCTAGTATACAACATATAAGATTATGTAATTATATAACATCCAATCACACAATCTGATCTAATAACACTATACCACCTTGATCAAAACCTTTAGGTCTACCTATCATATACTTGTTAGATCACTACATATAATTTAAACCCACATAATCCATCATTATAGGTGTCTATCAAACAATGTGATGTTGTAAAATATGCCACAAATCCTCCAAGGTGATAATCATATAACATCTAGGGAATTTGGCCTAAGAAGGCAACATGTGTCAAACCATCCTCCTCCAATAACTACCAATCAACACCATCCAAACCCAAATATAATAAACTAATCATATATCTACTAGAGTGATACTCACATGAATATAAGTCATGCTATTAATAGTAAAACACTTAAATTTTGTTATACACATGTAAAAAATTTATTATACACATTTATAAAATATCAAAATCAATAAAAAATTAATATAGATAACATCACCCAATATAGGATAGTAATGTAGAAAATATAGTAGATAAGAACATCCAGCATAGGACACTAGTGACAATAACTATATGATACTATCCCAATATGACAGAATCATTAGATTCTAATTCTCTAAGACAAAAAACTCAAAATCAACAAAATTCAAAATCTTATAAAAAAAAATTGAAAATAAATTTCATTACTACATTGCAAAGGAGAAATTATAAACATACCAAATTATCAGTTATATTCAACTTAATTTCAGTTTGTATTCACTCAAATCATAATGATAATGTAACTCACTAACTTTGAATATTGACATAATAAAAGCTCAAATATCAATCAATAAACAGTGAAAATGAAATAAAAATTTTAATTTTCACTTTAATATCTATTTTGGAGTTAAATTTTTGTCAATATCAATTACTATGTTATGCACACACTTATTTCTAATTAACAAATCAAAAATTTGGAAAACAATACCTCAAGTTATATACATTAAAATCATGTGACATCAATTTCACTAGGACACACATGACACATTATTCCTCATCATAATGCTAATCACTTATCAATACCAATTTTGAAAATAGGTCAATTTTATGTTTAGTGATATAAACATGATTTCCTTTGGAAATTATACTCAATAATCAAATGTGAATATTTACTATTCTATCATTCACAATATATTATGACTAATATAATAATAATATTCATTTTAAAATTTAATATTTTCACATTTATAATAGATAGAATGTTTCTAACTATCTTTATTTTCATGTCAATCAATTCATGACTCTCATTATTCACTTGAAAAATGAGGTAAACATAGGGTAAAAATCTATAATCTTATACAAAAATGACACTCAGTCACTTATCACATCATAATACAACTACAAGGTTTAGATATCAGTAAAATAATCTAGGAAATCCCCACATACATGCATTTAAAATTATAAATAGCATATAAAATTCAAAAATATTACACATTACATTTATAGAAATAATACAACCATTCAACAATTCAATCATTGACATCTTATATTTGTTTCATATTTTACTTATGAAATCTAAACACATTTTTTATACAATAATTTAAACACAAAAAAATATTCAATCATACTCAATTCATATGGGACATTTACATTATGAGATACTAGCCTATAAAGTAATTTCATCCCCTATTACAAAGGAGTAACTCCTTATCAATGACAACTAAGCCATCCCCATAATATCTATATCTCCATCCAAGATATCTTCCACTCCTTTATTATCTCTTAAAGCTTATCTATGTGATTTATTTCACAAATCATTCACACACACATAATTACATTATTCTCATACTCACTTTATAATATAATTACTCACCCACATGAGTACTAAAAAAGATTTTTCTAACATGGAAAAATCATAGTTTCAAAGTAAAACATGTAAAAAAAAAATATTATTGTAACATATCATAGGGGAATTTTCCATTTAAAATGCACTCCCATTCTAGTTTCAAGGATAAAATTCACATAGTTTCATGTTTTCAAGTTACAAGGATAAAATTCATAGAGTTTAAAAATTATATAATTATAATAAGGGAATAAAAATAGGTTTATGCAAATTATAGAAGCATTAATGTATTCAATTATCTTATGATCATGTTTTCATATACCAGGATATACAAGGATTATACAAATAAATCTACAAATCAATTTATAGTGGTTGATCTAGTTTAATTATATAATCTATGACTTGGAGTCATTGGGCACTCTAGCATTATGTGTGTGAATACATTAGGATTCCAACCTATTTTCATATTTGGGTTACAAATATTAGTGAAATTAATTAAAAATTCTCTATATAGGTACAATTCAAATTGAGGCTTGATCACCCCCAATTCTCTAATTTTCAACATAATCTATCTAAACAACATTTACTATAGTCAACACATTGAAGCTTATGCTTCCTTAAATTGTTTTATCTATCACATTACCAATTTAAATATTATCAATTTCCCTATCTAAGAAATGTATATACACTACAATTCCTTATTTTTATCCATGATAGTTATACTTCTACATTAGACACATACATGTGTAGTTGTTCCTTGAATGATATTCATAGTATTTCATTTATAGATGTATCCTTTGTTACTTGAACAATGATTATATATATATATATATATATATATATATATATATATATATATAATTTTTTATGAGAACTTTGGATCATCATGGTAAATGATAAATCTACACAACAACACATCCATAGGGGTTTGCATTCTCTTTTTACCTTTAATCTATTATTTTTAGTTTCACTAAATTTCTAGATTGGGGGCTGGGGGGAGGGGGGGAAATATAGACAAATAAATTTGGCGCAACACTTAGTTTTAAATGAATTTTAATTGCTTTATTTATGTAGGTCTTAGACAATAATTAAATATTTAATGATTCATTCTTCTTAAATTTTAACCTCAAGTCTTCTAAGATACTAACCCTTATTTAAGTCTTTTAAGTTATTAAACCTTGTTTAAGTAGTTTAAGTTCTTAACCCATCCTTGAGTCTCTTAGGTTTATTAACCCATATTCAAGTCCCTTATAATTTTTGAGTTAGTCTCTTTGTGTGAACCACTCATTTTTAATACAAACAATAATATTCCCTATATAAACAAAACTATTAGCAGGCATTCACTATCATGTTTTCTCATACACACATGATACAAACTAGACATATTCATGAGCAATACAAGTAAGAGTTTTGGTTATACAAAATAATTATCATACTTCTAATTTATATTAAAATTAACCTTGCATATATCTATATTATAAATTACAACTACACTTTCACATGCCAAGGGTGAACTAGAAGAATTAAATGGTACATACTTAAATGGAGAACTACATAGTACTGAGGTCCATTCAAAATTTGTAGCTAGTGTTAAATTATGTAGTATTTCTGAGGCCAACTCCACCATTCCCACTACGCCACTTTCCTTTCTTTCATTATCTAATAATCTATCTATTACATGTGAAATAAATTAGGTTTTTGATATAATAGGTTTATGTGAATAAGAAACATAAATTTTGAAAGTGGAAATAATTTTTACAAAATACTTTGTACATGTTTGGAAAATTTTAGGTCCTAATTTTCAAAGGATAAAATCAACTTACAAGATGAAATCGGTTTTTGTACCTATCAAAAGTCTATTGATATTATCCTAAGCTTAAAAAGATCACTAATTCTTAAGAAAGTAGGTGGAAATCAGTTTATACAATCTTCAATTAGTTTGTCAACTCACAAAATTTAGTGTAGTATTCAAAATAAGATAAGTCTTTATTTATCCAATTTCCTTTCCCATTGCAAATTGTTGAGCTAGATTTTCACAAAATATACTTATAAAAAATATATTTTACCTTTTTTATTTTAGTCATTTTAGATGCAAATAAACATTATGACATTTTACCTAGTTTAGGATTAATATTTCATTAATTAACATTTTATATAAAATAAATCTGAAAAAGAAAAAGGTAATGGGAATGACTCAGTAGAAGGAATATTTTATAGTTCCAATATATATTATATATACCAAGAAGAGGGTGAAGAAATGGAAGATGAATCAAGGTAGGCCCCTCACTACTCATATGAGCCATGAGCATGTAACATTGATTGGGAAAAAGAGATAGTTAATGGTAATCTCAAAACATATCAAATATAAATAATGTTAGTAGATAGTGGAATTTAAATAAAAAAATCAGACTCCAAAAAACATGGGAATATAGAGTCTTATATAGAGTGAATAAAATACCTTCATATTTTATACTCCTAAAACTAGATAACTATGAGAGTGGATTAAAAATGAAGATTCTGGACTAAGCTGTGGAAGGATATTTTTATAAGATGGATAATCATTAATATGTAAGTTTATGGGAATGAGAACAAATTTTTATGTTTTTATAAGTTGGGATGAAATTAAGTGGTGACCAAATGTTCATACTAAAATATATACTATGATATTTTATTCTCTCCTTTACTAACCAGGAAATATTGCTAAAAAAATTTGGTAAGTGGACCATGGTTCATAGGAAAACAAGGTCTTTTCCCAAGAAAATAAAATCTTGGATTTGATCTAGAAAAATAAAATATAAAATTCCTATTTATTTGGGTTATATTACCATGTCTACCACTGGAATTATAGGGGGAAGAAATAATGATGATGATAGATAACACTTTTGGGTAACTAATGGTTTTTGATGTAGTCATTAATGCCAAGAAAAGTTTAATCTCTACTAGATTTTGTGTTAATACAAAGGTGGATATAGATTTACTAAATTATATTAAGCTTTACTCAAAGTATGGGGACTATATATAATTTATGGGATATGATAGCTATTTAATGTTTTTGCAAAACTACCAAAAACTAATACATATGAATAATGCTTGCATGGTTATAAATAAGGATAAAAGAACATGGATAAAAAGAGACAATATGGGTTAGAATAAAAATTAGAGTAATGATGAAGAGATAATGAATAAGGCTAAAATAGGATAGTCAGAGAAAATAATATAAGATGAAAACATTGTCCAAGGGTAGAAATATCATAATTAAGAACCATATGTTTTAGATTAGAGGTAAAAATAGGTTTTGAAGGGGCCCCGAAACCCTGAACAAGGAGAAAGATAAACATTAAAGCACAAACAGGTTAACAAAGGAACCTGATTACATAAAAGAACCAACACCAGGTTTTACAGGGACCTGAAACTGACAATAAGACCAAGACAAAACAACAGTCAAAACACAGAACTGAAAGTAAACCACTAGCTTCCAGCTCCGTAACCAGCAAACTGAACAAATGACCAATTTCCTGCCCCCAAAAAACCAATCAGCAGAAAGGAGCTTTGGATGAATCTTTTAAGTTTAGATTTTTATTTTTGCATGACCGAAGATTCATATCAAGAGGAGGGACCAAAGGCTTAGACTTCTTTCTTCTGACTGCTGTCCAACCGTCTTCTACCTTAGTTGCCTCAGCAACCCATGCCTTAGGGGACAATGATCTTTGGAAACCAGTAGGCATAACCTCTTGGTGACAGTCTAACACAGTCTGGCTCTTAGATAGATCCTTCAAAATAGGGGAAGAGATCACCTCCTCCTCCTCAAGCTCAGCTGTATCTTTGACTACAGCCTCCTTAGAGGCTTCATTTGATATATTCTCCAGTGGTTCATCTTCATCTTCTGATTTGGATTGCACCCTTTCCTCATTCTCGGACTTGGAATCTATTGTTGTTTCCAAAGGTTGTTTGTCTAAACTATGTTCAGAGAAATCCTTTGGCCAACAAGAAGGTGAACGTCTGGGATTATTTTTCCCAGCAACACAACGGGCTGCAATATGTCCCATCTGGTGACACTTCCTGCATCTAAAAGGAATCCCCTCATAATCTAAGATCTGTGTCCAGGTGCCCCTAGGGGAGTCAATGCATATCACCTCAAGAACGCCCTTTGAAACATCCAGATCAGCCAAAAATTGAGCACAAGTCGAATGGTGGCCCTTCGTACTGTCTTCTTCATATAGAAACTCCCCTATAGCATTACCAATGGTCTTATAAACTGCCTCTTGACACAATTGTATTGAAAGATAAGGGAGCCACACCCAAATAGGAATCTTGTTAAAGGATTCTAAGAGAGGGTTAAAATCCTTATGCCAAGGTTTGGTCATAAGAGGAAATCTTCCCTGCCAAGAAAAATTATTGTGGCACAGTATAGACTGCCTATCTTTAGGGTTTTGAAAAATTACTATAAAAAAACCCCTGGCACAAGGCTAGATTTGACTATCATTAATATGCAGCCAACTCTTAGCAATCCAATTTTGTAGATCTACAAAAGAGGGCCAGAAACCACGGAAGCAGAAAATCGCAACACAAGAGGAAAACCATTTTTCTTCTTGGAAGATATTTTTTGCTAATTCAGGGTCTAGAGTTACCCTAATAGGTTTTAAAGCACTTACAGGCATTACGCGAGTAGGTACAGGTGTTGTTTGAGACTGAGCTTCATGTATCTCTGCTTTAAAGGCTGCCACATCCGAATAGGTTCGCACCCCTGTTTCATGCCCTGAACCAGGAACATAGGTCAGACCCGCAACTTTAGTATCATCCATCCCCACTGCCGAAATCCCTTTGCTTGCATTCTGGTTTCTTCCACCACTAACCGAAAAGACCTCCGCCATTACGGCATCCACAGCCTCACCGGCTGCTCGAAACACAACAACCGGTTTCAAATTTTGATTCGCGCGCGCTGGAGCAGGAGCCATTGCATTTTATCTAATTAAGAACCATATGTTGAATCACAATAATGAAATATTTATAAACATGACAAAGTAGAAAAATAAAAAATAGAGATACCATAAGAATTAGAGGTAGTAAAAATAATATATAAAGGTAATCCCCTCGATTCATATCTCTTATAAATAGATATTAATTTGAATTTAGTAGTGGATAGTCCAATAAAGATACATTAGATATATATATATATATATATATATATATATATATATATATATATCCATAAAATCAAATTTAAATGGTCATATTGTGAAAGAAATTGATGAAGTGGTACCTTGATGCTTGGATAACATAATGAATCTACAAATGAATCCCCCTCCCTTAGTTATGAATAAAAAATAGAATTTTATTTTTAATTATTACTAAGACATGAGAAAAAAACTATTGATTTAGAGATATAATCTAAAAGGGGAAGACCTAATCACAAATAGATTCAAAATAAAGAATCAACCAAAGAAATAAAAAATGGAAATCTAAGTATCTTTGAGCTACATTGGATGAAGGACCCATCCAAACTACATAAATTAATATTATATCTTGGTTTACTAGAGGATTGAATAGTCCTATTGAGGGTTAAATTAAACCCATAAAATCTCATTGTATGCAATATTATGGAAACAAATAGACCTATTTTTTTCTATAATTTAATTCCATTGGTTGAGGTAAGTCTACTATTTTTGTAACCAATCTATATTTTTGGGTTAGTTTTGATAGTTCTTTTACTTCTATAAGTTGTTTTTGGTTTTAGGGAGTGGTGTTGTTTCAACTTGGGATTTTGATAGCCTTATTGGACTTTTGGATTTTTTTTTTTATAATCCATTATAATATCATATGATGCTTTATTTAAGGGTTTAGACCCTTTCAAAATCCCACTTCAAATAGCTTTGTAAAAAAT
Organism: Torreya grandis; assembly: GCA_037957365.1. Classification (NCBI taxonomy): domain Eukaryota; kingdom Viridiplantae; phylum Streptophyta; class Pinopsida; order Cupressales; family Taxaceae; genus Torreya; species Torreya grandis. The sequence goes on along the minus strand of JARHVA010000608.1, from coordinate 3,369,575 downwards.
ATTTTACTGATAATAAAAAAAAAATCAAAAGTTTGGATTACTTAGAGACCTAAATCAAAAATTTCCTAAACATTATAGTGAACTCTAACATTATTATGAGCATGAAAAACCCTAGTTTATCCCTTAAGTTTTCATCCTTATTTCTTAGGGTTTTATATTTCTCATATATTAGGGCTTGGATCTCATCTCTAGTTTTCCACATAATCATAATGAAAAATATAATTAATACAAATTCTAATAATGGAAATGATTTTATATTTTTTCATGATATATTTGATAATATAAATCAAATTGAATTGGCATAATATCTAAAAATTAATCCACACATGGTTGATGCATTATCACATGTAACTAGAAATGAAATAAAAAATGTTTCCAAGGACTTATATTATATATTATTCAATTATACTAATTTAAATTTTAGAAGTAATTAATATATAATGGGTGTTTATACCACTAATAATAACACTACTGTAACTATGTCTACACCTATGGATACACATGATTCCTAATAATATTATGGGGGAACATAAAGTATTTATAATATTTTTATGTCTATCCATACATAGCATAATTTATTTTATCTAGGGTTTCTACTCATGTGAAAAAATATATTACTACCATTATTGATATGTAATAATGCCTCCAAGGGAACCCAAATTTTTTATGTGGTTATAAATTATCCTTTCCAAGGTTTCATAACTAATCCTTGTTTTTACCATACTTAATAATAACTAATTCAATTAATAATAAGTGCACATTAGTTTTACTAATTATAAAGTTGATCAAAATTATTCATTATGAAATCAAGTACACATTCATATAATATTAATTCCTTTATTAATTAGAGTAGTCATCACATTAAAATAAGGAAATAAATAATTTATGAACAAATATTATCATTTATTCATGTTCAAAGGTACAAACCTAAAATAAATGTCCATTATGTATAAATATCATAGTTACATTAAAATCCATAGTTTTCAAAATTAAATAATTTTCAATAATACATATGAAAATATATATTTTTCCAAAAGATAACAAATACAGTGCATTTATTTGCTTACATGTATATGTAATCAAAATATTTTCTTTAATGTGATCATTGAGAATGCATGAGATCATTAATTAAGCCAAAAATAATTGTGTAAGAAGTGGAGAAGGAGAGTATCATAGAGGGATTTACCTTTAACCATAAAGCCTTTCAAATTATTCTCACACTTTTCATCCATGAGAGTGGACCTACCCTTTAAGAGGAGGATAGATAATGATTTGAATAAAATAAATAAGACAATGTGTATATAGGTAAATAATATAAATAACTCCACACAAAACAATGAAAATAAAAAAGCTAAACTAGAATAAAAATTGATACATTTTTAATGTATAAAAAATAGGTAATAAATCAATCCTACTAGATAAACTATGTATACATTTATTATGGCCACAAGAATTAGGAATTGATGAGTCCACCTAATAACATTTAGACTCAAAAAACCCTTATGAGTCAAAGTGACACCAAAGATTTTAGTAATCACATTCCCTAAGTCAAAAAATTAATCCATAGGTCTTCCCAACCTACTCATCCTAATTATAATTTAGAAACAAATGATCTACAGAAGAATAAATACAAAATTATTCTCGAAAAGGTACAAAATGGATAAGGTTTCACACATGTTTCATCTCATCTACCCTTCATCAAGGATCATATAAAAATATTATGTGATAGTTGGTCCTGAAGTAAAATAAAACCCCAATTTTTATAGGATTTTATCTTTATACTTAACATCCTTATTAAAATAACTTGTAATGGAATTATAAATACATATATGAATACCACCCAGCCATTTTATATTATTTTATGGATGTAGTTAAGTGTTTGAGATTTATTATATGCCACATTATATGTTGTGGAGTATTTTTATTGAAATTTTATTTGAATCTATTTATTCAAAACATAAAAGTATATTTAGAAAAAGGATAAATCATTGAGTTGAAAACATATATTTGCATTTGGTAAACAAATTAAAGTGTCAAATTTTCATAGAGATACCAATATATCTTATAAGATGTAACTATGGTATTAAAATTATATAAACAACTCATTAGGTTATTAGTAAAATGTTTTATTTTTTATTTTTTAAAAGTAAATTTAGGGTTTTGATTAGACCCTAAAAACATGAAGAAATAAAAAATATTAAAACAATTCTAAAACTATAATAAACTGATCCACTCAATAGAAAATCAAATATAATCAAGGTAAAAATTTAGAAAAATGTTTGCATAACTACCCCCAACCTTCATTCATCAGTTTCCAAAAGTGACAAGGATTTTTCATTTTCTTGACTCTTTACCTTCCTTCCAAACTTTATTTGAACACCTTAGTTATGAAATGAATTTTATGTCTACCTTTATTCTTAGACCTTCAAGTTATGGTCATTTTTTAAATTATGAATACAAATTGACTTAACTCCAATATATTATGAGTTCCTTTAGACACTTCCTTCATTATTTCCTTGATTAGGTTTATTTTAATTTTTTCTACATCTTTTGATGACCACTCTTGATTCAATATTTGAATTAGTGATTTTGGATTTCTACCCATAGGTACCTGACTCTAGGTTTAAAGATTTGACTCCTTGATCTTGGGGAATCCTTGTCACCCTTTCCAATAGATCTAATATCTTTTCCTCTCTTTTTTATTTAGTTTATTTCAAATCCTTACTACTTAGGATTCCCGTATGAAACTTTTATCCTTCCTCCTCCTTAGTTATTTATGTGACTATTCCATTTAGGCCTAATACCTCTAGTCTATCCATGACCAACTTTCTATTGTAAAATGGATCCTTCTTTACTAAGTGGAACTTCATAGGTTTTTCAATATCTTGATATCCATTAATTACTTCTTTTATCTCTCATTTATTTTCACCTAATTATATAAAACTATGTTCTATTTCCACAACTTTCTATTTTCCTTTACTCATCTACTCCATAGCCTTACGATTTGAGAAACTATTGGGGTCCACACTCCATACTTAGATTTAAAATCAATGAAGTGTGAAATAATTATATCTTGGGACATAATAATGTATACCCTAGTGAAGTTGATTCTCCTTCTTCACTAGTAAATGTGTTAATAGCAATAATTTTGATGGGTGTTTTGATATAAAAAATTAGGTATCTATTTTTAAGCCCTATCTCTCTTAAAAGGAAGATTTATAAAATAAAAAACCATTCCCAAGATTTACATATACTAGGTCTTGTCAACTTATCCTCACTTAGTTGGTTGATTTGAAACTATTCCATATAGGGGGCCAATTTTATAAATTGGGATTTGAGGGTTACACTAACTTCAACACCTATGAAGATGTTGTAAGTTTTTGATGACCACACTTTCATAGCCTTGACTTAAATGAAATATAACATTCTCAGGATTCATTTAACATGGAAAAAAGTTGATTTATACTACTATTTTATCACATAGATAGATGAAATAATGCTACAATGGTGGTAAAATAAACTTGAAATCAAGATGAACATGTAGATTTAGATTTAATTCATTGATACCCAAGATGTAAACTAGAAAACTCATAAAAAATTAAAAATAAAATATGGAAAAGGAGATAAAAAGGTCTTGTTGCCATGAAGAGGAAACTAAAATGTCTAAATGATAAAATCCCATGAAACCAGTCCTTAGCTAAGCCAAATCTAGCACAAATTTAATTGGAGGATGGTGAAAGAGTCTGAGGGGAACCACTAGGATAAAACAAGACCATAACCACCATATACATGCATAATAAATACACACAAGCCTCCACAACACTAAAAGTATTAATATATTACCTTTTAATTAATAAATATTAGGTCTTAAAATAGTCATTAAGATACAAACCTCCCTTACACAACCATAATATTGAGTGGAAATGGAAGATATTAATCTATAATGAAATAAAAATTCATAAGGGAAATATGTCAAGTTACAATGTGTTTATTTTAATTCACAAGGTTCCATCCTTTGGAAAGGATTTTTAACCCCTATAAATACAAATGGAATAAAAAAATGGAGGTTCATGCCTCAACTACAATAATTTTTAGATCTTCAATGTACTTGACAAGGCCCACACCCTAATTGGTTGAGCTAACAGATATTTAGAACAATTTAAGGAGTAATATCAACTACCAATGGTACTTTGCATCTCCAAAACACCATATTTTTCTAATAACCATTACTAATATTTGAATTTTGTAACCATATATTCTTGTATTATTTTAAAAAATTATTTATTTTGGTCCATCCACCATGCAAATTCTCTTTGTTTCTAGCTTTAAATATCATAAGTTAGCTCATTTAAACAATAGTTTTCCACATGCCCCTTCTTCAAATATTCAAAAGATGCAAAGATATCATGGTATTGGATAGTTATTTAGCATCTTGAAATATTAAATGGAATAGAGTAAGTCTAAATAAAATCAATAAATTAATAAAAAGAAGGGTTGAGAATCATGAATTTACTATACACATAACATAGGTTTTACAAAATTTGATCATAACTCGACCCAAATAAAACCACTCAAAATTTAGTATGAAGATTTGAAAATGATATTTACCAAAAAATCCTTAGTTTTAGAGACTAAAAAATGAAAATATCATGATATTGACCAAGATATGTAAGGAAAATAATATAATTGTGTAGTAATTCAACACTCATAAAATTGAACAATCATGAGACATATTAGCAAAATAAATATTTCATGACTCCATAAAAGTCATATTAACATTAAAAATATTATAATGCCTATATATTAAAATCTTAAGGTCTAGGACTAAATAAATGTTTTATAGATTTGACATTTAATATGGATGTTAATTTTAGGTTCATTATCTATAAACACATGTCATCATATTACTTTCTTAGATATTTTGTCTACTCCATACTCTTAGTTATCCTTCTGATTTATAAGCTCCTATAATGGTTCCATGTGGTATCATAACTAACCTCAAGGAAAATTTGAACTGAGATCATTATGCATCATGAGCCATTTTGAGCCATCAATCTAGAGGATTGGAGGCTAGTGAGATCTTGATTGGTTGTGAACTTTTTGTGCATTGATCTAGGTCCAGGATCTCAGGATGGTGCCACATGGTGTCTTATTGGGACTTCAAGACTTGGAGAATATTATATTTATATGCTAATTGATGTGTTTGATCAAGCCCCATTGGAGTGACACTTGTCATGATCCTATGGTTCTAGGTAAAGATGAAACTTAATTAGTTGAATGTTGGGCTCTGACTCCAAAATTGAATGTAAGAGTGACACACATTGATTTTTCAAAATATCATGACTCTTAAAGGACTTTAGATATGAATGATTTAAAAAAATGACTTGTTTAAAATCACCCAACAAAGTGAAAGAAAATGAAGCATTAATATACTATACAAAAATCAATGAAATATCAATGTAAATAATGAAGATTTATATGAATATACCAACTTGATTTGAAACTTCAGCTTAGTCTTTTCATGATAAGTTCATGTTTGGATTATTAAATAAGTAACATAAATAGGGGAAGGTCCAATGTTATTAAATAATGAATTTGATAAGGAAGGCTACCAATGATATCTAGATTTTATTAAAAGACTTCCACAATTAAAGGGATGAGACCCTAGAGTTTAAGTTTGGACTTGATCACATAATAAACATGAAGGGGATTTATAAATTTTCAAATACAAATATCTCCAGCACAAAGGTAAAATGACTAGGAAATTTGAGGCCAAAATTAAGACATTTATATGCAAAAATAATACAAGCATATTCAATTTTCAAGCCAAGGGAATTTTCACACTAGAAACATTCAAATAACATAAGGTTATGCCAAAAACACATTTGATTATTAACAAATGAATGAAATTACATTTCAAACCAAGTTTTAAACATGAATAATTACTAACTAAACTTAGTCTTCTCAATTTAAATGTTTTAGGACCTAGCTGGGCATGGAAAAGATGAGATGGGTCACTAGAGGTAGAATGGAGGTTCCTTGATTTCATGATAAAATTATGACATGTTGTGCAAGAAAAAAGATGGTGTCTCTATTGTCGAATAATATTGAGTGTGTAAATAATCCAAAATGCAAATCATGACACCTAAATAAAAGGAATTAACTATAAACAACTACTCTAGACAAAATAAAAACTTGAAGGCATAAAATTATGCTTTGGAATGTATTATACAAGATACTATTCTGATAAGATACTATCGATGTGTGTTTGAATGATTGATCTTATTCTAATTTTGAATTTACCACAAAATATTAAGACTTACTTAAGTAATCAAAACTCTTAAGGAATAATATTTTAAAATTTGTCTTAGGGGAAATGGCATGGGCATTGATCTACTATCAGACATGCATATATAACCCCAAAAAAGATACATCTAGATATAATCAAGGCCTTGCACCACTGCTAGCCAAGCTAGAAAGCCTATGGTAGAGTTTCCCAAATCACCCTTTTGAGAAAAAACTCAAAATTCTGCATTTGATTTTAGTTTCCTCTTGATTTTCCTTATTTAAAAAAAATATTTTTTAGGCTTATTCCATTTAGGGTTGGGAACCAATCCATGGGTAAAATGAGAATAAACAAGTTGATGATAGTATAGAAAAATTTAAATATTTTCAGTGCTTCATCAGCTTCAAATTTTATATTAAGTGCTTTCAATAGATCTAGACCAAAAAGGAAATGTTTCTGAATTCACATGTTCTATTTAAAATTAGAGGCTTCTAAAATTTTGAAAATGCACAAGAATTACTATAGTTCATGTGAGAAATCAAAAAATATTATTTAAAATTTATGTCTTATAACTCCATCCATGTTACATTAGCAATCTTTCATCCATCATACACTGACTAGTGAGGGAACCTCAGGATAAAATATATATGTTTAGCCCAAAAGGGGATAACAATGAGGCTGAACCAAAAAATTGAAAGAAGGAAAAAAATAAATAAAACCTACCTTAAAAAATAAAGAACGTGAAATAAAAGAATAAAATTAAAGTAGGGAATAAAATAAATTACTTATAGAATTTTCTATGATTTTTTAGTCTAATTCAAGTGAGGAAATATTGTTTAAAGAATTTCCCATTAACAAGCAATGGGACCACCTCACTAGTTGGACACCTTAGGTAGAAAGTATTCTCACCCAAGATTTTAGATATTTGGAAGGGACCTAACTATAAGGTGTCAAATTTTCCATGTTGTACCTTTTTTTCATGATCCTTGTCCCACATTAGGACTATATTAGAGATCCAAAAGGCTTTCATTTTATCTTTCTTGTAAAACTAGTGTTTGATGACCTCCTAATGTTTTTTAAAATTCAAAAAGGCTAGATATCAATTTTATTCAAGTTTAATGAGGTTTATGAGGTGAGCTTCTATCTTTTCATCATATTATAGGTAATCTCTCAAGAAATTCAAGGTGGGGATTTTTAGATTCATAAGATAGATAGGGTCTTGGCCATAAAATAGATGGTAGGGTGAAGTACCCAAAGAGGATTTAATTCTTATCCTATTAGACCATAATGAAAAATTTATCATGTTGTTTTAATACCTAAGATTTTTGTCCAAAAATTTCTTAATTACATTCAATTTTTTTAATTTATTGATTACGCTAACTCATTGTCCTAAGGATAATGATTATAAGAAAATTTAAGGATTACCTAATGATCATAAGCTCATTCAATTAATTGTAGTGAGGATAAAGTAAGGACATTATCACATACCAGTGTGGAAGTCATCCTAAACTTGGTAATGATGTGATCCTTTAAAAATTTAATCACCACATTGGTTGTACATTTATTGAATGGTTGAACTTCTACCCAATGAGTGTAGTATTTTATTGTTGTAAGGATAAATGTGTGGCCTATATCATAGTTTACATTTTAGTTCTCATGAAGTCCAGACCCCAATTTCTAAATGGTCAAGTTTCAATGATCGACTGCAATGGCATAGTTAGGGTACATTAAAGGTGTGTAATGACATGGTAGGTGGGAAAATTATAATATGAAAATGTGCATCTTTAAAAACATACAACCAATAGTATCCTATGAATAATATTTGGTGGGTTTTAGTACTCCCTAAACCATGTCTAGTTCCATATTTTACATGGAAGTCACTGAGTACTTGAAGCCACTAATTATTTATTGAGGCTTGTTAAGTATATACCTTCATGATTTATTACATAGAGCATGCCTAATTTTATCATAAAATGGTTTCTCTTCAAGTTTAATATTCTTATTTGTGTGATATTCAAGTTTTTAATACACTCATCATTTAACAATAGTAGACCATATCTTTGTACCAATCATAATTTGTGATGTCTTGATATGTATAATGTTGGCATGAGATCTATGGGTCTACTTAGGCTATGGATTAGATAATTCCTTGAAATATCACTATTTTCCTTGGTTGAAGCTCTAGGTTAAACTCATAGAGTATGGTCATCCATTTTCCATGCCTTTATCCCAATTCATTTTTCATTAATAAAGCCTTCATATCTAGATCAAGAACAACAATGAACACTTTACTATGAAGGATATAATACCTCAAATTCTTTATAGGTCTAATTAAATTAAATTTTTTTTTTATCAATCATTGAATATGAGATTTCAACATTTTTTAAAGGTTAACTCATGAATGAATCTATTATTTCATCTTCAGCCTCTCTTTTATGTGTTAACATATTTGTAATTTAGTTTTTAGACATAAAAGAGTAAATATATAAGGGTTGGGTTTAATTCGGACTTATCAATACCCATGTGTTTATAATTGTAGCCTCGATATAATTAAAATATTATTATGATTTAGATATTCAATTAATATTTGTATCCATAAGAGCATGTTATTGAGTGTCCTGACTATATATACAAAGCCTAAAATAAACATGCTCATGAAGTTATTTTTTCTAGAAAAACTCTTCATTCTCTCCTGCTACTAGGTAAACTAATTTGTACAATTTATTCTACTCTCTATAGGTCAATATATATGCATTTTTCAAAAATAATATGGTCCAATATATTTCCTTTAGTCATCCCAAAGATACATTTCTTAGGATTCAAGGAAATCCCATGGTCTCTACACATTTGCTACACCATCATCAAATATTTGATGTGGTATCCTCTATTATTTGGAAAGATAGTTAGATAATCCATGTATATGACTATGCATTTTATAATTATAATTTTAATGCAATGCCCATGGATATTTAGAAGGTGTCACCTACATTGATTAGGCCAAATGACATCCTTTTGTATGTGAATGTTCCCCACTTAGTTATGAATGTTGTCTTTATTTGATATTCATATTTGACCACTACCTAGTTATAACCTAAATACCCATCAAGGAATGAAATTATTTGTGAACCATTCACTATCTACATAACTTCATATATTTAGGGTAGTAGGTAGTTGTCCTTTTTGAGGCATTGTTTAAATTATGAAAGATGACACAAAGATGTATCTCTCCATTTCAAATTTTTATTGGGACCAAATTGGCCACCCATGTGGAGTGTCTTATAGGAGATATAATCCTTGTAATTATTTATGATTAATGGATCTAGAAATGGATTCATGGACCTTTGCATCTATCAAAATGGTTTGACTCCAGGATTGAGAGGGATAATATGTGTGAGAATGGAAGTGTAAACACATTAAATTATTAATAAATCCATGTAATGGCATCATTAAAGTCTTTAAGGTCTTATTTAATCATGTATTTTTATTTTTGAGTGCATGTCATGCCTAAAACTAAAATTTTCAAATCATTGGCCTTTTCTAAATAATTGTAACACTCATAAAGAATACCTTTTATCATGTTTGATATTTCTTATTCTCCTTGATAATCCATATCCAATAAACACTCTAACAAGACCATTCCCTTTAGTATATTATTGGTTTTCAAGTTTATAATTCCCTCTTGATGTAGATCACACTCTTTTTGGTTGGTTTTTATGTTGGTGATGAAGTTAGGAATGTATTGATCATCATTAAACACCTAGAATTACTTATATTATTAGTAACTAAGGTATTTTAGACCAAATACACTAAAATTTACTTATTTTAGAGTAAAAAATGGGTTCCAAGGTACTTTTGACTATTTCCAATGCATCTATAATGTAATTTTTTATACGAGGTAATATTTGTATATCAAATGCATCAAAGTCCTATATCAAGTTCCATACTCATATGTGGTACCTATATAAACATTTATCATTGTAGGCATATTATATTCTCACTTTATTGACAAATAATTTTGAATCACCAATCACTTTGATATTCTTCATTTTATTTCTCAGAGAAAATTAGAGGCTATGAACTAGTGCTTCATATTCAACCACATTATTTGTGCAAGTAAATTATAGATGAAAATCAACCAAATAGGACTTCCTTATTGGGTTAATGATTTAAATCCTAGAACCACACCCATTTATTTATTTATTTATATCCATCAAAATTTAGGTTCCATAGATGGTTTTAAGTTATGAGGATTGAACTCTACAACATAGGGACTATTGTAATGTCTAGATATTGGTTCACTTCCTCATTTTTTATCGAGTAGAAACTCTATTTCTCATCTAAAAGAGACTTTTTATCTTGATATTCAGTGGGTTTTATAGGAATAAAAGTTTAAATAGTGTTCACTTCATCACTATTAAAATTTGAAAGCTCAAATCAATGACTTAAATCTAATTGCCATACTTCTTCATTTTCTAGGATAAGACTCTAGAATGAAATTATTTTGGGAGCATTAAGAAAATAATCCTCATAAAATTGGTATATATCATCTAATTATATTTTTTTATGCTACACAATTATCATATTAATATATTATATTTCATGATCTTCTACTTATTTTTCAAATATATACACCCCAAGTTCTGACTCATATGAAATGTCATTCATTTTATTGTATTATATAATCACGTGTCATCTTGGGTTCTCTATAAATTATGATTTGGTTTGGGATATGTATCCATGTGAGCCACATATTTGAGAAGTCAATTTACATATAACCATTAAAATTTCCTGAACCAATATCTACTCAAATGCATGTCATATGCATCTGGTATGCCCACCACTTAGATGTCAATAAATTGTTGAATTATTAGATCCAAAATCAACAAAATATGTATGTGGTTCAACTCACCCACTAAATTCACCTCTATATTATCTAGTTATATAAATTTTATATTTAATTTCATTAGAGTGAGGTCCAATTTTTGACAAATTTCATATGGTATAATGTTACCTGAGGCACCATAATCCACAAGACAATTATGTAATTTTTTTACCAAAAGTATGAACTATAAGCTTATTAGGTGGAGTTTTAGTGTTTTATTTTTAAATGGAAATATGTGCATTAGTATTATTATCATGTTATTTCCCTCTAGGAGGAGATATTATTTTTAATATCAATTATTTTTTATTAGAAATCTGAGGCAACTCGTACATAGTTATAGTTTTATTTGTTCTTTTGACATCCTATTACATGTTATACATAGGTTTATTTTTATTAGTTAGTTTATTAACCTATGGATGGGTTAAATTGTTCTTAAATAGATATGATGTCATAGGTAAATTAGGAGAATTGGGGTTATTTATTTAATCCACATCAGGTGGAACCTAAGTGTTATTCAAAGGAGTAGAGGTGGTGAAAGGGTTTTAAAATTTACTCCTCAAATGATATTTGTTTCCCCTTTGTTTCCCATTTGGAATTTATTAAAGGCATGGACCTTGTATAAGTTATCCTTAGGCTCAATATCATCCTCAAATGGTAATTTTTAAGTCTCCAAGACTAGGGCTATATATGTGTTTCCTCCATCCTAATTTGAATTATCGAGTATGAGAGCTATTTCAAGATTGTACATCTCATTTTAAAATATGTTAGAGGCATATATAAATTCAACATAATATATTTTGGTATGATTAGTTATGTTTTTACTCTAAACCATGTGGACAAGGTAAAGTCAAGCATGTTCACTTAGTTTGAACCCTATTGTTAGTATTTTGATTTGTATTATCTAGCGGACTAAGGACATTTCCATCGTTAGACTTGGTATTCCACTACCTATTAGTTATTTAAACGTTAAAAATTTATACTTTGAGGTGGGTTTTTTATGATCTTATTTTTGTTGTTATGAACCTACCTCTTTAAATTAACCATGTTGTTTGATAATATTTGGACCATTTTATGCATATTGGCCACATGAGGGTATGCACTAGTATTCTATTAGTTTCCCATTTATGGCAATGGGTTGACTACAGATGAAAAAAATGATTATAAACATTGGGGTAGTAGGGTGTGCCTTGTTATGAGCATAATTTTATGGGGTTTGATTTTTTAAAAATGAAGGTACTACTTGTTGACTACCACTTAAAGTTACATAATCACTAGTGATTGACATAATAACAACATTTTTACATGCCATGGAACAAATTATTGATTATTAGTATTCATCATCATGCAATTCAGAGGTAAATGTGGATAAACACTAAGCATGAAGTTTAAAGGGAGTGGATTATACACTGTATTTGTAATTTAATACATGGCTCCTAGGTTTGGGTTTATTAGTGGTATGTTTTGTATCAAATCTTGATTAAGCATGGGTATTTGATTTCAAGTACCTTCATTTCCATAATGATGGTAGTGGTCCTTTACCATACCCTTACAAGACTAGTTAATGATTAGTATTAACCACTTCATTATAATCTAATGACAAAGATGTGAGTGTAATAGGAGTTCTAAGAAACATGGATATCAATGGGTTAAGGGCTTTTAACTAGGGATAGATATTTGGACCATATGCTAAGATGTATGGGTATTTTATACTATGGTATAACTTGTGAAACTAAGAATTAAACATATTCATAGGATTTTGGTTTACTCTTATTAGAAATAGAGTGGTGCTATAAAATAATTGGATCAATTAAGAGCTTGAAGTGATTGATAAACACTGTCTGAATATCACCCCAAGAGGTGATAGAGCCAATTGGTAAGCATAAATACTAGGTGTAAGTAATTTATCCAAGGAATACAAAAATAAATGACATTCTACATCCTCATATTGAACTTCGGTTTGGATAAGGGCATTTTTGAATTCTCAAATGTGTTATTTAGTAGTCTAAATTCCACTAATTATAGATTTTGGATAGAACTTATTAGGTTCTTAGGAAAGTCATGAAGAATCCCTAGAACATTCATAGGGTAACCCCTTTGATCAAGACAGGCCTTCAAATTATCCATTTGTTTATTCTTAAGGAAAAAATGGATTAAAAAAGGGAGTGACTATAGCTATAGTTGAGCTACCATCTAATTAGATAGTTTATTTTTTGTTTTCCCTTTGTTGGTCTTCAACTTTCTATTTTCACTGAGTTATAAAATCTCAAATTTAGATCTAATAGAATTTGATCTAGTGTTGGTTCTCTTATTTTATAGTTTAACTTCTAGTATAAATCAATGTAGGGAAAGTTTTCTAAAGCATATCAATTTGAGATTTGTCTACAATTATAAATTTTTTCATGCACCCTCTTTCTATCATCAATATTTTAATGGGTGTTTTGACACAAAAAATTATGTAGATTTTGTTAATCCCTATCTCTCATGAAAGGAAGATTTATATAAGAAAAACCACCCCAAGGTATATATCTACTAGGTCTTGGTGATTGATACACATTTATTTGGTTGATGTGAAACTATTTCATAAAAAGGGCCTATTTTAAAAAATGGGATTTCAAGGTTACACTAACTTCAACACCTATAAGTAGGTTGCACATTTTTTATGACCACACTTGCATAACCTTGCCTTAAATGAAGTTTAGAATTCTCAAAATTCATATAACATTGAAAAATATAATTTATAATACTATTTTATCATATACATATATGCAATGATGTTATAATGGTGGTAAAATAAAATTTAAATAAATATGAATATGTAGATTCATATTGCATTCATTGATAGCCAAGATGTAAACTAGAAAAATCATAAAAAAACACAAAAGAAAATAGGGAAAAGGAGATAAAAATGTCTTGTTACCATGAAGAGGAAGCTAAAATATTTGAATAATAAAATCCCATGAAACCAATCCTAGTTAAGTTATAATTAGTAAAAGTTCAATTAGAGGATAGTGTAAGAGTTTGGGGAGCCACTTGGAGAAAAGAAAACCATAAACACCATATACATGTGTAGAAAATGGTCAAAATCCTATAAAACACTAAAATTATCAATATATTACCTTTTTATTAATCAATTTTGGGAATTAGAATATTCATTCAATTACAAGCCTCCCTTACATAGCCATAATATTAAGTGAAAAGGGAAGAGATTAACCTATAAATCAGTAAAAATGCATAAGGGAAATATTTTTGGTTACAATGTGTTTCTTTCAAATCACAAAGTGTAAACCTTTGGAAATTAATTTAAACCCATATAAATAGGAGAAAAATTAAAAAAATTATGTTCAAACCTCAAATTCAAGAGTAGTTGGATCTTAAATTCACTTGACAAGACCCATGCTCAAATTGGTTGAGCTAATGAATATTCAAAATAAGTCAAGAGTAATCTCAGCTTCCAATGGTGATTTGTCCTACTAAAAACTTGAATTTTATATTACCCCTTATATTTTAATTTTACAACCCTCTACTCCTCTAGGATTTTAAAGCATTCTCTATTTTGGTTCATCCACCATGTAAATGACCTTTGTTTTTGCCTTTAAAAGTCATAAGTCAACTCATTTAACTAGGAATTTTCCACATGTCACTTATTTAGATGCTCAATACGTGTAAATCTCTCGTATTCTTTGGAAATTATTTTGAATCCTAAAAGATTAAATGAAATATACTAAGTCTAAATAAAAGCTAGAAATTAATAAAGAGAAGGGCTAAGATTCATGAATTTTTTGAATATAGAATGTAAATTTTAGAAATTTTGGTCACTATTCAACTTGAATATAACCATTCAAAAGTCAATATGAATATTTTAAAATGATATTTACCTTGAAATCCCCAATTTTAGAGATAAAAAACATTGAAAATTGCATGATAATGACTAAGCTATGTAATGAAAATAATATAATTACCTAGTCACTCAACATTCATAAAATTGAATGATCATGAACCATATTGGAAAAGGAAATATTTCACAACTCTATAAAATTTAGATTAAGATACAAAATGTTAGAATACCTCTATATTAAAATCCCAAGGTACATGACGAAATAAATTCTTGATATCTCTAATGTTTGTGACATACATCAAATTTGGGTTCATTATCTATGAAGATATGGTATCATGCTACTTGCTCAGATATTCTATCAAGATTTTTATACAATTATGCCATGTGGCACAATCATTAAAATTTTTGTTACTTCATACTCTTAATTCCCCTTCTGATTTCTAGGCTCCCATGATGGTGCCACACTGCATCATCATAGACCCTAAATAAATTTTTTAATTGATATCATTATGAGTCATGGGCCCTTTTGAGCCATTGATATAAAATATTAGATGGCTATCAAGATCTTGATTGGTTGGGAAATTTTTGTACATTGCTTTGAGTTTGGGATCTTGAGATGGTTCCACATGGAATCATCTCAGGCCTTAGGGTCTCAAAGACTCTTATATTGATTTGGTGACTATTGAATTCAGTCAGGTCCCATATTAGTGATACTTGTCACCATCCAATGGTTATAGGGAAGGTTTATACTTAGTCATTTGAATGCTAGGCTCTGACTCTGTGGCTGAACACAATAGTGACATGCACTAATTTCCTAGAATATCTTGGTTTAGAAAGGAATTTTGATGTGAACGTTTTCAAAAAGTGACTAAGTTATAATTACCTAACCAAGAAATATAAAATGAATATTTAATATATCATGCAAAAATAAATGAAGGCTCAATGTAAAAAAGAAGATTTATCCAAATAAACCAACTTTATTTGATACTTCATCTCATTTTTTTCTTATGAAGTGCATGCTTGGATTATTAAATAAGTCACATAAATAAAATTAAGTTACAAGGTGATTTAATCATGAATTTAACAAGGATACCAATGATATCTTAATTTTATCAAAATATTTCCACAATGAAAGGCATGAGATACATAATAAAAATGAATGGGATTTATATATTTTATAATGAAAATAGATCCAACACAAAGGTAAAATTACTAGAAAATTTGAGGCTAACATTACGACATTTATATATGAAAATAATAAAAGCATATCCAGTTCCAAGCCAAGGGAATTTTCACACTATAAAATATTTAAATAACCTAGGGTTATACCACAAGCACATTTCAATATTAATAGATTAATGAAATAATAGTTTTAGATCAAGTGATAAACATGAACAATTACCAACTAAACTTAGTCTTCTAAATGGAAATATTTCAAGATCCACATCAACATTGGAAATATGAGATGGTTCACCAAAGCAAAAATGGAGCTTCCCTAATCTCATGAAGAAATTAGGGCACATTGTGCAAAAAAAAAAATTGTCCAATATATGTGGATATTCCTATCAACATTTTATCCTCCCAGAATTCCATGGGGAAACCTAGAAATATTACCCAAAGAGGTAATAATTTTAAGGTATCCTTGAGAGAGTCAAAATCCAACTTATAGTTTTATAAAACTAAGTTGACTTTTCAAAAGAACCAAGGTCCTCCTTATAGAACATTTTATAAGTCTTCCTATTTTAGAAAATAAAAAAAAGAAGAAACCACTGGCCATGGATAATATATCCATGTGGATTTTTGGATTCCAATTCCTTATTGTCTATTCTTTAACCATGTCTATATTGGGTCAATTCTTAATAAACTACCCTATCATGATATTTTCAAGATTGAAAATTTCCCTCTTAAGCATCTCATTAGAAATTAATAATGAAATTTCTTCATCCCTTGAAGAGCTTAAACCTTTAAATTTCAAATTATTTGGAGTGGAGATTGACTTACCTAATTTACATTCCACCTAAGATATGTCATCCTTCCCTCCTAATTTAATATATGCCTGAACATTCTCAACATAAGTTTGATGACCTTATTTATTTCCATTATTGTCTTCCTTCATTCCATACAAATTTATATCTTCAACTTTTCCCTCACCTTGTTACTCCGTATTCCTTCTTTCGCATTCCATTTTTTAGAAAAAATATTTATTGTCTTTCCTCCTCTTTAATCCATATTTATGACCCTATTTATTATGGTCAAATATTTTGTGAGAATACACTAAACTCACCATGTTTTTTCCTAATTTTTTAAGTTTTAGATAGGATATAATAAATCAAACATCAATGTATATCAAATAACCTTGGTTTGGTGTTTTGGTGTGGAAATATGTTGTTTAAAATTATAAAACATAGTAATTTAATTACCTAAGAAAATAAATATATTTGTGGCTCATGAGATATCCATGTGATAACTAAATTTCATAAGATAAGAATATAAAATATGGAATGGAAAAGATAAATTTTTTGTAAACATTAGAATTACCCACTAATTACTATAATCCAAATGAAGAAATAGAAAATGGAAAAATAATCTTGTCACTCCATCTCCATCTCCATGGTTTACAAAGGTTTTTAAAATTCAAATATACCTTAGAACAATGGTATTTTAATATTATACCAATTTATATTTTATAAATTTAGTATAATGAAATTAAAGGTGACAAATTTTGGAAAACCGTATCTTTGGATGACCAAATAAAAGGTGATAGATTTGGTTTGAATAAAATATTTTTTAAATAAAATATTTTCCATATTGAGAAGAAATCAAAGAGAGAATATTTTGGATGAATATAATGAATGAGCCATATGAATACACATAATAAAAAATAGTATATAGTGTAAATATATCATTATACTATACCCCATTTTTTATATTCACACATTTTTTTTAATCATGTATGACTACAAATATAGTTCTCTATCACACAAAATTAAGCCATAACTAGGTGAATGTCAAATTCATGATTGTATGGCTATATTTACATTTTTACCTGCAACATATAATCAATTTTTTTTTTTTTTTTTAAATAGGACATAATAGATGTTAGGTAAATATTTAATAAAATAATTAAAAGGGATTAAAATTAAAATGTATCTAATGGTTTTTTCCATCTATTATGATTTTTAATAACATTTGAATGATAATGTTGAAGATACAATTGTTTAAAAATTTCATAACATGCATGTTGTAATAGTTTGACCAATTTTAATAATTTTTGAGATAACCATTGCATGGATTCATATATGTCAAAAATTAAAATATAAAAATATGTGAAAAGGTGAAGGAAGACTTAGGAGACTATATGTTTATTCTAGTGCTTCATCTTATAAATATATATAATATATTGAGTGTTAATACTTATGACAAGACAAACACATGAACAATTATTTTTTAATAAATAAATATTATTCATATGAAATTTTTGAAAAGAGAGAAACATCCTAAAATTATAAATTGATGGAAAAGGTTTAAATGAAGGATCCATAAGTGTTGCTAATGTTTAGAACACTAAGATGTAGGTAGACTTAATAATTTATCAAGCTATAAATTTTTTGAGCTAAAAAAAACAATAACATACCATACATTTTTATAAATATCCATTTATAAAACATATACATACAATAAATATTAATATTCAAAAAGAGATATGCACTTGATATTTGATTTTAAAGTTTAGTCTTTTTTATCAAATCTATCCTCCAAATTCTCTTGTTTAACTTTCCCCTTAGGATAAAGTCCTATTTTTATTAAATATTTTATTTTTCATAATTATAATCCTACCAATGCCTTTTCACAATTTTTTTTGGTAGTTAGGTTATTATAATAGTTAAAATTATTTAGCAAAAAATATGATTTTCTCATTAAAAGAGTCAACCAACCCGTGTAGCTTGTAAATTATTATTTTTTTGGTAAGGAAACATGCCCATATGGATTTAATTACTCACCACAATTTAAATCATCTTATTCAAAAGGATTTTTTTGTTATTAATGCAATTCAAATTTTCCTACCACTTTTTCAAAATTTTGTTAGTTGTGGATATTAAAATTTATGCTAGTAAAAACTTGATTATATCAAACTATTAATTATAGATAATAATGAGGCATACCCACATTTTTAAACAAGTTAAAATGAGAAACAAAATATATATTTGAATTTAACATTGACATCATTATTTTAGTAGCTATAAGCTTCCTTTGAATTGACATAGATACTACTCATGAAGAATATTTAAGAGCTCTAGATTATAGGCCTCTTTTTTGACCACATATATATCTATTTAGATGCCATTAAAGTTTATAATTACATTTTACCACTTAAAATTTAAACATTTAAAGTTAAAAATATATGAATAAATATTACTAATGTTTGTATATTTAAACACATGGTCTTGCCAAGACAACTATCTCCTAGATGTGAAATGAAAAATTGCCTATTTACCAATATGGCATATGCAAGGGGAGGGTAATATTAATATGATATAATACTCATGTATAACTAATAGATAGTATAAAAATATAGTTTTATTACTTT
This sequence comes from Torreya grandis, assembly GCA_037957365.1. Taxonomy (NCBI): domain Eukaryota; kingdom Viridiplantae; phylum Streptophyta; class Pinopsida; order Cupressales; family Taxaceae; genus Torreya; species Torreya grandis. Next base: position 3,349,984 of record JARHVA010000608.1, on the reverse strand, counting down.
TATTAATATTATTATTTTAACAACATTAATTCATTTACATAGTTCTATTTGCATTCCCTTTAACTTAGAAAAAATAACAATAATTACTATAAATGTGAGATAATATAACTTACTTCATTGCTCACACCTAGCCCACATCATGAAGAAGACAAGGCCATAAACAGACTTGGCTACTATTATTGAGTGATATATAAATAACATAAAGATAAAATGAAGGGTTCCTAATATTTTATTTCATACATATAGAGAATAAAAAATGTGAGGGCGTAAAGGTTGAAAATGTTTTAAACTTGACTCTTGATGTTTGGCATCACTGAAGCTAACTAAAACAATGTAAATAATTAATATTAAGTCTTAACATAAATTTTTATTTGTTTAACATTAAATTTAGATAAGGGGATATCTAGGGTTAAGGTGATTAGATTAAATTTTAAAAAGGATGGGGAACTAATATAATGAACATTCCAATTAATAGAAAACTCAGACATATAATATTCTAAATTTGTATAATCAAGATTGATAAAAATTATAAAGTACCACTATTGATAGATATTGTAAAAAATTAGAAATAAATGATGATTAGTTTATTATGTACATGTATGTCTAACCTAGAATAGATTAGAAGTGGACTAAGAGGTGATCCTAGAATAGTTTTCAAATTATTGAAATATTCTTTCGATAGTTACATTGATGTAGGTGCACAACTCTACTCTAGGTGTCTTATATTTAATACTAACTAGATATAGATGTGACTAGCTAAATATTATAGGTTTTATATCACATTTATTATAATTTATTTATATCATGCATATAGGCTGTCTCACTTTTTTACATGATCAAAACCCTAGACCTTCACCCTTAGAATGATTGTGGTAAAAATGGGTTGGTGGTCTCACAGTTTCAAGATGACTTAAGGACACCTCTATGAATGGGTGTTGCTTAAATATCAAATAGTCTAAATATGGACTTAGACTTATGTATTTATCTCATAAATATTATCTTGTGTTTTTTTTAGGTCAACATACCCCCATTTCTAAAAATGGGGACCCTTGTGTCAAATTGTGCAAATTTGTACCTTAAAATTGAAATTTCACATAATTAGAGTGTCACTAGCATGTTTTCACATCATTTTCATTTAGATATCATCCTTGCATGGTATGGTTAACCCATTTTACATAATTCTAGTTTTCCCTTGTCTAAATTGACTAACATTAGATCTCTATGTTTTAGATTATAAGTTTAAGGGAGCCTCATTGAATGGACCATGTTTGGATTTTATGATTTTATCTCAATTGGGTATTTTTACTAACCTTTGGTTGGTCAAAAGCTAAGTTGAATTCATCCTATAACCCTTGGTCAAGAAACCCTAGCCTAGGTCTTCCCATTTGAAATTCAAATTTGGTAGGAACAAATTACGTGAGAATACTTTAAGACTATGGACTAATTTTAATTTTTATACTAAGGCTTAGTCATGGTTTTCAACATGACCAAACCTTAGTCTAAAAATTACATGCTTGGTCCCCTTTATGTCCCGATCCCCTTTTTCACCCTTTTACCTTAACATGGTCTATTATTATTATTTGTCAGGTCATTTTATTACATTAAAACTTAGCTCAAAACTTTGGCCTAAATATCTAATTTGTATTTATTAATATGAATAAAACATTAATCCAAAACCTTAGTCTAATTTATATATATCCTTGAACTTGAGTTAAACATTATGTTTATCTATAGGATCAATGACCCATACTTACTTGGGTGAGATAAATCAAACAATGCATATTGAGTCAAGGTTTCAATAAAGCCCAAAGAAAATGTAGTGATGACACACATCACAATCATGTTTACCAAAACAATGAGTAGCCAATGGTGGCCCACACCTTGGATTAAGATCCAATGGTACGTGTTAATTCATACCCACAATATCTAATGGTGTGAAAAGACATTGACTTTTCAAAAGAGATTAGACCAAATAATTTGCCACTACATGGAAAAAATATGCTAGCTTGATAGATACTGATAATATAGAGTTTATAAATTCTATAGGATTTCCAAGTGTCATGACCTAGGGGATTGATACAAATAGGAGCCAATCTCATTCAAATTCCATAGATCATGATCTAATAGAGTGTGTTTGTTCCCACAAGGTCTAACAACATGAAATCAAATTAGAAAACTAAATATAAGGTCCTTTCTATTGAGATATATACCTAGGCTTAAACATTATGCCATGTTTCTTTTATTTATGGGGACACTTTAATATGTTTTACACCTAGCTCAAGACTTTAGATTAAATTTTTTTATTTGCATGGAAATTTTAATCTAAGAATTTTACTTAGGATTTACATGTTGTTCAAGCCTTGACTTCAATTTTTCCTATTATTTATAGGAACCAATCTCGCTTGGACTCATAAACATATTTTCAAATGATCATGGTCTCCCCCCTTCAAATATTGTTAAAATTGGTTTTTTTGTGTTGTAAGATCAATAAAATCTCATTTAGGAATGAATAGGATTAGGGTTTGATGCTTTAAATTTTAAAATGGAACTTTCACTAGCCTTTGGTCTGTAGAAAGTCAAATTAAATCCATGTTTAAATCTCCTTGAATCCCTCATTCAAGAAACCCTAACACATGTTCTTTTGGACCAAATTCAAAATTGTCTAGAATAATTCATGTAGGAACACTTTAAAATGACAATTACTTAGTTCAATTATTTGTATTAAGGTTTAGTCATGTTTTTCAATACGACCAAACCTTATTCTAAAAATTATATGCTTAGTCCAATTTATGATCCAAGTCCCTTGTTCCCTTTACCTTAGCACAATATAAATTTATCATTGTAGGATCCTTTTATCATGTTTTGAACCTTACCTTTGTTATAACTTAGACTAAAATTTTAATCTTAAAGTCTCATTCATGTTTATTAACATAAACAAGACCTTATTTTTAAGATTTTATCTTAAGTTTCATATATCTCTGAGTCTTAACTTAAAATTGTGATTATTTATAGGATCAATGACCCACATTTACTCGGTTGAACATAATTATATGGTGCAAGACGGGATAGATAAGTCAAATATTTTTATCCATAGGACCAATCTTTCTTGACCCTATGGATCAAAATTTATGATCCACATTAACTTGGATGGCTGAGATCCAATGATGTAGGATCAATATTAAGACTAAAAGGGTCCCTTTTATTATATATACCTAGCCTAAGACTTTACCCTAAGGTTTCAATTGTATTTATTAATAAAATAAAACCTTAGGATAAAAAACTTATGCCATGAATTTTATTTGAAGGGTCCTATTGTTAAAAAAATACCTTAGAGATTTTAGCCTAAATTTTTGGTATATTTATTAATACAATAAAATCTTAGGTTTAAAAACCTTATGTTAAGACCTTTTATTATTAGTCATGGGGTCCCCCTTTTATTATATTCTAAGCTTATCTTAAAAATCTAGCCTAAGATTTTTTTTTTACACAAAATAAAACCATAGTCTAAAGTCTTTAACCCAAGTTATTTATGTGTCTCAATCCTTACTTAAACATTATACATCTTTTTAGGATCAACAGTTTGCATTTTCTCAGATAGATATGATCAAATAGATCATATCTAGTGAAAGTTTTAATGACACCTCTAAGATGGTGAGGAAGTGATAAGTGTCATAGTTGTAGCCAATGGACAATGAATAGCTAATGGTAATCCATCTCATGGATCATAATCAAATGGCCTGCATTCAGTTAGATGAGGAGATCAGATGGTGTGAGATGAGGATAGAATTTTCAATGAATCTCCTAGATTATGCAAGATTATCGCATGAAAAAAGCACATTAACTAGAAAGACTAATAAGGTATAGAGCTCAGAAGGCCCATGGGACTGCCAAGTGGCACAACCTCAGAGCCATATACATATAGTGACCAGTGACATTCAACTTGAGGGATCAATATTAAAAACCAATGTTGGTCCATGTAAGAAGATCTAATGGTGTAGGATAAAAGTAGATTTTTCAAAGGGAAATGGTCACTTTTTGAAACTTAATAATAAAATTTTCATGAAAAATGCCATGAGGATACCATGGTATCACCACATAAGTAGAAAATGACAAATCTAAATATCTCATGGGTATAGAAAATCAAAGGTATAAATTCATGATATGGATGGAAATCTAATGCATGAAGCTCACTTAAGTGTAAATAACCATTGCCATTAAAGTTGTAAAAAACCCCTGACATCTACAAAATCCTTAATTTAATCATAAATTAATCACAATCGAGTCTAAGAGATTGAATCATCATCTAAACAAAAGTGATTAAATCCAAAATCAAACTATAGATCATTAAGGAGAAATGTATCTAACTCATAGTCATGGTATCCTGAAGACATAAAGAGGATGTGGATTTTTTCCCAATTATACACCTCTTTTGCTTGGCCTTCAACACTTGAGAGAAATGGAAATCAAAGAAGGAAAACCCACTAGAATGTCATTGTAGTTAGGGAGGGGTTTGACATCAGGAATGAACTTAATATAAAAAATGACAAAGAAGAACATATAAAGGGGATGGTTAGTTACCTACTACTTTTGGCTTTAACTAAACCAAGGTGAGAGGACCTAATGGGTATCTCTCTCACATGGAGAGATTATACAATTCAATCTCCATGGGGATTATTGACATAATGAAACACAAATATGAATAAAACACAACCAAAGTTTCTCAATCCACTTGGGAATGGTTATCACATGGGATGAGAAAATGTCATACAATAGACACAAGCTACTAAAGAAAAATATGAATGTGATTACAACATTCATTCTTAAGGATGCTCAACAACATAGGGCTAAATGAGAGATTACAATGTTGATCTTTAATGCACAAAATGCAAACACATGCTAAGTATACAATATTTATGCATCTACAGTAAAATAACACTTTAGATATGTGAAGGGAATGTTATATGTAGGGTGAGACAAGGTAGGACAAGATTATTAGTTAATAAAAATAAAAGTGGAGGGTTAACAAATGAGCATGAAGAAATTCAACTAAATAGCTATGCCATGTTTACCATTAAATGTACTATAGATTAAAAACAAATGAGATGAAATCATGCACAAGTGATATCCTTCAAGAACCCCTTATAATTTAATCTATGATCCCAAGACTAGCCTTAAAATGGCTATCAACACCCTTTTCCCAAATTTCAAAGCAAAAGGGATTTTACAATCTAGATATACACTCTAAATGACTACCATGAAGATCAATATATCAGATTACCAAGCATGTAAAATACTAAAATATACTTCAACAATAGAAAGATAATGGAAACCATGAACAAATTTCATTTATCAATTGAATAGAAAATGAATATAGTGCATTCTAAATAACATAATAGACTAACACTATGTAAAATAATTATGTGATAAGGGAGACATTTATAATACTCTCAAAGCTTGCTAATGATTTTATAATTGAAACCAATCTGGCACCAAAAGGATGACACAGAGAGAATTCTTCAAGGTTATATCTCTTGACTCAACAAATTTGACAAACCTCCATAAAGGGATAGGCCCCCTTTACTTATATAATTGAGCTAAGCCTAGCATATTCCTAAATATACTCTAGCTAAAATATTCCTTTTTGAGCCTAGAGTCTGTTAAACCTTGTAACAAACATGATTCCTCATATATGCTCATGATCTTGTGATGATGGAAATATTGATCCCCCACCTTGATAGAATATTTTTTAGTTATCTACATGGAGGAAGATCTCACAAGGGACAAAAAAAAACCTTTGTCATATTGGAAAATAGAAAAAAGCATCTCTTTACTATCTTTATGATTATGAAAAAACTAATTTAAAGGGACATGCCACTAACATTCCAATTACAATGGTTTCCCAGTGGGAAATGAGAAGAAAGAAGAAGGGAGGGAAGGGATGGGAAGAAAATAATGATGCCAACTAAAAAATAAAAAATTAAAATATCTGATTATGCTCTAGAGTTGATTTGGATGATGAAATATTTCACTAACATGTTCTTATAGCTTATGTATCCTTTTAGCATCAAGGCAAGATTTCCTAGGTCAAGGCCTACTTGATATTTGAATTTTACTCGATACTCTTTAGGCCAATTGGATATCTTTTGAATCATGGTATACTTTCATCCAAAAATATCCTTAATATGGTTAGAAGATTTCCTAAGTGATACTAATTATTTTATTTTATCAACATCAAAGGACTCTTGTGATGCATCAATGAGGTTTCTTAGAGAAGTACATAATACCTCTTCCTCTAAATAAGTTGAATAATCAAGGCTTACCATCTTCCTTAGTGAATCATCTATCTATTTTATTGTAGTCTTGATGGATTTCTCTTCTCCTTTCAAATCAAATATTCCATCTTTGATCATCGCCAATCAATGTTTGATTGCCATTTGACACTCTTCAGGACTCATGTCCTCATTTGGAGTAATGATCTCCTTAGCTATTAAAGTATTTATGCCCATCTTGTAAAATTCATTCATTTTTACCAAGGATTCTTCCCACTTCTTAATTTCTACCTAATAAATAATCATTTGGGCATCATAATCCCTCTTATCATCCACTATATTATTTAAGCATTTCAATGCTGAGTGGATTACTTCTTTGATCCTAGTGCACAAATCTTATTGCCATTTTTATGTCACTCTCCCTCTATATTTTAGGTCATCAATTTGGCTAAAATATAATGAATCTTTTGATAAAATAGGATTATTTGGAGAAATATTGGTAGTTGGAGTTAATACCTTGGGCTCACTCAATATCTTTTGTAAGTACTAGATCATAACTTGATTCTATACCTTCAACTCCTCCTTGATGGCTTTATATTTATCTATTTGGTGAGCAACCATGTTCATCAAAACCTATGAGCTATGATTTAGGTCATTCCTTGATGGCTCACCTAGACTGTATCTATAAATATTGGAACTCTCAAGGGGAGCATATTTCTTCAAAACATCCTATGGGGGAATGGATATCTCCACATTCCTTTCTCTTGTAGTAGTGAATGTGGTCCTAGAGTGTGTCTTGGACTTATTTGGGGGTTTGGATTTTTATGCCTAAGTTATCTTCACTAAATATATCTCCCTAATATTTTTCATGAATTCATTCTTTTCCTTAACATGTTATTTGACCCAGAAAAGGGGTCTAGTCTGAAATCCAATTGATGTAGTATATATTGATGCAAGCTTTGAGATAGTGTAAGGTGGTGTCATTAGAGTACCTAATGTAGGAAGTGCCACAATAATGGGTAATGGAATCAATAAAAAATTCTAAATGTATTCATTACTTTTTAACTCCCCTCCACCTTTGTTTTCTCTAGGTTCCCTTCTAGGTTTGGCTCTATCTGCTCCAAAATTTTAAAATATGGTTTGAACTAGTGAGACTCCTTGAGCAAATTTTTAATGGAACTCCATTGTCCTGATAACTAATTAGAAGGTTTTTCACCCACTTCACCTTCTTTATTTAATTGATCTTTAGGTATGGATGAGGTTATGGTGACCTCCTTATTACCTTTAGATAACTCTTCACCAATCATGGCCTTTAGACCTTTATTATGGATTTAATCATGGACCTTGATGTGAGGAAGGAGACCTCAATGTACTTCAATTGAAGTAAAATTTCTTGAAGTACCATCCTTAGCATATTTATTTGACTAATCCAATTCTTTATTAACCTCTATATGGGTGGGGGTACCCGTTTGTAGGTTTGCTCCCCCACTTTCCTTTATACTTGACTTTTCCTCTAGTGCTAAACTTGACATCTTTAGAAGGGAAGGGATAAATTTTGATACCTATGGAGTTACTTTTATTCCTTATTCAACCACCCCTTCAAGACAAGTGGTAACTTGAATATCCTACATTGGCTCCACCTTAGTTTCCTCATTAGATTTATTCAATTCTTCAACTTCACCTTGATCACCCTGGCCCGATGATTGGGTGATGACATTTTCAATAAATGTCTCTATATCTATTGAGACCATCTATTTATATTTAGGGACCTAAACTTGAGTGACCACCTTAACCCCAAATTGCATAACATCTTCAAAAGAGAGGATAATTTGAGGCTAGAATTTCTTCCTCATTACCCTTAATTTTTAATCATGATGAACCATCTTCTGTAAATATACCAATCACTAGGACATTCATTAGGGTCTTAGGTATTTCCCACAAAGTTCCCCATCTAATTTTTACTTGAGGATAAGTGAATGTTTGATGCTTATTCATTACCTTGACAATGGGCCTATCTTCATCTAAGTCTTCTTCATCAGTCATATATCTCAATCTCTAAGCATATGAGGATTGATATTCTTTCCTTTTCATAGGGAGTTCATTAGGTCCTTGAACACAACCTCCTTCATTTTTTTAGGAATCTTAAATAGAGGCTATAGGGCCCTTTTGATTCTTTTTTTCTTTTGATACTCTACCTCTTCTTCACCTCTTCTCTTCCTTGAATAAATATTTGGGGGAGGGACAACTATTAGTTATTGTATTAGTGGATAAGTTGGAATAGTAGTTGGATTGACCATTGGGATGGCTGTTAGGATGGATGGTATTATTGGGGCTCCCTTTGATGAAATGTATATTGGGGTGGAACTAGCCAATGTAACCTTCCCTATTGCAATATTGTCCCAATTCTTAGCTATACTTGTTAACTTTGAGAAGGACAATCCTGCTTTGGACCATGATGTGGATATGGACTCCACATAAATTAGCTTGGTGAAATCAACATCACCAACCTTGTTCTTCACTCTTCCCTTCACTTTTAGGTGGTGGAGCTAATAAAACACCACTATGATCTAAGAGGAAACCCTTTACTACTAAGCTTGTTTAAGATCTCAATGGGTAGGGATATCATAAACCCTAAGATCAACCCCATGTTCCTTCAACCACATGAATGTTCTTCTCATGATTGCAATGGCTTTGCATGGAATGGAATCATTTTCCTTATTAATGAATTCAAACTATGAAATGGGTTGGGATTCAATATTGAAATAATTATACACTATAGATAGTGTCCTTTTATCATCCTCCATGTCCTTGGGGATGGGATCAATATTGTAAGAAATGACTTCTTACACTATTAGCCTCATATAATCTAGCTTTTTAACATCCTCCTCAGTAGTGTAATTAGACTAGATGTATTCATAATGTGATTGACATAGAATCACATTGGTTGATATGTTCACCAACCATATGATATCATATTTTGGCTTGGGTGTCATCTTGTCAATAATATAGTAGCCCATCTGTTATTCTAATCCCTTCACTTTGGCAAAAAAATAAAAAGAATAGTTTCTAATATCAACTAGAAATTTTTAGGGATTATTTAGATTTTTCATCATTATCATCTCATGTTGGGGCACCATATAGCAGATCAACTCCATCATTTCTAATATATCATCTAGGTATCTTGGTAGCTTATGTGGAGACCTTGAATAACCACTTATTTTGATATAAGTAAATGTTCTGAATTGAATATATGAGGTGCCATACTTATAAATTATGTATCTATATGCTTAGGAAATTATTTTGAGGCTCTTTAGACACTCATCATACTATTAAAGAAACAATTATAAACCTTATAGAGATTCTTCTTGAAGCCATCTAGAGTAATTTCTAGATAAAAATCATATATTCTCATCCCATTGGGATTCCTACTAACTCATTAGAATTTATTATTATGTACCAAGTTATACATAAAGTAGGAGGACATATAAAATGTATCTATGAATGCCTGATTTGAATACATTGCATCCTAAATTTGCATCATCTACCTATACAAGTTATCACTTAGAATGGTGACCCAACCTAGCTTCTTCTATTTATCCAACATACATATTAAGATTATGAACATCTAAGGCCCAAATTTATCTATGATGGGAATCCAATAAACTTTGGTTATCATAGAAATCAAATAATGGGTCAATTCCTTGAATTCTACCATTTTCAAACTCTTAGACATTATTGAGACATTTTACCTTTTCTTGACTAGCCAATAGGAGTTGATAATGTCCCATATTTTTTTGTCATTATTGTCTACATATTCATGACATTACTATAGGGAGAGTATGATAATTTTAGGCTAAGGAAGAGTTTCAAGCATGGTGTTGAGGGCCAAAGGAGTGAAAGACAAGACAACTAATTGGCTACCATCGATGATAGTTATAATATCAAGTTGATATACTTGAGCACATGCAATCACTAATTCTGAGTATGGGGTAGCCAAGGGGAATACTACCATAGGGGTGATATAACTCATGCCAAGGTTGGAAACTAATGGAATAGGGTTGGGTTGTTATAATACATTCAATAAGGCCACAAAGTCTATCCCCTAAATGTTTATGTCTTTGATTCCATCCAAAATAGAGATAATGTTACTCTTCATAGATGTTGAAGATGCTACCATTTTTCCCTAACTATCTAGTGCAATAATTTAGATTAAAATAAAATTTCCACTCAAATTATCCTTGATATACCTTCAAACCCCCTTCAAAGAACATAACACAGTGATCTAAAAGAACACTTACTAAAAATTTAGAGGGCTGTAGGAAATTGAAGCTAAAAATCTTTAAATAATTCATCGTAATCACTCTTTCATGATACACGTAGCTAGGGCACATAAATGGATTGAAGACACAATCAAAATATTTGAATACAAAAGGTAAACATGAATGAAGGAAAATATCTTAGTTATAATCCTTTGCATCTTTAAATTAGGTTTTCCATTAATGCTTTGAAGCATAATGACTAATTACCAACTATCCCCTTTAGTTGTTTTAAGCTTCTTTCAAATGGGGAAGGGGAAGGTGTAAATATCTCCTCCATGGATCCATATAAATAAAATTTTTGCTGCAGTGCTTTTTGGGCCTTTGAGAACCTTTTGTACCTTGACCGTTAAAAGGCAAGTGGGGTAATCTTTAAAAAGGGATCAAAGATTGAAAAACCTTGAGAACCTATCATGTGTCATTACTTTAATTTATAAATCCCAGTGTTCAGGCCCTAGAGACCTTTTGCACTTACCCACCCAAGGGTAAGTGAGGAAATCTTTAAAAAAGGCCAAAACTTATAAAACTCTAAGAACCCACCACATGTCCAACTTAGATGTCATCTCAGACTCTCAGCGAATTCTTTACCTTTACACCATCCTTATTAATACGAGGAAAGGTGTAATATCCTTCTAATCCCTAAAATTAGTCATATGAGTCCCCTAAGATAACCACATGTATTTCATTAGCTCATCAATCAATTCTTCATATCAGTCACCAAAATACAATGAAGGTACAATTCAGTAATTTCATCTAAGTCCCTAGAAAATTTCTTCTTTAAGCTTAAGGTAACAAATAAATGTATATAAGGAGACATGGATATATTTATATATTTTCCCAATGAATCTTCCCAGCATGAAACCCTTGGCCAAAACTTAAAGTTCCTTCAGAACTATTGAAAATGTCCTCCATCTTCAAAAAGTGCCCTTTAATATTTTTTTAAACAACCTTTGATAATTTTGCAAGGGCAAAGTGTCTGAAGGAAACAATCCTTTAGATATTTTTTAAAGGCAAAATTATCCTTCAAAATTTCCCTTCAAGAATTTTTTAAAGGCAAAATGCCTGAAGGAAATGATCCTTTAGGATTTTTGTGTGGTAAAAATGCTTGAAGGGAAAATGTCCTACAAAATTTTTGCCATGGACAAAATTTTTGAAACAAATAACCTAAAAACACTTAAGACTAAAAAAATAAGGTATGGAATTCTTTCAAAACTTTTGAAGTGGAAAAAATGTTCAATGAAAATAAGTCTTCTGACTTTTTGTTCAAGACAAAAATACTAAAGACCTATTTCCATCAAATGTTTTGTTCCTGAAAAAGGTCCAAAAAGTCTAAGGGAAGGAATATTTTCACCAAGATAAAACAAGACAAAGGACTTAACAAATTAACAAAATACCCTAAACAAAGATATCAAAACACAACCAATTTTCAACATCCCAAATATTTTGATGTTGAAAAGGGCACAAAATAATTGGTGTAGATTTGGGTTCCAAAATCAATTCTTACTCGAAGATGTGTACCCCTAGTGGGTACATAGAGAACATCATACTAGATGCCTATCCATTAGGCCATGGAGTCAAAATTTTTTTAACAAAGGCAAGGAAAACACACTATGGGTGAACAAAGCTATAATAAAGAACCTGAAGACAAAAAATAAGGAAAAGGAGAAAAAATAAACTATGAAAACACAACCCTAAACAAGGAAACAAAGCAAAAAGGGAATATACAACATGTACATATTTACATAGGCTAGCATGGACTTAATCTAAAAAATTATTTAGATGTTTACCATTAACTAGAATCTCTATGATTTCCCCATCAATATCTCTTAGATAAAATTCATGGTTCCCTATTTGATAATTAATGGCATAAGGACCCATCCATAGGGAATCAAATTTACCATGTTTTAATTTATCTTCATGTCTACTATCATAGAGTAGGACCAAATCACCAATTTGAAAAGCCCTCAAGGTGACCTTCTTATCAAAAATCCTTTTGAGCCTCTCCTTCAACTTTAAATGATTTTTGTGAGCCTATCTACAAGATTCATCAAGCTCTATGATCCTTCATCCTTAGCTAAGTAAGTAATTTATTCTTCATATTCAGCTATCTATTACATTAATTGGTAAGTAATTATACATTAATTGGTAAGTAATTGTATATTAAAGGGTAAAAAAATGAGCTTCATAAACAATCTCAAAGGGTCTTCTTCCAGTAGACCTCTTGGGAGTCAACCTGTTAGCCCAGAAAACAAACTTTAATTACTCACCCCACTTCCTTTTGTTGACATCTAGAGTCATAATAATCTTTAATAAGTTCTTATTACTAGACTCAACCTGCCCATTCCCTTACAGATTGTGATTGGAGGCATATGATATATCAATCCCATAATCTTCACACAATGTAATTAATTATTTTTCTCTAAAGCACATGGCATTATCATAGACAATTTTAATTGTCACTCCAAATTGATAAATCACATTATTCAAAAGGAAATAAATGACTACCTGGTGGGTTGATTTTTTGGTAGGGATTGATTCAACCCACTTCATAAAGTAATCAGTGTCCACTAAGATCCACTTGTCACCAAAACTTGAGGCATTTGATATTTAACCCATGAAGTCTAGTCCCCATTGCTTGAAATGTCCCTCAATAGAAATTAGTTTTAGGGGAAGTGATCTAGATGATTTCATTTTCCCAATGAATCATTGACACTCTTCACATCTCCTTATCATAGAAATAACATCTTTGAATAGAGTGGGTGACTAATAAATAGTCCTTATAATCTTGTGTAGTGACTTTGGGAGCAAAGTGACCACCACACACACGACTATGAAACTATATAACCAATTTAGGAATCTCATGTTCCACTGAACACGTCAATAGGACACCATTTGGGTTCCTCCAAGCTAGATCATATTTTAATAAAATATAATTTTGGGATACTAACCTTAAGGTCCTCCTTTGATTTTTTATCTAAGTGGGGAGGATAATTCAAAGTCTTAAAATAATAGACTATATCTTTGTACCATAGATATTGGTTGTACTTGGGTTCAGGGTTATCAATAACCCCTTCCACATTTTTCACCTCTACAACCTAGAAGTTAGCTTTAGTCATCATCTTGGTGAGACCCATTCCTCTTACCAACTTTTTAGTATATATCTCTAGGTCATATTATTGATGTTTATTGACCCATCAACATATTTTATCAGTAGTTTGATTCTGAAGTAGTATGTCCTTCACCATAGTGTGAAGAACATAGGCCATGCTATTTGAACTTATAATGTAGGATCTGAACTATTTTATAGCTTTTAAGATAGCAAATTCTCTTTTTCCAATATGGTATATTTCAGCTCAAACCCCTACAATGTCTTGCTAGAAAAGGTAATTGGTTGCTCATGAACTTCATCATTCTTTTGTAGCAACACTTTAGCACTAATATGTTCAGAGGCAAATGAAAAGATCTAGAAATATTTTATATAGTCAGGACTAGCAAGCACTAGGGCCATTTTCAAATCTACCTTGATGTCCTATAATAATTTGGTATCCTTTTCCTCCCACCTTATAGTTTGATCCTTTTTAACATTGAAGTAATGGGTAGAGCAATCTCTATAAAATTGGAAACAAACCTTCTAATAAATTTAATCTAACCAAAACAATATTGAATACCTTTCTTGGTCTATGAGATGGGTACCTTGTCAATGGCCTCTACCCTTTTTGAATCTATCATCACACCTTACTTAGACATAATGTGCCCAAGTAACTTTGCCTTATGTACTCCAATGTTGTACTTCCTAGGATTGAGGGAGATTTTAAACTCCATACATTTGATAATCATCTATTCTAAGTGCCCTAAGTGATCATCCCTTTTATTATAGTACACTATAATATCATGATGATATACCATAATAAATTGGTTGATTAATATGGCAAAGCCTACAAACATTTCTCTATGGAAGGTGGAACCTACATTTATTAAGCCAAAAGGCATTCAGATATACACATAGGTGCCCCATGGGGTGTTGAAAGTAGTCTTAGACCTTTTAGACTCTTTCACTACTACTTCATTGTAGCTATAAAATCCATCTAGAGTTTATAACATCTCATAAATAGTAACATCTTGAAGCATGCTATCCATATTAGGTAATGGATAGTTATCTTTTAGTGAAGCCTTGTTCAAATTTTATAAATCAACATAGATCTATATGTCTCCATTTTTATTCCTCATAGGGATTATATTGGCCACCCATGATGAATACCTGATGGGTTGAATGATCCCATCATCCCTTAATTTCTTTAGTTCCTCTTGCATCTTGATGACCAAGATGGGATTGATAGGCCACTATTTTTGGTGGAATGGTTTTATACTAGGATAAAGGGGTATAACATGATGGAACAAGTCCTCCCTATAGACATTCAACTCTAAATATGACCATGTTAAATAGTCCTAGTACTTAATTAAAATTTTGATAAATGTTTCCTTTTCCTTCTTGCTCAGGTGAGTAATGAGCTAGATTTTATTTGGATTATTCTTAGTCCTAATGTTAATCTTAGTCACATCCTTTGACATATAAATATTTATAGATTTAACTCAATCATCTCTATAAAAGGATGCTTCAAGACTAACCAATCATCTATGGATGGTATTAGTCTTCCACTGGATACTTACTTTTCCAAACAAGGTTTCTTGTCCATCACACACTTATACCATGGAGTCTAAATCTATGATGGTTCCTTTAAACTCATCTACACAACAAAGAAATATTTTTATTTGATCATCATCATCAAAGACTTTCCAATGATCAATCTTGTTTAGGATAGGACTTACTAACACCTCTACCTCATATTCATAGGAGAGATTTCTATGTTCAACTTTAAACTTTGTAGCCCTCTTTACAAGCATATCTACCACATGATTAAAATCTCAAGCATGATACTCAATATTGAAAGAATCATACCATTCCAAGTAGTCCCATACAACATTATTGTAATAATTTAGTCTCTTCTATTTCATGGTGTAAATAACTTAGACCTACTTTACCACTAATTCTAAATCACCCTTGCCAATAAAATTTTGAGTCCATATTTGAAAGCAATCTAGAGGCTAATCAAGAGTGCTTAATATTCTAAAATATTATTCGTGCACTCAAAGGACAATTGGAAGGAGCATTTATAATCTTGGCCATTAAGGGCAAAGAAGACAACCCTTGCTCCATTTCCAATGTTTTAACATGCTCCATCAAAATGCATAGTCTAAATGGAGTCTTCATCCATTTTACCAAATTTAGGAGGTAGTTCCTCATACTCAACACTCCCCACAAAATTTCTAATGTTTGTATCCACATATAACACTTTATTCAACTAATATTTGGGATCTTCCAATATATGAAGTATTTATGGCTCCTGATTTAGGTGAACCATCTTCCCATCTAGAGGTATAGTGGCATAAGACAAGGCCATATAAATGCTACCCCCAACACTAATAACCCATTTTATAGACAATAACATACCCCACTTTAGTGGACAACCTACAACAACAACATCCAAACTCAAAAATCTACTAGGGTATTGTGCAAGTTACACTACCAATCCTTTAACCATGCCAATAATAGGTAATTATCTAGAATCCATGGTGATTCATCATCCATATGTTGTAGTTATTCTTATATAGAGCTTATTCAAGACAACCAATGGCATAATATTACAAGACACACCAAAGTCAAACATGTAGTTATGGATAATTAGACCATTAATCAGTAAGGTGGTATAGAATGGATCGAAATCCATATGAATATCTACCAATGTTGTTCCTAGATATACCTCTAAGTTATTTTTAGTGGATTCTAAGGTGTTGTCACTTTCCATAGGGAAAGTGAGAGAAGGCTCAAATTTAAAAATATCATTGGTAGTAACTTTCCCAATGAATCCTAAATATTCAAAAGCTCTTCTCTTATGCTCTAGAATTTTGAGTAATTCCATAAAGGGAACTATGACCTTCAATTGACTCAAAACATGGACCATGTCATAGATAATATATTTAGGCAATGGAGTATTGATGGGTAGACTTTTAAAACTTTCATTTGGGATACACCCCTCAAGAGTCAGGGGAATAGAAGTAGGAGATCTAGCATTCTTAACTTCACTCTTCAAGGGAGGCTTCCTAGAAACATCCTTCTTGGAAATACTAGAAAATAGGAGAGTTATATTCTTGGCCTAAGTAACTTTTAGCTTATCATTGTAAGGTATAGAAATAGGCTTGGTGTAATTTGACACCTCCTTACTCCCTTTGGTCTCTTTCTCTTTTGTCTCTACTTTTGGACCAGTGCAGTCTTTATCTTTTGGAGGAACATTTCAATATTTACTTCTCAAATTATATTCCTTATTCTCTTACGCAAATTCTATGTGGATCATCAATTTCTAGTCCTCAATTAATGGAAGTGAATCTCCATATTTATATTTCATCATTGATCTCAAAAACTCAAAATCATGAATAAGCAATTCATATTCATGCATCATATTTATTTCACAGATGAAATTTAGGTTTGGGACCATTATCTTTTCACATGTTCTCCATAATTCTTCAAAATTAGTAGCACTCATCAGCTCTATAAATGGAGAAGTAACCATCACATCTAGTTCACCATCTTTGAAAGTAAAACATTCATAGACTAGGGTGCCTTCATAATTAGGAATAGTTGATGCACTCACAATATAGATGTCATATTCATCAAATGTAGATTCAACTCATTCAACACCTTAACCATCACTATTAACTATACTACATGAAATATGAGGAAGGAAGCACTTGTCACACAAGTCGATATCATAGTCAATTGTATTAACCTTTGAAACTAAAGGATTCAATACTTCCCTTCCACTTCCCTGATTCTAGTTTCTCTCATGCTTGTCATTTCTCATAAGCCATTTTACCTTTTCATTATTCATACCTTATAAATCTGGTCTACCATGACCTTGGTCCCTAGTATGATTTCTTTTCTCTCTCATATGATCCCTCCTATCATCATGGTTAAAAGAACCCTGAGATAACCCTTTCTCTGCTCTAGCTAACTTGTAAGAAATTTCTTTCATAGTAGTAGATAGAGTCTTCATAGTTTCCTCCAAATCTAAATTCTTATGGGAGGATTGAGGCTTTTTAGGATTCACCAATTTTACATCAACCCTCTTATTCAAAGGATTACCCATAGCTTTTATATTATTATCTATTTGGATAACCAAATTAAAGGCCATCCTTATATTTGTGGGAGATTTGTCTCTAAGATAATAAGCTTCCTTCCTATCAAATGCATCTCAATACTTAATAAAATAAGAATAACCACTAAGTCTTATGTCCTCTAGCATCCTTCTCAACACCTTGTTGAATCTAAAATTAAAATATTTAACACACTCATTAGGATTATTCTTGAGGCTCTCAAATTTGGCATGAAAGAATCTAGGATCAATACTATCACCAAAATACATTTTAAATACATTAATCATAGCTTTCCATGTATCTATGTATCCATTAAGGAGGGATTTGAACCACTACTAGGCCTCTTCCTCAAGTGTCTTCATAAATATATCTATGCACACATCTTCTAAATCAATTTCATAATCTTCAATAACATTCAAGAAAGTTTTTAAATGGTGTACCCCAGACACAACATTGTTCCCTTGAAATTTAGGCAATATATTTCTAACTTTAATGGGAAATATATTAGGTAAACCATGCATACCATAAAAGTTCATAGGTCTAAACCTTGGGATCTCAAATGGTCTACAGCTATTACCCAGACCTTGATCATCTTCTCCATCATAGTCACTACTTGCATTAAACCTCCTTCTTCTCATATCACAACCCCCCATATCTGAATCTAAAGATGAAGATGAAATAGGGGAAAAATATGAATGAATATTATGGGGAGGAATTAAAGGAGGGGAAATAGAATAATTCTTGAATGGCCTCATAGGAGGATAAATAATTCTTTGTGGAGAATGAGCTTGACTTACAAGGAGATTAGATTTCTCAAAAGGGATTTGATATCCTTCAACCAAAGGGATATTTGATAAAAGGGGGAAAATAAAATGGGGGACAAACTATTTAGGTCTTACTTGATTTCCTAAGATTTGGCCTACAATAGGCTTCCCCACTTATTTCCTTCTTGATGGACCTTTTAACTTAAGGATAAGCTCTTTAGATGGATCTTTCTAAAAAGAAGAACTAGTACCCTCTATATTTTTAGATCTAAATAAAAATTCTTCTAGATAGAGAAGAGTACATATTATAGGCACTAATATTTAAAATTTTAAAGTAATAGAGTTACCACTAGGCAAAAAATTATAGACCAAAACAAATAAAACTACTAATAGCAACTGATAAAATGAAAATTTTTCAAATACTAAAGATATTTCCAATAATGTTGTAAAAATTCTTACAATATAGGGGTGAACATACCTAGTGGAGTTAGGGCACAATAAAACTGGTGGGTCATGGATGCACAAAAGATAGTCAGATCAATGTAGTAATAACAAAGAACTTAACAAGGTGAAATACTCATGACACTTTGAAAGAGTCCCCAACAACACAAGTGACTAGGAATTCAAATTAGTCATAGATAATGGTTCCATAAAGTTGTTGGTTCCTAGTTATACACCTCTTTCGCTCAACCTTGCATAGTTGAGATAAATGGAAAGAAAAGATGAAAAACCCACTAAAATGTCATTATAGATAGTGAGGGGTTTGACATTAGGAATGGACCAAATGGAAAAAATGACTAAGAGGAACCTACAAAGGTGATGGTTAGTTCCCTACTATTTTTGGCTCTTCTTAAACCAAGGTGAGAGGACCTAAGGGGTAGCTTGCTCAGATGGATAGATTTTGTAATTAAATCTCCATGGGGATTATTGGCACAAGGAAACACAAATATGACTAAAACACAACCAATCTTTCTCAATCCACCTAAGAAGGGTTGTCACATGGAATGAGCAAAAGTTCTACACTAGACAAAAGCTACTAAAGATGTGTGTGTGTGTGTGTGTGTGTGTGTGGGTGCATGCGTTCATGCATGTGTGTGTGTGTGTGGGTGTGTGCGTTCCTGCATGTGTGTGTGTGTGTGTGTGGGTGGGTGTGTGGGTGTGGGTGTGGGTGTGTGTGTGTGTGTGTGTGTGTGTGTGTGTGTGTGTGTGTGTGTGTGTGTGTGTGTGTGTGTGTGTGTGTGTGTGTGTGTGTGTGTGTGTGTGTGTGTGTGTGTGTGTGTGTGTGTGTGTGTGTGTGTGTGTGTGTGTGTGTGTGTGTGTGTGTGTGTGTGTGTGTGTGTGTGTGTGTGTGTGTGCGTGTGTGTGTGTGTGTGTGTGTGTGTGAGAGTGATTTCAACTTTTATTATTAAGTATGTTTAACAAAAAAGTGTTAAAGGAGAGATTATAATGTTTATATTTAATGCACAAAATGTAAACACATGATATGTGTACAATATTTATGTATTTTCAAGTAAATAACACTTCAGATAAGTAAAGGGCATGTTATATGTAGGGTGAGATAGGGTAGGACAAGGTTATTAGTTAATAAAAATAAAAGTGGAGGGTTAACTAATGAGCACAAAAAAATTCAACTAAATGGCTATGTCATATTTACCAGCAAATGTAATATATATCATAAATTAATGAGATGAAATCATGCACAAGTGATATCCTTCAAGAACCCTTTCTAATTGAATCTATGAGGCTAAGACCACCATTAAAAAGGCTATCAAAACCTTATTCCCAAATAAGTAGAAAGGATTTTAAAATCTATATATACACTCTAAATGACTACCATGAAGATGAATATATTAGATTACCAAGCAACTAAGCATGTAAAATAGAGAACTATACTTTAACAATAGAAAGAGAATGGAAACCATGAACAAATTTCATTTATCAATTAAATTGAAAATTAATATAGTGTGTTCTAAAAAACATAATATAATAAAAATGTGAAAAATAATTATGTGACAAGGGAGACATGTATAATGCTCTCAAATCTTGCCATTGATTTTATAGCTAAAACCAATCTAGCACCAAAAGGATCACAATGAGATAATTATTCAAGGTTATAGCTCTTGGCTTAAAAATTTAACCAACCTCCATAAAGGGATAGACCCCCTTTACTTATACAATTGAGATAAGCCTAGCATATTCCTAAAGATGCTCTAGATAAAATATTCCTTCATGGGCCTAGAGTTTGTTCAACCTTGTAACAAACATGATTCCTTAGATATGCTCATGATCCTCTAATGATGGAAATATTGATCCTCCACATCGATATAATATTTTATAGCTATCTACATGGAGGAATATATATTAAGGGACAAAACAAAACATTTATCCTCTTACACAATAGACAAAACTATCCCTTTCCTATCCTCATGATTACACAAAAACTAAACGAAAGGGACATGCCACCAACAGGCCAATTACAATGGTTTCCTAGTATGAAATGAGAATACATAATAAGGGAGGGAAGGGAAGAAAGGAGTGGTGCTAGTTAAAAAAAACCAAAATATCTGATTATGCTTCAAAGTTGATCTAGATGATGGAATCTTTCACCAACTTATTCCTATACCTGGTGTATCCTTCTAGCATCAGAGAAAGATTTCCTTGGTTTGGGCCTCCTTGATATTTGAATTTTAATTTTTACTCTTAAATATGGGTGATAATATTTTCAAGCATGGTATAATTTCATCCAATGAGCTCCTTAAGATGGTCACAAGATTTATCAAGTGACACCAATTGATTTATTTAATCAACATTGAAGGACTCTCGTGGTACATCAATAATTTTTTTCTGAGCAGTGTGTACTGCCTCTTCCTCTAAATATTTTTCACCATCAAGACTTACCATCCTCCTTAGTACAAAATCTATTTATTTTATTTCAATATTTATGGATTACTCTTCTCCTTTCAAATCAAATATGCCATCTTTAAGCATTATCAATCAATGATTGATTGTCAGTTGACACTCTCTGGGCCTCATGTGATCATTTTGAGCAATGATATTCTTAGTTATTAAATTATATATGCCCATATTTTAGACCTCATCCATTTTTAGTCAATATTATTCCCACTTCTTGATTTATACCTCATAAATAAGCATTTGGGCATCACAATCCCTCTTATTATCCATTATATTATTTAAGCATTTCAATTCTAAGTGGATTATTTCCTCAGCCCTGGTGCACAAATATTCTTGCCATTTTTCTATTACTCTCCCTATATATTTTAGGTAATCAATTAGGCCAAAATTAAATGATTATATTGAGAAAAGAAGATTCACTAGAGCAATACTAGCAGTTGGAGTTACTACCTTGGGCTCATTGAGTCACTTTTGCAAGTACTAGATCATAACCTGATTCTATGCCTTCAACTCCTCTATGGTGGCTTTATCTTTGTCTATTGGTGAGCCACCATGTTTACAAAAACTTGTGAGTTTTACTTTAGATAATTATTTGATGGCTCCCCTAGATTTTATCTATAAGTAGTGTAACTCTCAAGGGGAGCATATTTCTTTGAAGCATCCTATGGGGGAATGGCTATCTCCACATTCCTTTCTCTTGTAGTAGTGAATGTGGTCTTGGAGTGTGCCTTGGCCTTCTTATGGGGTTTAGATTTATATTCTTGAGTAATATTCACTACATCATTCTCACCAATCTTTCTCATGATGTCCTTCTTTGACTTGACCTATTCTTCAACCTCGAGAAGGGGTCTGGTTTGAAATCCCATTGATGTAGTGGATATTGTGTAGGTTCCAAGATAGTTTAAGGTGGTGTCATTGGAGTACCTGATGTAGGAAGTTCCATAGGAATGGGATGTAGAATCAAAAAAACTTCTCAATCTCTTCATCACTTTCCAACTCTTCACCACCTTCATTTTCTCCAAGTTCCCCTGCTAGGTTTGGCTCTATCTGTTACAAAGCTTTAAAATCTAGCTTGAATTGGTGAGACTCCTTGAGAAAATTTTAAATGAAGCTCCCTTATCCTACTAATTGATTTTAATGTTCCACACCCACTTCACCTTATTTATTTACTTGAGATTCAAATATGGATGAGGCTATGGTGACCTCCTTGTTTCCTTCAAACAACTCTTCACCAATCATAGACTCCAGACCTTTATTATGGATTTGATCATGGACCTTTATGTGAGAAATGAGACCTTGAGGTACTTTAATTGAATAAAAATTTCCTCAATTACCCTCCTTAGCATATTTATTTAATTGATCCAATTTATTATTAACCTATGTATAGGTGGGGGTACCCATTTATAGGTTTGCTCCCCTACTTTCTTCTGTACTTGCCTTTTCCTTTGGTGCTAAACTTGACACATTTGGAAAGGAAGGGGAAAATTATGATACATCTAGAGTTACTTGTAGTCCTTCTTATTCAACCACCCCTTCAAGAGAAGTGTTGACTTGAAAATATTATATTTGCTTCACCTTAATTTTCTCATCAAATTTATTAAATTTTTAAACTTGACCTTGATCACCTTGTCCCAATGATTGGGTGATGACATTTTCAATAAAAGTCTCTATATTTGGTGAGACTATCTCTTTCTCCTAAGGAGCTTGAACTTGAGTGGCCACCTCAACCCCAACCTGCACAACATCTTCAAAAGAGAGAGGATCATTTGAGGCTAGAATTTCTTCCTCATTACCCTTACTTTCTACTCTTGAGGGACCCTCTTTTGAAAATAAACCTATCATTAGGACCTTCACTGGGATTTGGGGTCTTTCCTTTAGTGTTCTCTATCTAGTTTTTAATTGAGGAGGAGTGAATGTTCATTACTTCATTACCTTGGCATTGGGCCTATCTTCATCAGAGTCTTCTGCATCACTCATATATCTTAACATCTGATCATATGAGGATTGATACTCTTTCCTTTTCATGGGGATTTCCTTAGAAGGTAGGTCCTTGAACAAAATCTCCTTCATTTTCTTAGGAATCCTAGTTGGAGGTTGCAAGGGCCTTTTAACTCTTTTTTACTTAGGTTACTTCAAATATTTTTCACCTCTTCTATTGAGTAAATATTTGGGGAAGGGACAAATATTAACTATTGTGATGGTGGAGCAAGTGGAATAGTAGCTAGATTGACCATTATGATTGATACTGGGATGGATGATATTATTAGTGCTCCCTTTAGTGCAATGGATATTAGGGTGGCACTATGTAATTTAATCTCTCTAATAGTAATCTTGTCCCAATTCTCAGCTAGACTTATTAACTTTGATAAGGACAATCATGCCTTGGATCGTGATGTAGATATAGACTCCACATCAATTGGCTTAGTGAAATCAACATCACCAACTTTGCTCTTCCCTTTTCCCTTCACTACTGGTGGTAGAGGTAATATAACACCATTGTAATTTAGGAGGAAACTGTTTAACTCTCAAACTTGTTTGAGCTCCTAGAAGGTAGGGGTATCATAAGCATGAATGGCAACCCCATGTTCCTTTAACCACCTGAAGGTTCTTCTCATGGTTGCAATGGCTCTCCATGGAATGGAATAATTTTCCTTAGTAGTGAATTCTACTTATGAAATGGGTTAGGCTTTAATATTGGATGGATTATACACTATAGATAGTGCCCTTTTATCATCATCCATGTCCTTGGGAATGGGAGAAATATTTTAAATAATTACTTCTTCCACTATTAGCCTCATTTAATCTAGCTTTTTGACATCCTCCTGAGTAGTTCTATTAGACCAGAGGTCTTCATAATGTGATTCATGTAAAATCACTTTGGTTTTTATGTTCACCAAACATCTGATATCATAGTTTAGCCTAGGTGGCATCTTGTGAATCACATACTAGCCCATCTCTTGTTCCAATCCCTTCACTTTGGCAATAGAAGGACATGAATAATGTCTAATATCAACTGGAAACTTTTAGGGATTGTTTATATTTTTTTCTACTATCATTACATGTAAGGGTACCATCTACCAGCTCAACTCCATCACTGCTAATATATCATCTAGGTATCTTGGTAGCTTATGTGGAAACCCTAAGTAACCATTTATTTTGATATACGTGAATGTTATGAATTAAATATATTGGGTTATATACTTATCAATTATGTCTTTGGCCACCTTGGACATTCTATTGAGGCTCCTTAGAGGAAATAAGACACTCATCGTGGTATTAAAAAAAATTGTAAACCTTATAGAGATTTTTTTGAAGCCATCTAGAGTAATTTTTGGATAAATCTTATATATTATCATCCCATTAGGATTTTTGGTGAGCCACTGGAATGTCTAATTATGTACCAGGTTATACATCAAGTTGGAGGAAATGTAAAATTTACCTATGAATGGCTTGTTTGAATGGATTGTAACCTAAATTTGCATCATCTACCTATGTAGGTTATCATTTAGAATGGTGGCCTAGTCTAGCTTCTTCTATTACTCCAACACATAGATTAAGATTATGAACATCTAAGGCTCAAATTTATCCGTGGTGAGAATCCTATAAACTCTAGCTACCATGGAAATCACATACTAGGGAAATTCATTGAATTCCTCTAGTTTTAGACTCTTAAACATTCTTGAGAGCTTTTTCTTTTCCTTGACTAGCCAACAAGAGTTAACAATGTTCCATATTATTTTGTCATTCTTGTCTATATATTTTTAACATTCTTCTAGGGATAGTGTGATACTTTAAATTTGGTGAGGAGTCCTAAGCATGGTGCTGAGGGCCAAAAGAGTGAAATATTAGACAACTAATTGGTTACCATTGATGACAATTCTAGTATCGAGTTGATATACTCGAGCACATGCAATCACTAATTCTAGGTTTGGGGCAGCCAAGAGAAATGCCACCATAGGGGTGATATAACTCATGCCAAGGTTGGAGAATATTGGAATAAGGATGGGTTTCTACAAGACATTTAATAAGGCTACAAAGTTTAATCCTTGAACATATGTGTCTTTGATTGCATCCAAAAAAGAGAAAATATTACTCTTCGTATATGTTAAGATGCTACCATTTTCCCCTAACTCTCTAGTGCAATACTTTTAATTCAAATAAATTCTTCAATTAAGTTATCCTCTATATACCTTTAAACCCCATTCAAAGAACACAACACAAGGAGATAGAATAACACTTACTAAAAATGTGGAGGGATGCATGCAATTGAAGCTGAAAATATTTAAAGAATTTTCCATAATCCATCTTTCATGTTGCACATAGCTAGGGCACACAAATGGCTTGAAGATGCAAAATAAATATTTTAATGCAAAAGGTAAATTTGAATGAATGAAAATTCCTTAGTTATAATCATTTTCATTTTGAAATTTGGGTTGTCATTAATGCTTTGAAGAATAGTGGCTAATTACCAACTACCCCCTTTAGTTGTGTTAATCTTCTTTCAAATGGGGAAGGAGAAGGTGCAATTATTTCCTTCATGTCAGGAAATCCTCCTTGAGACACGTGGATCCACATAAAAAAAAAATTTATGTATTAACTTTTGGGCCTTTAAGGACCTTTTACACCTTGCCCACCAAAAGGCAAGTGGAGTAATCTTCAAAAAGGACCTAGAGATTTAAAAACCCAAGAACCTACCATATGTCATTACTTTACTTTAAAAATATAGGCATTTAGAACTTAGAGACATTTTTCACCTTTCTCACCCAAAGGTAAGTGAGGTAATCTCCAAAAAGGGCCTAAAACTTATAAAAACTCAAGGACCCACTACATGTACCTTTGCACCATCCTTCTTGATATGGGAAAATGTGAAAGATCCTTATGATCCCCAAAAATAGTCTTAGGAGTCCCCTAAGATAACCATGTGTATTTTATTTGGATCGTTAAGTAATTCCTCACCTCAGTCAGCAAAACACATTAGAGGTGAAATTTGATAATTTCATCTAGGGCCCTAAAACATTTCTTCTTTGAGCATAAGACAAAAAAATAATGTATATAAGGAAACTTGGATACATTTCTATCTTTCCCCAATGAATATTCCTACCACAAAACCCTAACTTGAACCTTACAATTCCTTTAGAACTATTGAAAATGTCCTCTATCTTTAGAAAGTGCCCTTTAGGCTTTTTGTAGACACCCTTCAGGAATTTTTCAAGGGCAAAGTGATCAAAGGAAATAATCTTTCAGACATTTTGCAAAGGCAAAATGATCCTTCAAAAGTACCCTTCAAGAATTTTTCAAAGGTAAAATGCCTGAAGGAAATGATCCTTTAGGATTTTCATGCAAGAAAAATGCATAAAGGGAAAGTGTCCTTTGGACTTTCTGCCATACACAAAAAGTCTAAAATAAATAAATTGAAAACACTTAAGACCAAAAAGACAAGGTATAGAATTCTTTTAGAACTTTTGAAGTGGATAAAATATCTAACAAAAATAAGTCTTTGGACTTTTTTCTAAGATAAAAATATTGAAAACTTATTTCCATCAGATGTTGTGTTTGTGCAAAAGGCTGAAAAATTGTAAAGGAAGGAATGTTTTCACCAGGAAAAAATAAGACAAAGGACTTAAAAATTTAACAAAATACCTCAGACAAAGATATCAAAACAAAATAGATTTTCAACATCCCAAATTGTTTGATGCTAGAAAGGGTACAAATTACTTGGTGTAGATTTGGGCTCCAATAGAACTCTATCTAACTTTAGACATAGAGGGGAATATATTTAAGGACACATAGTTTGATGCAATGGCTTTGAACATAGTGGTTAATAACTGGTCCTAACTATTCTAGTAAATCTAAGAGTGACCAGTAATTTTTGAAGAGGAGGAGAACTAGAAATATTATTACATTGTGGCCATCTAGATGACTAGTCTTCATTTCACTATAGCAAAATCTGAGGTACTACATTGTATTGATGTCATCTCTCCCCTATATAAAGACTGTAAAATTGATAAAGGCATGATATTTCATGAACATATCTTTAGGAAGGTTGCATATATTTCTCCTTTAGAGTTTGATAATGACTATAAACTTCCTAAGCCCTAATAGACATGACCAACATAAATAACTGGGCTAAAAAAAATGACATAGAGACCATCCTTACCCTATGGCTATAATTTAGGAATCCAATATTCTTAGACTTTAGTGACAGTATCCCAATCAACCAATTTAGGCTTAAAATTAGGATGATAATGACATTAATGAACAAATTGTATAGAAACCCCTATGGGTCTCCCTGGTCTATTTTATGGTTGAGAGAGAACTCACTCCTCCTCTTGGGGAGGTTATTAGGATCTATTTGAGTAAAAAATTCTCTAGAATAAATAAAAATACCAAGATTTAGTTTTATATGATGTCATACTTGCTAGATACCCTACTCTCCACCACTAAGATTCTCAGCACTAAATAATGGTCACATGAGGGAACCTAAACATTCACCTAATATTATTCCAAATTTCACATTTTCAAGTATAAAGATCACATACAATTCATATGTGATTGTGTCTATCTAGCTTTAGTAGAGGCTATTACAAGAATATCAATGATGAGGTTCAATCCTATAATAAATAAGACTAAATAATCTGTACTATATTTATATATCCATATTTCACTATAATCAAGATTGAGGGAATACTATGAGCCCCACTTAGACTACCAGTTCATGTGCCTAGTAAACTAGCTGAACAAGAGGTAGAATACTATATATGCAATGGAAAATATGGTCTTTGTAGGATAATCCAATTCATGGGCCAACCATCCCTGAATGGTTTTTATATGTAAAATTTCAAAAACTTCCTACTTTGCACCATCCTTGGGTAATAACCAAGACTTTTAATATAACTATGCATGATGAGCTTATGCCATGGATTGTGGCTTTGAAAAAGGAAGAACAAAGAATGATGGATCTAAGAGAGAGAATTGGAACAAAGATTGAAACCCCTACTCCTCAAGCAATACAATCATTAGTTGTCATTAGGTTTGACCTAACAATAATTTAATTACAAAGAGTCATTGAGAGGAAAGTCTTGGTTGGAGGAGAAGAATTAACTTTTCAAAAAGTTTAACCATTTATTAACTTGACTCTTGTTAAAGGGTAGAGACTAGGGGAAAATCCCATCTTTGAAGAAAATGTGATTGAATTGGCTCAATCACAATCATCTCAGTTACAAGCTACCATCAAAGGCTTGTTAGTAGCATAGGGAAAATTTGTAATAATAAAAGGAGAATTTGGAAAGGCAAGCTATTTTGTTAGTTCCAGATGACATGATCAAGATGTTTGAAGCATCTTTATATGATATGTTTGAATCCCTAAAGTCAAAAGAGGGGATATAAAATGTATTAGTTTGTTATGATATAGTATCCAAAGGCTTAGTCACCTAATGGTAGAATTCAAAGGACAAAATAAATAAATTAGTCAAAATCTTGGTACAGGATCAAATCCCTAGTTTCAAGACCATCAACTTAGCTGACTTGAAAATAACCATGGGATTGCTTGTAGATAAGATCAAGGGTTTGAGTACATGGTATAAGAGCTTGTAAAGAGTCCTTGGAGATGATAAGGTGCTACTAAATAGGATAGAATAATTCTTTGGGACCATGATTTCTAAACCAATAATGCTCAGCCCCATGGGCCTCATAATAGATGAGGAATTCAATCATAGGACCACCTTGGTCATGTAGGAAGTAAGGAGAAAAAGCCACGGTAAATCTGGGATAGACAATAGTAGGTCCATGTATATGATCCTAATGGTAGAAAAAAATATTATTGACGTAAGGAGCATTAAGGAGGCCTTAGGAATAATTAATAGGGACTTTGGAGACCTGGCTGATCAAGAAATGATCTCTTCATGGAACTTTTTAATTTGATGTCGATTGATGAAAAAAACCATGGAGAAATTAAGGTTCTTTATTAGAAACAAGGAACTTCATCAACACAAGGAACCTAAGATAAAGTTAGTTAAGGATATTATTTTTGGTAGAAGCTTTGTAATATGGTGAAAAATAGAATATTATTTTTTTAAAGGCACGTAAAATTTGTAATCACATGGACTATAGGTCAGTCCACTTAGGAAAGTTTAATGTATTCTAGAACTTTTTTAAAAAGGACAACTATCCTTACACTTATAATTTTATAATTGGATATTATTGAACTCCATAATTCCTTACATTCTATAAAAGGAGTATTGTCACTTGTAAAGAGGGGGGAGTTTATGAGCCAAAAACTTTTGTAAATTTTTAGAAATTAATGTAAGTGAGGAATTTTTTAAAGATTATCCATATTCATTTATGTCATTTGTTATTATGGTTTCTCTTTCATTTTTTTTTTCTCATTTATAAATTTGAATAGTTCTTGTGAAATATTAGTGTTCACCTTTTAATTGTGTATTTGTTAACTTATGCTAATGCTAGGTTGACTAAAAGTTCTTTAGCTCATTTATTTTCATTTATTCTTCATATTTAAAGTGAACTTAGCTCTTATTTATAATCTTCTCATTATTTATATGTTTGATTGATGTGTAGTAATATTTGAGATCATGTTATTTCATATTATACATTGGTTAAGTGTATACTTGGAGGGCATTTGAACTTTTTCATGATGTTTGGGATGAAGATTATTAACATATCTTTTATACCTTACCCTTAATTTTGCTTCTTTTTTAACTAGATCATTATAGATTAATTACCATTGTAAATATTCATCTTAGATTAGTATTCAGATAAATTTTATCATAACTAACTAATATTAGATAATATTTCTTCATTCTTTGCAAAGATATAGGCCAAGGTAGCTCCCAACCACCAAAATTTCTAAATATTATTAAACAATCCACTTGTTTTACCTCTATTCTATCGATGGGTAATAGGATTATCACAACCTATAAATCATGCATTGAATTCTATAAATTTTAAAATGAGAAGTGTTATGTAAACACTCTAATCACCTGTGATACATACTAAGGTATCAACAAGTTGAGCTTCATTGGCACTATAAGGAGGGCCAAGTAATTTATAGATTTGTACTATCTTTGCTAGTTTTTGTGAATTGTTTAAACACCACTTTATATTTGTGTTTTTAGCATAATAATGTAAAGTTTGGTGATCTTCATGGTCTTAGACTAGTATTTGTGCATATTTAACAAATATAGACATTATTTGAAAACATATGTTGAATTATGGTAAAGATAGCTTTAGAATTGTGAACCCAATAGGTTTGAGGTTAGTATCAGTTATTTTAATCAAATATTATTAGATAATTTGCTCAATTTAGTTCATTTAAGCTTCAAATGTGTAAATATCAATCTTGATTATGTATTTGGATACATATTTGAGCTAACTTGATTAAATATTGCCATCATGTTTTGTCCTTTATATGAATCTTTGTAAAATTTGCTATATGTGCATTTATAATCATTGTTCTCTACAAAGATAGGATTTATGCATTATATTTCCAATAGTATTCAAAATTCTCAAGGTGGAATTACCAAGAATTATAATAAGGTCATGTTTAAAGACTAGGGAACCTTTGCTTGAATTATAAGTCCATAGAAGAGCTAGGTGGGACAAAGGTAAGCACAAGATTTCAAAGTCTTTACCAACTTCACCAATTCAGGGTGCTCCCATATTCAATCCCAATCAAGGTATGTTGTTGGGTGGGTCTTCCATCAATGTGATAAGTGTGGTATACAACCTTTCCTGTAACCTTAAGAAATATTTTCTAATATTTAGTCTTAATAGTAATATAATGACTAAGGAGCATATTAAGTCATTAAAAGTTGTTTTGAGATTGTTAACTTCTAATCATGAAGATGTAACATGTAGACTATTTCCTTTCACTTTAAAATATGATATATATGAATGGTTTCTAAATATCCCTAAAATTTACATTACAAGTTCGGTTGATTTTAATAATGTCTTCATTGACCAATTTGGTAAAATTATTAGTCTTTATGTCCTGTACTAGCAATTCATCATAGTAAAAGAAGATGCAAATGAACCTATAAGAGCTTTTAATGCTAGGTTTCAAAATATGTTCAGTAAGACTATAGTTCCTTATATCCTAGATGAGGCTTTAGCCTTAAAAATCTATAAATATGCCTTAGATCCTATGACTTTTGTATTTATAAAAAGAGTTATTGGACCCATAAACACATTAGATTTAGCTTATACTAAGACTATGATTATCAATGACCAAATTTATCCCCAAGGTTAGATGGATTACTCTATTCCCAATGTCAACCCATATTTTCCTACCTTGAATGTCTTCTCCAATAATAATTAGAACATACCTGCTTTGAACCAGATCTTAAATTTTAATGAATTACCTTTAAGTCATGCTCATCTTACCCAAAACTTGGGATTATTAAACATTATTGTGAAGGGATTTAATTGAAGTGATCAAAAGTCTTTAGAATGAGAATGACTCTATCTTGAAGATGGTCCAAAATTTAAGCACTAATTTTCTTCAGCTATAGAGGCAAGTTGGCAATACTGGGGAAAGCTCTCATAGGAACTTTTCTTTCCAAAGTTTCAATATGCCCATTAACATATTCCATAATGATAGTTATAATAATAATAAGAATAATAAGTCATCCATCGATAAGAAAATAATGGATATAAATCTTATTGATATTGATTTACCTAATTATTGTAGAGTACATTTCACTTCTAGACATTATGAGATAGATTGCATTGAATTCTATAAAGCTTTTGAAGCCTTTCAAAAGAGTTGGATACTTTTGAAGTGGTTCCTAATAAATATAATGGTGTAGGCACATCAGGTTTTAAGTCTGATAACCAAGCCTTCATGGTAGATAATTTTGAATTCCCTTTCTAAGAAGATAATTAATGTAATGATATTCATAAAGAAGTCAATGCTTTTCAGTAATTCCTAAAGAAGACCTACCCTCTAAGGAATAGGGAGCAAAATCAGCCCCTAACTATTTCAAAAATTGTAAACAACTTTGACACTCCTCTAAATACTACCTCAAATAATAACCCAAAGCCTCCAAAAGGAAGTAATTTTAAACATAATACTAATGCATCTAATTATTCCAATAGGACTAGGTATAATATTGTGGAAGACATGAAGAAAATTAATGTTAACATTACATTGCATGAGTTGACACATATCACTAAGAAAAGAGGCTTGTTGTTGGATTCCTTGTCTAAAAATCTTGGTAGGCCACCCAAAATTGACAACACCAATTCTTCTATGTATAAAAATAAGACATAGTCCCCACCTTTCTTGCTTACTATCAAGATGTGTGGTAAGAATTTACATAATTGTTTATTAGATTGTAGTACATCCAAAAACATTATGCCAACATGTATTTTTCAACATCTTGGCTTAACTCATATTAAATATAATATATTTGTTACTCAATTAGATAAATATATAATCAAAATAATTAGGAAATTGTCAAACGTTCATATTCAACTTACCTTGAAACTAAGGGTCCAGTAATTTATTGATATCTAGGTGGTGGACATTCCTAATGCTTATGGGATAATGTTTTAGATTAAGGTAAAAATAGGTTTTGAAGGGGCCCCAAAACCCTATATAGATCAAGAGAGATAAACATTACATACCGCCAGAAGAGCAAACCCACTAAAAAATAGTAACTAAACCAGGTTTTACATGGACCTGAAACCAACAAAATAAACCAGTTAAAGCTCCCCAGGTTTTACAAGGACCTAAAACCTAAAAAAACTAGGCAAACAACCTATAAACTAGTGCCAAAATGGCAAAGGGAAAACCACCATACCCATCAATTTTAATGAGTAGGGCTCCTCCACGGCTTAGGGTTTCTCCATTTTTCCCTAAGTAGAGCACCGTGGCTCAAACACCAACCACTGAGGAAATAGAGTTTCCCCCATGTGAACACTATTTTCTTCACTTACCAAATCAGGATGGCCATCCAACTCAGGCTAGATATCCAACCTAGGTTACATCCTCAATACGATAGACCAAAGCAAAATAAAAAAACATGCAAAATGATAGATCTCTACATTAAGCACTACGTACCAATGCACTGCTCGAAGCAGACAGCACCACCAACAAAGAAACTACCCCTAGTCCCATCACCACCACCACCCAACCCATCCACCCTAGTGTCTGCAAAGATCACCCCCTTACTCAGAGGAATTTCTGCCATGGCATTCAAAATATCTCTAATAAAACCATTGATCTGCTCAAAACAGGGTAATGGTCAGCATAGTGGCCACTAAACAGAAATCCAAGGTAAAAATATAGTTCCATGCAAAAAAGATTGAGATTTCAGTGCCGCACCCCAGAACCATAGATCCCACCATCCTCAGGTTGAGATCTAGTCTCCATCAAGCGAGGAAGCAGCCACAGAGGTTAGGGTTTTAGGGCCGCAACCGCGTCCACTCTCCCCTTCCCCCGCATTCGCTTATGGGATAATGTTAAGTAGAGTAAATGGATATATTTCCACTGACTATTCACATTTTTGGCTATAATGGAAATGAGTCCCAAATCATATCAGAGTGGAAAGAGAGCCTTAGATGAATCACATGATCTTCAAGTATAATGTTGTGAATGAAAGAGTCAATATGTTGGACTCAAATCTGGGTGTCTACACTCTTAAAACCCCTAAGGTATGTAATTATAGGACTTCTCATGATTTACATATAATTTGGAAATAACATTTTGGTGGAGCTAGGTGTAAGTGTATATCTAGAATAATAATTTTTCTTACCAATCCTATTGAGAAGGAACTAAAATTTGCTTATAAAATTTAGTTTCCTTGTACTAATAATATTGCAAAGTATGAAGCTTTGATTTTAGGATTACAATTTTCCATTATGCATAAGGTTAAAGAGATCTTGGTTCATGATGAATCAAAACATGTATTTAATTAGGTGAGGAGTAAATATCAGTGTAAATTGTCATATCTTAAGAGATATAAGTTCAAATTCTAGGATTTACTTGAATCTTTTAATGCTTTCAACATTGTTTCCATCCTTAGGGAAGAAAACTAGGTTGATGATGAGCTTGCCTCAAATGTAGACAATCTTATGCCAAACCATGACTCTCAAAACTTTAGCATTGAGTTGGTTTCATGCCCTTTAGTCCTAGATAATATAAACCATCTATAGGTTTTTAATGATGACCAATAGATCCTAGATTTCATGAGTAACTCAAGAGTATTTGAGGCCCATGTCATAGATGAGGCCAATGAGAATAATCTTGAAGAAGATGGTAGATTTGATAACAAAGTCATTCAACTAAATGACAATAAAATCCCAAAAGGCATGATTTCCTTGGAAATTTTATTTGATCAAAACAAACTAGCTAAAAACACTAGAATACCCAAGGTGAATGGGAAGTATTACAAAGTAGTTGACCTTGGACCTCAATATCAACCTTAGCTAGTTAATATTGGGATAACATGAGCATTGAAAATTAAAGGATAAGGACTTGATGACAAACTATAGAGACATAATAGCATGGTCTTATGATGGACTGAATATTTTTTATTCAAGAGTCATTATGCATACCATACCCTTGAAGGAAAATTTCAAACCTTTCAGACAAAGCAAAGGCATGTCAACCCTATTTTATAACCTGTGATGTTTAAAGAAGTCAAAAAATTATTAGATGCCAATATTGTATTTTCCATTAGGCACTCTACTCAAGTTGCTAATTTGGTGATAATTAGGAAAAATAATGGTGAAATAAGATTATGCATTGATTTTAGGAATCTAAATAAATCATCTAAAAAATATAACTATCCTTTGCCTTTTCTAGACCAATTTATACAAATCATTTCTAGTTCTGCTATGATGTCCTTTCTTGATGGATTTTCAAGGTATAAACAAGTGTTGGTAAATTAGGAAGATAGGATGAAGACTACTTTTACTACTAAGTAGGGCATGTTTGCTTATAAAATAATGCCATTTGGGCTAATCAATGTAGGGGAAACATTCTAAAGGGCCATGGATCATGCTTTCCAAGTTTTGTTAGGTAAATACATTATTATATACATGGATGATCTATCTTTTTTAAGAATAAGGAGAACCACATCATGCATATATATTAGGTATTTGAAAGGTATAGAAGGTATGGGATTTATCTCAACCCAAAGAAAAGTATTTTTTGTGTTACTAAGGGAGAAATATTAGGGCATGTTATCACTAAGGAGGGAATCTCTAGAAATCTAGATAAAGTAGATGTTATATCAAAAATAGAACCTTCTAATATTAGGAAATAAATGAAGTCACTCTTTGGTAAAATTAATTTTGTAAGAAAGTTTATTTCTAACTTTGCAAAAATTGTCAATACATTCAATGATATGCTAAAGAAAGACATCAAAATCAATTGGAATGAAGAAACCAAGAAGGCTTTTAAGGACATAAGGATGTAATTGGATAAGCTCCAGTCTTGACAATTCCTGACTTTTCAAAATATTTTTACCTTTATTCCTTTAACTAAGAACATTCTATTGTTGTAGTTTTAACTCAAAAAATAGATGAATGTGACAATCCTATAGCTTTTATGAGAAAAAATTTAAATTTTTTTGATTCAAATTATTATTTTTTTGATAAGCAATCATGTCAATTAGTTAAAGTAGTGAAAAATTTCAAACACTACATTCTTAGGAATAAAGTGCATGCAATCCTACCTAACCCTACCAAAAATCTCATGTTGAGTTGGATTGAACTAGGAGAAATGAGAGGTAAGTGGATGTCTATGCTATAGTAATATGACATTGAACTAAAGATTACAAAATTTTTAAGATTCTAAGGTTTAATTCAATTGATTATCAATACTAACCCCAAGCTAAATGTCATGCAGGTTGAATAAGAAAGTTTATTAGTCCAATGATTGGTATGATCTAATTATCCATCTAATGATCAATGGAACTTGTCATGAAATATTTAAGAAGGATAAAATAAGATATATAATAATATAATAATCTAATTTCTTGATTAGATATGGAGTGTTTTATAGAAAAAACTTTGAAGGCATTTACTTGAGCTGTGTATCCAAAGAAGAAGTGACTAAAATCATGAGCACTTTTCATGAGAATATAGGAATTAGACATCTTTCTCGAAGGAAAACATCTCATAAAATACTTAGATATGGTTACTACTATCCCAAAATATTTAAGAATGACCATAATCATGTAAGGTAGTGCCATTCATGTTAAGTCTTCAACACAAAGGCATGCCACTATAGCTAGTTATGGTAGATAAACCTATTGCTCAGTGGGGATTAGATTTTATGGGGGTAATCAACCCTAATTAATTATAAGGTCAAAAATACATTCTAACTACTACTGAATACTACACTAGATGGACTGAGGTAGTGCCCACTAAATAGTGATAGACCAAAGAAATGATCACTTTTTAGAAGAAAACATATGCACCAGGTTTGGGACACCTGTATCTCTGGTCTGTGACAATGGATCTATATTTATATCTATATAAATGAAATAATGGTAATATTATAATAACATCATTCTCAAGTTATCATCAAAATATTATCCCTAAGGTAATGGACTATCTAAATCAACCAATAAGACTTGATGAAAGCAATAAAGAAGTTTGTAGTAGAAAATCTTAAAACTTGGCATAAGCTACTAAAATATGCCCTATGGGAAGATAAAATAAGGGTCAATAAAGATTTCAAATTATCTCCCTTCCTATTAGTATATGTACAAGAACCCATATTCTCCATTACGCTCAAGCTACCAACATATCAATTTATGCAAGAGTACATGGAAGATTATTAGGAACTAGAAAATTTAAGACTACTAGACATTGTTCAGAAGGAAGATGTTAGAGAAGAGGCTTTTTCCAACATTGGTAGACACCAAACCATAGTAAAAAGGTGGTTTGATAAGTGATCAAATATAAAATTTTTTAGGTAAGGAGACTTAGTTCTTCTTTAGGACAAGACATCCAAACCTAAGGGAAAACATGGAAAATTCACACCTTTTTGGATAGGCCCCTATCAGATTTCTAAAATACTTGGAGATAACACATTAAAGATGAAAGTCTTAGAGGGAAAAGAGTTCAAACTACCCACCAATGGGTAGTACCTTAAGCACTACTTCTCTACTGCCCCACCTATAGTCTTTATGGAGTGAATTTAAGAATGGTTAAAGTTAGAGTAGGTATAATAGATTAGTTTCTTTCCATTATTACCTTCTTGTCCCTTATTTGTACATATGTTTGTATATATTTATTTGATTTTCTTTACTTTCTACTTTATTTGATTTATGTTTCATGTGTTTGGTTTCCCTATATTATTCCTTCCTTCTAATAAGTCCTTTTAAACAAATTTTAGCTCAAAGTTCAAAAAACTCATGAAATCCATAGTTTAGGAATATAGGTATAACTCCTTAGTATTTTTTGATCATGGATTTAAAATATAAAGATTAATGTTATAGTTTAAAGAAACTAATAAAGACTAGTGAATCAGTTAGCTATTCCATAAGGTTTTAAACCTTGTTTTGATCTAAGCTTGGTTTAAAGAAGAATTTCACATATGGGATGAAAGCTTGAATTATTAAGACAAAGTCATG
Source organism: Torreya grandis (assembly GCA_037957365.1). Taxonomy (NCBI): domain Eukaryota; kingdom Viridiplantae; phylum Streptophyta; class Pinopsida; order Cupressales; family Taxaceae; genus Torreya; species Torreya grandis. The sequence continues at coordinate 3,311,906 of JARHVA010000608.1, read as the reverse complement.
CTTGCACTTAAAAAACATCATTTCCTAAGACAAAGGTTGTAACCATATGTGGTTGTCTAAAAATCAAACATTTACCAAATCCCTAAACCTGGCTAACTTGGTTACCAACCCTTTTTAGAAAGCTAAAATGATCTAAAAAATACAAAAAAATAAAATCTTATTGCAAAATCAAAAGCTTTCCAAGTAAAGGTGATTTTTGTAATCTCCACAAAGGCTATAGATTCCCATTTGGGTAGTGGAACAAGACCTTGAGTGGATTCAAAGACATCTCTATCAGGACTATGGATGCCTAACTGGTTGCAGAGCAATGCCCAAGCCTTCCCTAAGCTAAAGCATGGTTATTAATGGATATCCAAATATGAAATAAGTCAATGTTAATGGTTAAATTCATGAAATCTAAAAGTTATTCCCTGAATCCCATGGCAAATAGTAAGTGCAATCAAAACACACACACAACATGACTAGGTTTTGATGTTTGATCCTAATTCTATAGGTGTAAGATTTATTTTAACCATGAACTGATCTTGATAATGGTATTGATAAAAAGGAATTGGTAATCTACTTATTTTTATAAACTAGAGTCTCTAAATTCTAAAATATTACTATGTTCCCCTAGAAATAGCCATTTTTTGAGGTCAACATACCCACATTTCTAAAAATGGGGATCCTTGTGACAAATTGTGCAAATTTGTAACTTAAAATTGAAAGTTTACTTAATTATAGTGTTAATAACACGTGTTCACATCATTTTCATTTAGAGATCATCCCTGCATGGTATGGTTAACCCCCTATTTCATAATTCTAGTTTTCCCTTATCTAAATTGACTAACATTAGATCTCTATGTTTCAGATTATATGTTAAGGGATCTCCCTTAAATGGACCATGTCTAGATTTTATGATTTTATCTCAATTGGGTCTTTTCACTAACCTTTGGTTGGTTAAAAATTAAGTTTAATTAATTTTAAAACCCTTAGTGAAGAAACCCTAGCTCAGGTCCTCTTATTTAAAATTCAAATTTGGTCAGAACAAATTACATGGGAATACTTTAAATATACTATGGAATTAGTTTAATTTTTATACTAAGGCTTAGTCATGTTTTTCAACATGACCAAATCTTAGTCTAAAAATTATATGCTTGGTCCCATTTATGTCCCGGTCTCCTTCTTCCCCATTTTTACCTTAACATGGTCTAATGTTATTATTTGTTGGGTCATTTTATTACATTAAAATATAGCTCAAGATGTTGGCCTTAATATTTAATTAGTATTTATTAATATGAATAAAACCTTAGTCTAAGTTTCATATATCTTTGAGCCTGACTTAACCATCATGCTTGTCCATAGGATCAATGACCCATGCATGCTCAGGTGAGATAGATCAAATGGTGTGTATAAAGTCAAGGTTTTAATATATCCTAAATAAAATGTGGTGATGACATGTATCATAAATGTGTTTACCAGAATAGTGAGTATCCAGTGGCATCCCACCCCTCATATCAAGATCTAATGATACACATTGATTCATACCCATAAGATCTAATTGTGTTAAAGGACATTAACTTTTCAAAAAATCTCAAACCAAATAATGTGTCACTACATGGCATAAATATGATACCTCAATAGAGATTGACAACATATAGTTAAAAAAATTCCATGGGATTACCAAGTGGCATGACCTTGGGGCTTAATGTAGATAGGAGCCAGTCTCACTCAAACTCCATGAATCATGATCTAACAGACCATATTTTTTCCCACAAGATTTAATGACATGAAATCAAATTAAGACACTAAATATAGGGTCCCTTTTATTGAGACATATACCTAGGCTTAAACATTATGCCATGTTTCTTTTATTCATGGGGACACTTTAATATGTTTTAAAACCTAGCTCAAGACTTTAGATTAAAATGTTTTATTTGCATGTAAATTTTAATTTAATACTTTAACTTAGGCTTTAAATGTTCCTAAAGCCACAACTTAAATATTTTATATTATTTTTAGGAACCAATATCACTTGGACTCATGAACATATTATCAAATGATCATGGTCTCCCCCTTCCAATATTGCTAAAACTAGTTACTTGTGTTACAAGATCAATATAATCTCATTTAGGAATGAATAGGCTTAAGGTTTGATGATTCAAATGTTAAAATGGACCTTTTACTATCCTTTGGTGTATATAAAGTGAAATTAAATCCATTTTTAAATCTCCTTGAAACCCTCATTCAATAAACCCTAGCATAGGTTCTTTTGGACCAAATTTAAAATTGGTGGGAACAATTCACGTGGGAACACTTTAAAAATTCCATAAACTTAGTTCAATTTTGTGTACTAAGGTTTAGTCATGTTTTTCAACATGACCAAACCTTAGTCTAAAAATTATATTATTGGTCCCCTTTATGCTCCAAGTCCCTTGTTCCCTTTACCTTAGCGTGGTGTAACTTGTTCATTGCAGGGTCCTTTTATCATGTTCCTAATCTTAGTCAGAATAATGCATGGTCCTTTTATTATAACTTAGAATAAAATATTAATCTGAAAGTCTCATTCATGTTTATTAACATCAAAAATACCTTAGTATTAATAAATTACCCAAGGTTACATATACCTCTAAGTCCTAACTTAAACATTTTGCTTATTTACAAGATCAACAACCCATGTTTACTCAGGTGAACATAATCAGAAGGTGCAAGATGGGCTTGATAAGTATAAGATTATAATCCATAGGACCAATATCACTCAACCCCATGGATTAATATTGATGATTCACATTAACTTGAATGGCCAACATCTAAGGATGTCAGATCAATATTAAGACTAAAATGGTACTTTTTATTATATATACCTAGCCTAAAACTTTACCCTAATGTTTCAATTATATTTATTAATACAATAAAACCTTAGGATAAAATCTTATTCCATCAATTTTATTTGAAGGGTCATAATGTTAAAAAAAATAACTTAGATATCTTACCCTAAAGTCTTGGCATATTTATTAATACAATAAAATCTTAGGTTTAAAAACCTTATGTTAAGTCATTTCATTATAATTCATGGGGTCCCCATCTTATTATGTTCTAAGCTTAGCTTAAACATTATATCCTAAGGTTTATTTCATGTTTTTAACAAAAAATAAAACCATAATATAAAGTATTTATTTTAATTTCTTTATGTGTCCTAACCCTTACTTAAAAACTATACATCTTTACGAGATCAATGGTTTGAATTTACTCAGACAGATATGATCAAATGGAGCGTAGCTAGTCAAAGTTTCAATGATGCCTCTAAGATGTAAAGGAAGTGATAAGTGTCATGGTCATGGATAATGGATAATTAAAAACCAATGGTGGTCCATCCCATAGATCATAATCAAATGTCTTACATTCATTTAGATGAGGAGATTGAAAGGTGTGGGATGAGGGTAGACTTTTCAATGAAGCTCCTAGTTAACATGAGACTACCATATGGAAAGAATATGTAAACTGGTAACTTGAGGAATCAATGTTAGTTGTTATTATTGTTTTATGTAAGGATATCTAATGGTACAGGATAAAATTAGATTTTTGAAAAGGTATTGGTCACTTTTTGAAACTTAATAAGCAAAGTGATAAAAAAAGTGCCATGAGGACACCACAACAGTAACACATAATCAAAAAATGATAAATCTAAAGATCTCATGGGTCCAAAAAAGAAAAGGTATAAATGCATGATCCAAATTGAAATCTAAGGCATGAAGCTCACTTAAGTGAAAATATCCACCACCATTAAAGTTGAAAAAAATCCCTAACATCTACAAAAGCACTAATTTGATCCTAAATTAATCACATTCAAGTGTAAGATATTGAATCATCATCTAAGCAAAATCAATTGAATCTAGAATCAAACTATAGATCACTAGGGATCAGTTTATGAAACTCACAGTCATGGTAGCCTAAAGACATAGAGAAGATGTGGAACTCTATCTAACATCACATGAAAAGGGGAAGATCTTCAAGGACACATAGTTTGATGTAGTGGCTCTGAACATAGGGGAAAATAACTAGTCCAAACTATTCTGGACAATCCAAGAGAGACCAATCATTTATAAAGAGGAAGAGAACTTGTTCATGAAAAAGAGATATTATGACATTGTGGCCATCTAGATGCTTGATCTTAATTTTTCTATAGCCAAACTAGAGGTACTCCTTTGCATTTATGCTCTCTCCTAAATTTAAAGATTGAAATTTTGATAAAGGCATGTAGGTCAAGAATGTAAGTTAGGAAAGTTGGATATATTTATCCTTTAGATTTTTTTGAATTACTATAAAATTCATAAGCCCCAAATAAACATGACCACCATAAATAATTGGGATAAGAAAAATGACATAAATACCATCCTTACCCTAGGGTTATATTTTGGGAATGAAGTATTCTCAAACTTCAGTAGCAATATCCTAATCAACCAATTTAGGCCTAGAATTAGGATGATCATGAAATTAATGAATATATTGTGTGTAAAACCCTCCACCACATATGTTGATAAACTATGGGTCCCTTGGTCTATTTTTTGGCTAAAAGAGAACTCACTTCTTCTCTTGGGGAGGTTATTATCACCTATCTAAGTAGTCAATTCTCTAGAATAAAGAAGAAGACCAAGAATTAGTTTTATATGATGTTACACTTTCTATATACCCTACTTTCCACCACCAAGATTCGTAGCATCAAAGAATGGTAACCTGATGGAACCTAGATAGTCACCTAATATTATTCCAAATTACACATTTTCAAGTATATAGATTACATACAATTTGTATGTAATTATGTCTATCCAAATTTAGTAGAGGGTATTACAAGAATATTAATGATGAAGGTCAATCCTCTAATAAAGAATATTATTAAAGCCATAGATGATATATGTAAATATCCAAATTGCACTATAATCAAGATTGAGGGAATACTATGCACCACACTTAGAATACCACTTCATGTGCCTAGTAAACTAGTTGAACAAGAGGTAGCATACCAAATGTGCAATAGAATAGATGGTCCATGTAGGACCATGAGGAAAATAATGTTCCACACATTCCCTATTACCATTGATAGGATTGTGTTTCAACAATGAGACAATATTGAGGCTGCCTCTAAACATAGGGACTCTTTTAGATTATAGCATGATGAACTAAGGTAGTGGCATCCCCAAGGAAGATTTATGGGTCACTTGAAATAAAAGGGAATAAATATGACCTATGAGAACCATATTGAACCTTATGACCTAATCTACACCAAATATTTTTCATTCATTGAATTATTAGCAAGATTGAAGAAGCACAACATCAAGATATAAGCTAGATTATTAAAGGAACAAAAGCCAAGTGATGACATATGGAAATTAGGGTCATGATAAAACCATTTAATAGGAGGTATATATTACAGAAATACTCCAACATGGACAAAAATAAAGGAGAGAATACCTAAGGAGATTGCATCTTCCTCAGCCTAGTAATTGAACTAGAATCACAAATTGAAGGAATCAACATAATATCATTAGACCCTGAGGAGATAGTGGAGGATTCTCTAAATATTCTAGCTAGTTCCTATGAATTTGATGAAGAATAAGATAAAAATTGAGAGATAGGGGAAGATAAGGGGAAGGAAGTAACTTTGGAATTGGTCCATGTTGTAACCCAACCCAAAATAAAAGCTAAAGTAGCCTTGGTCCCATTAAGTGAAAAGAATCCAAAGTTGACCTTCATTCATTTTTTGAGTGAGGTCAACCTTTTTAGTTAGGATAATATAATTTATGTCCCAACCATCCTAAATGGTTTTTATGTGGAAAAATACAAAAAATTATTACTCTACACCATCCTTGGGTAATAATAAAGACTATCAATATAAATGTGCATGATGAACTTAATCCATGGATTATGGCTTTACAAAAGGAAGAAGAATAAAGAATGATGGCTCCAAAAGAGCTAGGTGGAACATATATTTAAACCCCTAATATTCAAGTGACATAATCATCATTTAGCATTAGGTTTGACCTAATAATAGCTAGATTGCAAAGATTCACTCAGAGGAAAGCCTTGGTTGGAGGAGAATAATTTAGTTTTCAAAAAGTGGAACCATTTGTTGTATTGACAACTATTGAAGGGTAGAGATTGGGTGAAAAGCCCATATTTGAGGAAAATGTGATTGAATTGGCTTAATCATAATCATCTCAGTTATAGGTTGTAATCAAAGGCTTGTAGTAGTAGAGGGAAAATCTGTAACAATAAAAGGAGAATTTGGAAAGGTAAGTTGTTTTGTCATTTCTTGATGCTATGATCAAGATTTTTGAATCATGTTTATATGATATGTTTGAATCCCTAAAGTCAAAAAGGTGAAATAAAATTTATTGGGCTAGTAGGATATAATATCCAAAGGCATAGCTACCCAATGGTAGAATTCAAATGACAAAATAAAAGAATTGGTCAACATCTTGGTACAAGATCAAATCCCTAGTTTCAATACCATAAACTTAGTTTACTTGAACACAACCATGGGATTAATTTTAGAAAATATCAAGGGTTTGAGTACATGGTCCAAGAGATTTGAAAGACTCCTTGGAGATGACAAGGTGCTACTATATAGGATAGAACAATTCCTTGGGACCATGATTTTTAAACCAACAATGCTCAGCCCCATGGGCCTCATAATAGATGAAGAATTCAATCACATGACCACCTTGGTCATGCAAGAAATAAGGATCAAAATCCAAGGCAAATATATGATAGATAATAATAGGGTCATGGATATGATCCTAGTGGTATAATAATAGATTGATGAGGCAAGCAACATTAAGGAGGCCTTAAGAAGAATCGATATGGACTTTGGAGACTTGGATAATAAGTAAGATGAGCTATTCATGGAACCTATTGCTAATTTGAAGCTGATTTATGAACAAATCTAAGGATAAATTAAGGTTCTTTAGTAGAAATAGGGGACTTCATTAGTAAAAGGATCCCAAAGAAAAGTTATTTAAGGATATTATTTTTGGTAGGAGATTTATAATATGGTAAAAAATAGAATTTTATTTTGTAAAGGCACATGTAACTTTTAAGCACATTGCCTATAGGTTAGTCCACTTGGGAAAGTTTATTATATTCATGTAACTTTTTTAGAAAGGATAGTTTTCCTTACACTTGTATTTTTCTAATTAGATATGACTGACCAACATACTTCCTTGTATTCTATAAAAGGATTATTGTCATTTATAAAGAGGGGGGAGTTTTTGAGCCAAAAACTTGTGTAAACTTTGAACAATTAATTCAAACAATGAATTATGCAAAGATTGTCCATATTCATTTGTGTCATTTGTTATTATGGTTTCTCTTTTATTTACTTGTTCTCATTTCTATATTTTAATAGTTCTTGTGAAATATTGGTGTGCACCTTTTAATTATATATTTGTTAACTTGATCTAATGATAGGTTGATTGAAATTTCTCTTATTCATTTCATTTCCTTTACTCTTCATGCATTTTGGCTAATGGTGTTTGTTTATAGGGTAAATATTTAAAGTGAACTTAGTTCTTATTTGCAATCTTCTCATTCCTTAGATGTATGCTTGATGTATAGTAAGATTTTATCTCATGCTCTTTCATATTATACATTACTTAAGTGCATACTTGGAGGACATTTGAACTTTGTCAAATGTTTGGGATGAAGATCAACAACATCTCTTTTTGGCCTTACCCTTCCTTTTGATTCTTTTTTAACCAGATCATTTTAGCTTAATTACCATTGTAAATATTCATTTTAGACTAGTCTTTAGATTAGATTTGATCATAATTCCTACTATTAGTGAAGATTTCTTCATTATCTACAAATATATAGGCCAAGGTGGCTCCCAATCACCAAACTTTATAAATATTATGAAATAGTCCACTTGCTTTGCCTCTATTCCATCAATGGATAATAGGATTATCAAAACCTACAACTTATTCATTAAATTCTATGAATTTTAAAATAAAAAGTGTTCTTTTGAACACTCTGAGCACTTGTGATACATACTAAGGCATAAACATGTTCATAAGGATGTAATGTGTGATAATAAAATACATGTAGTGAACTATCTTGAAACTTAGTAAATATGGCTCATGGGATACTCTTTGAATGCTTCAAACATATAAAAATTATTATTATAGGACTGATATAGAAATATTAATTGATAGGGTAGGTTTTCTCACTTGAATTTTTGATTGAGTGATTCTTGGTATATGGCCTTGTGATTTATATGTGATTTCTAGGTGAGGAATGATTTAGGGTTGATCTTATATATATATATATAGAGAGAGAGAGAGAGAGAGAGATAAATTTTATAAATATATTGCATTAAATGACTTATTTAAATCCTTAAGATATGTTTATTTTACAAATTTGGATGACTTTTCAACACTGGACACTTTATAGGAAAAGTGGGCACTTACGTCAACATAGATGTCTATCTAGGATAAAAGTGTCTAAGAGGATAGAAAAAAAGGTATAGGTCCAAAACTAGCAGTGAATGATAATAATTAGGTTTAGATTTTTTTCATAGTATAAAAGGCCTAGCCATCATCATAACAATGGTCAAACTAAGAGATAATAAATTTAGGCATGAAGAGATAGTGAATGTGAGACTTTGGATTATGGGTAGGTTTATAATTAAAACATGTTATAGGTATAATCACTAAGGTGTGGGGTGAATTAGTGAGCCAAGATAATCCAACTTCAATTTCAAATCTCTTAAACTCTTAATCAATGAATACATACATTCATGAAGCATACATATGATTCATAGCAATGAACAATAAATACAATACAAGATCAAGCAAATAACACATGACATATGTGAGAAACCATGTTAGAGAATAAAAACAACTAGAACCTACAATTATAATATTTTATTATAATTATAAGAACCAATTTAGACCATCTACAAATGATCAAAGAACTACAATCCCTATTTAGTGAGACTACTATCCCACAAGGTGCTACCACACCTATCCAACTAAGTTACAATAACAACTAAACCTTTTAACAAGTATCACCTTGTAAGTAGGATACAACCAACATAGATGTTGAGCTTCCATAATAACACATATGAACACATCCCCCTTTGCAATAATGTATTCAACACCTAATGATGGACCTCTAATTATCTCTCTTCACCTTCGCACATACTAAAAAAATAAGAGCAATATTTTGCCCATAAAATTATGACCAACTAGTCATATAAATAGTCCTAAAATTGATATAATCATAAAATAATACATATGGAAATCTAAACCTCCTTCACTTCCCAATTCACACACAAAATCCTCTCTCATATCCCTCCTTTCTCTCTTGATCACAAGTCTAAAAATCACCATCCTTGATTTTTTCTATTATTAGAGCATACTTGATAATCAACACCTTGGTCAACCATTAGGAATGATTTAGCCCTTAAAGAATATCTCAAATAAATACATGAATTAATATAATCTTCATATTTTATCCATATAATCTATGGGTCACCCTTGAGAAACTATACCATTTAATAATGCCCTTGTAGTCCTTATAGTCTCATGTGAACCCATTCACTCCTTTAAAAATTCATCAAATAAAAAAAGAACACAAGACCACTACCAAAAGAATGGGTCCACTCCTTATGTCCCCTTAAACATACTCAAATTATCATATTCATCTTAGCTCACCTATGCATATGTTTAAACAACTCAAACATTGACCTAGTGCATAGGAACATCATGAACAAATACATAGTCAACTTCTTAAGCATTATTAATACTTGAGATAGATTGATCACACCTCTAAAATTTAGATAGATCATCTTTATGGAGTCTAAAACACTCCCCAATATCCAATTAATTATGATACATTGAAACAACATATACATAAGCTCAAAATTCCTTCTTGGGTCACTTGCAGAACAAGCACAAACATATAGTCAACTTTGAACCATAATATCTTTGACTATACACACTTACATATCTTCAAATATATATTTATATATTCACCTTGGAGTCCTCTACCACATTTATTTTTAATACATGATCAACTTTTAATTCTATCAAAATATATGGATAAAATATAGATCTCTCATTTTTCCCTCTGTTAAATTCAAATATTTAAATACAAAAGGTTATAGTTAACCTTCAAACACAATTCTCACATCTTGTGTCCTCTCATCTTTGGATAAATCATGCATCATTAATCTTGTCTAAACCTCAAGACATAATCCACCAAAGTCAAACATTAAACATGTGATAGTTAACCTCATTTCATGTAATCTAGAAACATTGACTCAACATGCTCTTTCAATCTTTGCAGATCAGTCAAGTCTTTAACTAGAAACATTCATCATTCGATCAATCTATATGAATACCCACTCATTATTGAATCTTTATCCTTTAAATTTTCTTAGATGTCAAAACATCATGCACCTATCCTCATCTCACTACTTCCTAACTCCTTAGAGTAACACACACCATTGATCTTGTTCAAACTTTAAGTTGTGAAGAATTGACTATGGGAACCATGCTCATCTACCTGAGTAGCCATTTTTGAATTTTAATAACTTATTTTGTGCTTAGATTCACGATCTTAAATTTGGATCAAATGATCTCCTTACATAAGAGAATGTAACCCTATGACAAAATACTCTTGAAGTTTTCACATGTTCAAGATATAATTCCATTAACATGAATTCTAAAAATCTTCTATCATAGAGCCAACTATGCTAAAAACTACCTAAGAGGCCAAATTTAAACATGCATAAATTTTGTTGTGCTTTAGTGCACGATCTAAAATTTATCAAAAATATACTAGGCTAAAAAATAAACAAACCCATATAATCAACTTGACCAAAAATGTCCACATGTGTGAGATATAACTTCATTAATATGCTTACTTAGTTTTTTTTTAGACATTGCAAATTTGGCTAAGTATGATAAAACACTATCAAAATGCCTAGGAGCCCAACTATGCACATGCATATCTTTTATCTCACTACATTGCATGAGCTAAAATTTAGCAAAAATTAACTAGGCACAAAAATTAACAAAATGATATGATAATTTTATCTTGACACCTCTTTGCATGTGAATTTTGACCTTATCAACATGATTACTCAACTCTTTCTGGCCACATGCAAATTTGGCTAAGTTTGGGAAAACAATGAATTTTGACTGAGAAACTAGTTTTTCATCCTCATATCTTTGATCATGATTTGATTCATAACTTGAGATTTGGTGTATAAAAACTAGGGAATAATGTGATCAAAACCATATAACCAACTCCCCTTGACTCATTCCCATGTGGAAATGGTGATATAATCAAACTACCTACTCAAATTTTCTACCATTGAACCCAAAGTGTCTAGATGAAAACTATGATCAACCCAATGAAATCCACCTATTCACATAAGCACTCAAAGAATTATTGAATTTTTATATTACCCCTTTAACATGCTCAAATAAACATACTCATCCCTAATCCTCTCTAACCATGCCAACACTAAAGATCAAGCAATCATTCTTCAAGCATATAAGAACAAGCACATTGGACACTTTGTCATTATCACATAGACTATCAAGGCACTTCATCTAATCACCACAAAACCTCTATTAAATCATCATAACATTATTATGATAACTCTCCAACAATTTCCCCCTTTGTCATTGATGTCAAAAATCATCATATATAGTAATATATATCTCACCTTCTATCTCTTCAAGCACTCCCAAAATAGGAACTTTCTCCCCCTTTGACACAATGAAAAAGTGGGCACAAACTGATCTTGAGGACCTGAAAAGATAATAAATAGGAAATGACCATCTTATAAAGATGATACAAACTCCTCCTTACATTGAGCCTACTTCATCTTGCCTTGACAACATCCTCTTACTCCATGCCAACACTTTCTTCAACTAGGCACAACAACTAATGAATAAAGAACACACAAAAGAACAAAAATCTAATTTAACACACCAAAAAATATATGAGAGGGACTACCCCTAATAACTCTAAGTACTTTCACCTTATGAGCATCTTCAAATCTCCACACACCATGAAGAATCACCACTACTTACCATTCTTCTCTCTCAAGCTACCATAAGGACCACCAATAAAACTTCAAACCACTCACCAAATAGGAAACATGTTCTTAACCACCTTGATAACTCATTTTGCAACAAACATACCTTGATATTTTGGACAAACTGAGAAAAAACACTCTTCTTCAAACTAGGCTAATCTAGCCTCCTTATAACCATACCTATAACTTATACATCCCATAATTTGTAGTAGACATATCTTCAAGACCTAAAACTTAATAGCTAGGGCACTCTCATATACCCCTTCAAGCAAACTAATTTTCATCACTAGGATCATCCTCTATAACATATATCTTTCACAAACCAACTACCCAATTAGGCCTCCAACATGACAAAAACATGATGATCTTGAGAACCACAAACCTTCAATTCTCTATGAAGCTTTATTTGACCACCCATTTGGCCCATTTGACATATTAAGAATCCTCAAACCTCAACTCCTAAGGTAGACCACTTTTATAACATATCCCAAAACCTTGAAATCTTAAAACAAAGTAAATGCATGCCTTCAAAACTTCTTGCACACTTGGAGATACCCATCACACACTTTTGGACTGAGATTTGAGCATTAAAACCTTTGGGAGCCATGGCTTCCTATAACCAATTTTAGGATTTCTTGCCCTTAAGCCAAAAACTAATAAAATTAAGAGTACTTAAAAAAATTCAATTTGGCTTCAACATACCATTAAAATATAAAACATGTAAAACACATCATAAATAAGTGCACAGACCTTTTTTATCACCAAACACTTATTGGCAATCCATCAATCTCATTAAGCCACTTTGAACCACCCATTCTAACCCTAAATTACAACTCCTTCATAGATCTATAGATCAAACACATGAACTTTTTGCTCCCCCTTAACCAAAGACCTTATATGATTGGCATTATCATCTTAAGCACACAAACTTGATTCTACACACCTTCTTTCTTAGATTCAACTACTCAGTCATATGATCCTAAGACCTGACCAATTACAAAGCTCCCCATAACTTCATACTTCAATAGGAACATGACATCTTTAATAAGTCTTCAAATACTATCTAGTCATAATTAATAATCATATAGAGATACCTCATCTTTGGAACATTGTGAACTTCCATGGCATACACAACTAGCATCTACCACAAATTAATATGTAAATAGATATTTGAAACTCACCTTTATACTAGAACATCTAAACCATGATCAACAAGCTAACTCCTTCTCAATATAGGACTGCTAAGATTCTTCACAAACTTATTTTCTCCAATAGATAGATATGTAAGAAGAATGATCAAACATACCTTATTTTCATAACATCTCACCCAAAAATATCTAATAGCCACCAAGCTTCCTCTAACTAAAAAGTGTCTCCTTGAATCCTAGATAGAGACACCCCTTTGACATAGAAACACTAAAAGTCCCAAAACTCAAGAGACTCCAATATCTCCATATATTTCTCTAACTTCTAGTATTACTTGACTTTAATTGAATCCTTGACATCATTATTTTCTTTAGATTTGTCAATAAATGCTATCAATAAAAACTCTTGACTCTCCTTTATTTTTTATCCTTTTTCCATTTTGAAAAACAATCCATCAAGACTTTTGGACTCAACAGCATTCGTTTTCTTATTCTTTACTACCTTCAGTCTCCTTACCATAATTTGAACCTTCTTGTCTTATATATCCATCTTACCTACTTTCTCCTTGATCTTATCTTGATTTGTAACATAACTTCTAGAGAAATTTTCTTATCAACCTTATGACTAAAATAATTAGCAATTATTACCTTTGGTTTTCATACCTAAGTTTGTCCTTTCTCAAACCTTCTAGGAGCTCTATATCCTTTTGCATACCTTGAGGACCTCAAAATATGTCCAATCTTATGATAACTAAAACAAATAACATCATTCAACCCTTTTGACAACTTTGAGTTATGATTTCTCCAAGACCACTTGCTCCTTGTTTCAAGGCTCCATATGAAGTCATTATTAGAACTCATCCTTATAAAATATCTTTCATTATGACCATATTTATAACAATAATGAAAATGGCCATGAAACTAACTTACATACCTTATTGCATTGGTCTATTTAACTGATCTTCTTTCATTACTTTTCAAGTTTGCAATCTCTTTGTCTTGCTCAGACTTCTCATGCTCCTTTCTTAGCTTGTTCAACTTGTCCATGAGTTATTCATACTCATTAATCAAAAAATTTATCTCAATTTTCATCTCATCATACTCACCTTGCCTTTAATTCATTTTGACATTTTCTTCTTCTAATTTAGTCTTAAGATGTCTGCATTTTTCTTCTCTTGTCTTCAGATTTACATTAGTTTCCCCTAACTGATCCATGAGATTTTAGATCTATTTTCTATCTTATTTTACTTTTTCTAATTTATTTTGTTATTTTTCAACTTTGCCTATCTTGATTATGATATTTTCATACTCATCTTTTATGTAAATAAGATTAGTATTTAATTGATCAAATTCAACTTATTTAGTTTTCATGTTTAAACATGCAACCTCCATCTGAATTCTGAGAACCTGGATAGTCTCCTTATCCCTCTTAGATTCTTTAACCATGTAATCAATCATTATATGTTCTTGATATTTAATATTACTAATCTATTATTCAATAATTTTAACCATTGATCTCAACTCAAGATTTTCTTTCCTCAACTGCTTAGTCATCTTTGTACCACATAGGATCTCCTTCAAGTTATTAAGCTTACTCCAAAGGACCTGCTCTGATATCAATTAGTAGAGTTATTATCCAAATTCAATTCCAAATCTCTTAAACTCTTAATCAATACATACATACATTCATGAAGTATACATATCATTCATAACAATGAACAAGAGAGATAATGCAAGATCAAGCATATAACACATGACATACATGGGAAAACCTCTTGGGGAATAAAACCCACTAGAACCTAAAATTAGACTATTATCCTATAATAACAAGAACTAATTTAGACCATCTAAAAATGATCAAGAAACTACAATCCCTATTTAGTGAAACTACAATCCCATAAGGTGTTACCACACTTATCTAGTTGAGTTATAATAATAACTAAAATTTTTATCAAGTATCACCTTGAAAAGAGGATACAAACACCTTATATGATGAACTAACAAAACAACACATATGAACACATCCACCTTTTCATTGATGTCTTCAACACTTGACTATGGACCTTTGATTATCACTCTTCACCTTCACTCATACTCAAATAGCAAAAGTACTATTCTACCCATATAATTATGACCAACAGGTCATATAAAGAGTCCTCAAGTTTATATTCTCATCAACTCATCTATAAGGCACTTTATCCATCCTTATATTCCCAATTCCCTCACACAATCCTCTCTCAAATCTCTCTTTTCTCTCTTCTTCACAAGTCTAGAAATCATCACCCTTGATTTCACTATTTATAAAGCATACTTGATAGTAAATACCTTGTCCAGCCATTAGGCATGCCTTATAACTTAAGGCATCTCTCACATGAATACGTGGCTCAATACAATCTCCATAGGTCAGCCATAGCATTTATAGGTCACCCTTAAGCAACTATACCATTTAATAAGGCCCTTATAGTCTTTATAGGTCTCATGTGAACCCAATCACTCCTTTATCACTTCATCTAACAATAAAAGAACACAAAACCATTTCCAAAACCATGGATCTACTCCTTATGTCCCCTTTGAAATCCTTAAATGATCATAGTCATATTATATCACCTTTGTGTATTCTCAATCAACTCAAACATTGACTTGGTACAAAGGAACATCATGAATGAATGTAGAGTCAACTTATTAATCATTTTTCATACTCAAGATAGATTAATCACACCTAAAAAATCCACATATAGCATCCTTATGGAGTTTAAAACACTTCTGAATATCCAATTCATCATGAAATAGCTAAGCAACATCTACATAAGCTCAAATATCCTTCTCAAGTTACTTTTAGAATAATAAAAAACACACACTCAACTTTTAACCACAATATATTTGACTATACACACTTCTAAATCTTCAAATACATATTTCTAGATTCACCTTAGAGTCCTATACCACTTTGATTTTTACTCTATGGTCAAAGTTGACTTATATAAAAAGATATGGAAAAAATGCAAAGCTCTCTTTTTCCCCTATGTTAAATTCAAATATTAAAATACAAATGGTCATAGTTTACGTTCAAACAAAATTCTCTCATCTATGTCCTTTTAGCTTTGGATAAATCATGTACCATTGATCTTGTCTAAACTTTAACATGTAGTCTACCAAAGCTAAATGTTAAACATTGACTCAACAATGATAAATGATAAATCATGCACCATTAATAGTTGACCTCATCTCATGTAATCTAGAAACTTTGACTTAACATGCTCTATGAATCTTTATGGATCAGTCACATCTTTAACTAACAATACTCACTATTCTATCAATATATACATACACCCACTCACTATTGGATCCTTATCCTTTACATTTATTTTGATGTTAAAAATCATTCACCTATCCTCATTTCACTGCTTCATTACTCCTTGGAGTAATGCACACCATTGATCAAACTCAAAAATTAACTTATGTATAAATTACTAAGTATGGGAACCTTGCTCATCTTCCTGAGTATCCATTTTTGAAACTTAAATACTTATTCTATGATTAGATGCATGATCTTAAATTTGGAAAAAATTATCTCCTTACATAGGAGAATTTAACCATGTGACAAAATACTCTTGAATCCTTTATATGCATAAGATATAACACCATTAAAATTCCTTCTCAAAATATTCTATCATAGAGCCAACAATTCCAAAACTTGCTTGAGATGCCAACTTTGAACATGCATAATATTTGCCACACTTTAGTGCATGATCTAAAATTTAGCAAAAATAAACTAGGCTCAAAACTTAATAAACCCATATGATCTACTTCTCCTTAAATATCCAGACATATGAGATATAAATTCATTAATATTCTTACTCAGCTCTTCTTACAACATTACAAATTTAGCTATGAGAAAACACTATCAAAATTCCTGGGATCCCAACTTTTCACATGCATATCTTTTATCTCTCTACATCACATGACCTAAAATTTAGTAAAAATAAACTACGAATAAAAATGAATAAACCCATATGATCATTTTGTCCTGACACCTCCATGTATGTGAATGCTAACCTTATCAACATACTTAGGTTCTTTTGGCCACATGCAAATTTGGCTATGGGAAAATAATGAATTTTGATTAAGAAGCCAACTTTTCACCCTCATATCTTTGACCACACTTTGATGGATGACCTAAGATCCAGTTCATAATAACTAGGGACCAATGTGATCACAACTATATGACCAACTCCCCTTGACTAATTCCCATGTAGAAATGGTGATGTCATCAAACTACCTACTCAAAGTTTTTTCCATTGGACCCAAAGTGTCTAGATGAGAAGTATGATCAACTAAATGAAATAAACTCATGCACACAAGAACTCAAAGCATTCTTAACTTCTTATAAGACCCCTTTTCAATGCTCAAATCACCATACTCATCCCTAAGCCTCTCTAACTATACCAACACTGAAGATCAACCAATCATACTTCAAGAATATAAGAACAAACACATTGCACACTTTGTCATTGCCACATAGACTATTAATGCACTTCATCCACTTACCAAGGAACCTTTATGACATCATCATAACAACTCTTCAATAAAAAGTACAACCATGATAGGTATTTTCTAAGTCTAAAAGACTAAAGTACTACATAAATCATATTTTAGTATCTAAATTTGAGACCCCCCCACTTTAATCTAATAATGAAATTTCTATTTTAAAATAAATACATGCATACATGTGTATGTATGACACACCTTGTCTTTTGTATGATCCTAAATCAAGTGATTCGTTGGTGACTGAACTAAAACAAAGATCATGTTACACTATATAATTAGTGTATGAAATATGAAATTTAAATAATGTTAAATGCTTGAAACTAAGAAGATCAAGGTTAGGATTACATGTGTGTTGATGCAAACATCTTGTATTTTGTTAATTTTATTTGATAGCATGCTTCATTATGTAGCATTGAACTTGAGATTAGGATAATTTTAAACCTATAAGTGCATGTGTGTGTGTGTGTTTTTTTTTTTTTTTTTTTTTTTTGTGTGTGTGTGTGTGTGTGTGTGTGTGTGTGTGTGTGTGTGTGTGTGTGAGGGAACATAATATAAATATTGGTGTAAGGGTGAGTTTTAAGACAACCATTAAGCTTGTTTCATCTCAATCGTACAACCCAAATATGTGAATAATATGGTGAGTGTGATCAATTTTATCATCTCACAATATATATCTAGTGCAAGTGGATGATTTAATCAAATCCAACCTATAATTATGGTAAATTTATATTATGTAATCAAATTTAACTTATAAGTTTTGTAAGATTGAGAAATTTAGTCAACTCAACCTTCCAAAGATGAACCAACTAATATATTATATTGGCTCAATAATAATCCATAATAGTCCATACTAGGTATAATAATAATCCATAATTTTTTTAAATATGTAAAAATGATTTTATTTTTTAATTTAAAGTTATATTTGTATAGCATATGTACCTCATAAATGTATCAAGATGAAATATAGGTATTATAATAGTACCAATGTATATAATACTGCTGCAATTATATATTTGAATCATATAACTATGAAATTTGGTGATTTTGAAATTGGTACAAGTGTGGAGGGCATGTTTCTATAACATTCCCCCATTAAATCTAAGAAATATAAGAAATGATGTAAATGTGGAGAACATGTTTCCATTACATTCCCCCAGTATAATCTAGAGATGATGAATATTGAATAAGTGTGGAGGTCATGCCTTTTTGACATATCCCCACTAAAATCTAAACCTATGAAAATATGGAATTCATGCTTCTATGGCATGCCTCCACCTATATCCCCCATTTTGAGGTGATGGGAATTAAAATATAATGGTTACTTTACCTCAAAAGGATAAGATAAGTATACAAGCTATGTATGGATCATGTAACATATAAGAGTAGCATGTTTAGGTAGATATAACATTGAATAATGAGGTATGTGATCATATAAAGTCATAATATACATGGTATAGATCATGATAACATATATAGAGTAATAATAAAATATTAGAGAGTCACACACACACACACACACACACACACACACACGAGCACTCTAAAATAAATCAAGATAAAATTATCCAAGGAAACATCATAAAATGGGCAATTTCAAATTTCACACAATTGAAGGGACGTGACTTAGTCAAATTATCACAAATCATAGAATGACATATGCTAATTTCCATATCACAAATAATGAAATATTCAAATATCCAAATAGGCATGCAAGACATGAGGGCCATAATTAATGGAAAATATTCAACTTATTAATATAATTCAAGATAATGGTAAGCAATAAACACACTCAATAAAGTGTTAAAAATGGAAAATTAGGATAAATATAAACAACTAGAATGAACCTAGCCTATTAATTCCTACAAATATGTATTAGCAAGCAATGTTGAGTACATAACATATCAAGAATAATATGAAAGGTATAAGTATGGATATAAGAATGTGTAAGTATATAATCTCAAATTTAATAATGAAAATTGATCATAGAATAATAAAATTTGGGTGTATCATGATCAAATAAGTAGATGCCCCCAAAGTACTTATGACATGAGTAGAGGGGAAATCTCAACATCTGTATGTGCATATATATGTACCTAGGTATGCCTATATAAAATCTAAGTGTGAAACATATTTTTATATATTAAATGAATGATATAATATCTACCAACATGGATCAAATAATATATGTATTATAAAATAGTACAACTAGGAACATGCTAATTTTTTTTGGTATTTTTAATGTATTTTGGTATTTTTTATTTTTTGGAATATTTGATGTTTCCAAGCTTATGTTGGATCATTTTCATTTTTTATATTTTCAAAGCATAATTGGATTGAAATGAGATGACTCCTCCCACTCAAAAAATAAATGACTATCTGATGGATTTATAGGATCTTCTTTTTACCACTAGTGTTTATGCCACATCATTTTCAGTGATCTAAAGTCATCTAGTAAAGGAATTCCATCTACCATTGATATATGTTTATCATTATGTTCAATATGAATTATGTAGATTAGTCTATTTTATATTTGTTACACAAGACACATATTTATTCTATAAATTATTGACTTCATTTCGGCTACCTAATATTTTTCAAGGTAAAATATGAGATCTAGTTTAGTATACAATAACCATATGATGGTATTGATCAATTTAGGTCCACAAAATATAAGTAAGTAAAAATATTTAATATATTTAAGGGAAATATAACAATTTCATATTTCCTCAATAGTATGGCCCAATGTAGGTAACTATGGGACATTATAAAGAGTGTCTTAATTGTTTATATTGATTTGAAAGAGTGAGTAAGAAACACCATCTATTTGTGGTAACTATTATATTTTCATGCCTTTGTCACTTTGAAGCTTGATTTTTTGTTGAAATATTGGAAGTATTTGGTCATTTTATTTTTTTGGTCATAACTTGTATGCACCCCTCACCTTTGTATTTTTTAATATGGTTTTGCCATACCACACATTTATTTGTATTATGGATGATAACTTGATGATAAACAAAATATAGTGATCTCTTTTTAGGGATGTTTTTTTCCTGATATGTGTATATTAGAAGGCAAATATATCATGTGATTTTTGAGTAACATAGTAATAATTAAATATGGAACATCCTAGCTTGCTAAAATATGGATAATCTATTATGGAGGCTTTTGAGATGACTCCATATTGTTCACATGGTATATTTTCATTGGTCTTATATAAGGTTGACTTAATGTTTTCAACCAAAAGGGATGGATTACATAACAATAATTTATGTGTTCATCTAATAATTTTGCCTTTCCCTTATCTAAATGTGATTTTATATCCTCTGGAGATGAATTTAATATATATTAAAGAGTCCATATAAGTGTGAATAGGTTATGAAAAACATGTTCAAGTGGATCAAAACCAAGTTTTCACAACTATTCATCAATAATATCATGAATATGTGCATCATCAATATCATAGTAATGTAAAACTTTGTCATCTTTTTGTTCAATAATGAATAATAAAAGAATCTTGAATGATTGACTTTATTTTGGTTTTGATATCAT
This sequence comes from Torreya grandis, assembly GCA_037957365.1. NCBI lineage: Eukaryota > Viridiplantae > Streptophyta > Pinopsida > Cupressales > Taxaceae > Torreya > Torreya grandis. The sequence continues at coordinate 3,290,573 of JARHVA010000608.1, read as the reverse complement.
TGATTCTTTTGGTAATGTTTCATTCTATTCATATGCATTCATGTGCACCTCAGTGGTTTGTGATTAATTTTTTTCTTGAGGTAAAGGAGTCATTATTATTTAGCTCACCCATTTCATATTTTTTTATATTTTCAAGTGGAATACATTGTTGAAGTGGTATCAATTTAGGTATTCTCTCTATGTTGTAATGTATCATTTTGAAAATTTTAGAAGGTTCATCATAAAAAAAATTTGTGAATAATGTCCCATCATGTATAAAATTACACATAAATTTAATTTAGGTGGGATAAATTCTATAATATTTATCCATGGTTTACCAAGAATAAGCTATAGTGTAATGACTAAGACATTACTTAGAATGTAGTTGGAATAATGTTTCTCCCTAATGACACATCTAATGTCATTTTTCCAATTAGAGGACTACATGAATTATCAAATACTTTTATATTCATATCTTATTTTTGAATAACATTAGTGATAATACCCATGGTGGTTAATAAATCCATGATAAAAATGTTTAGGTCTAAACCATTATCAACTAACACCCTTTTTATTCCATTATTATGCATTCTCACTTGTATCATCAAAGGAAAATCTTGGTGAATAATATATTTTTATGGTAAACATTTTGGATCAAATGCAATAGGATTTACATTATTTTTTAGGTCTTTCATAATACTTGTAAAATAATCTAGTTCAATATCACTTGGTACTTGGGTGTCATGTATAGCTTTGTATAAAATATCCTTGTCAATAGTAGATTACTTTAAGAGTTTGAGGATTGAAATTTAGCCATGTGTATTGATAAATTGTCAATAAAATCATATAATTTGGATTTTATAACAATTTTAGGCTTAGGAGGAACTTTTTGTATAGTAAAAAGAGGTGGGATAGGTTGGGCACCCTTACCTTTTTTAGTAGTGACATCATAGACCACATAATCTAATATAATCCATGGGTGAGTAATGTTTGTGGGATTTTATTTATCACTTGAATATGATGTAGGTGTAATAAAGGGTTGGTACCATTCATATTGTTGTTTGGATACATACTCTATAGTATTACCAAAGGATTTATATAAATAAACTTTATTCTTATCTTTTCTTAGTTGTTTGTTCAATTAAGACATGTATGAGGAATAGAAAAATAAGGGTTATTATAAAAGTAAATAATTTATATAAACATACATGATTTTACTTGTAAACTAAAATGAAATATAATTTAAAAATATTTATAGTTTATAAATAATAAATCAGATAAAAAAGAGAAAACACTAAGTCCATTTGGTTTTTGAGGCCAAAGTCATGTTCATTGAATGTTTAACGCTAAATTTAGATAAGGAGATATCTAAATTTAAATATATTAGATTATATTTTAAGAAATGATGGTGAACTAGTCTAATTAGTAATCTAATTAATATAAAACTTAGATAAACATTATTCTAAATTTATAAAACTGAGATTACTAAAAATAGTAAAGTAAAACTATTAATAGATATTGTAACAAGTTAGAAACAAATGATACTTAGGTGGTTTATTGTGAGCATGTAAATATGATCTATAACATTTTTTAAGTTGACTGAAGATGATAATGGAATAGTACTCAAATTCTATAAATATTATTTATGTGGCCTCAGGTGGTTATATCAAATCTAGATGGTTGTGTTGATGCATGTGTCTAATGTAAATATGATCTATAACATTTTTTAAGTTGACTGAAGATGATAATGGAATAGTACTCAAATTCTATAAATATTATTTATGTGGCCTCAGGTGGTTATATCAAATCTAGATGGTTGTGTTGATGCATGTGTCTAACTTTTCTATGGGTGCCATGTATAGAATACTAACTAGATATGGATGTAAAAAACTAGATCCTTATGGGTTTTATTTCTCCTTTATTCTTATGTATTTAGATAGTGTTCAAAGGCTATCTCTCTTTGTTAAATTATAAAAAACGTATATTTTCACCCTTGGAGTGACTATGGAAAAAATGGGTTATCAGGATCATTATGTTGAGATACCCCAAGGACACCTCTATCAATAGTATCTAACTACATAGATAATAATCCTAAGAGGGCCTTAGACTTATGTAGTTATCCCCTATATGTTTGATTGTGTGCACATAAGGATGTAATGTGTGATAAGTAAAACATGTAATGACTTAGCTTATAACTTGGAAAAAAGGATCATGGGATACTCATTGAATACTTCAAATGTATGCAAATACTACTCATATGACTGATATAGAAATTTAGATGAATAAGGTATATTTTATCACTTGAATGATTTATTGAGTGATTATTGGTATATGGACTTGTGATTTTTATATGAATCCTAAATGATTGATAGGTGAGGAATGAATGATCATTTATATTATATATATAATAATCCATTTAAAAAATATATCTCACTAAATCACTTAGGTCGATATTTAGGATACTTTTATTTTACAAATTTAGATGAATTTTAGGCACTGGACACTTTTTTAACAAAAGTGGACACTTGCATCAATGCAAGTGTTTGTCTACAATACACATGCCCAATAAATTAAAAAATAGGTATAGGTCCATAACTATTAGTGAAGGATAATAATTAGGTTTAGAGATTTTTTCATAATATAGAAATCTTGGTCATTATATTAACAATAATTAGACTAAGAGATGAGTAATTTAGGCACAAAGTGATAGTGAATGTGAGCCTTTAAATGGTCGGTAGGCTTATAACTTAAAGGTAAAACCATGATAGTATTTTCCAAGTGTACAAGACCAAATTACTACATAAATCAGATTTTAGTATCTACATTACCCGCCCAAGGTACTTATAGTTCCTAATGTAATGTTCACTATAAATGATTATTATTAGACCTATATAAAAAATATTCTTTGTGATGTCCTTAAAAATCACATCTACTAATATCACATCAATTATACCCTCCCTATTTTTATAGGGAAGAAACTTATGCCACAATTGCACACTCAAAAAATCCAACAAGTAGTTACACCAAATTAATAATAAATAATATCAATATAAGTTTCATAAATCCATAAAATAAAATGAATGAAGGTGTGTTGAATCCATTTGATGTTGAGTTATATAACCATGCCATCACCATTTGACACTATTAAAATCAATCAATTAAAATTAAATTTGATGCTACTTAATTTAATAAAATTAATCATTAGCATCATTTAATATAAATATTTTAAATTAATTAGACATTAGTGTTACTAATAAAGTAACATTTGATTAATGCTTAACCATAAAAAAATCAATTCTTATTTCATATTGAATCATAATAACCATGAAATTTCATTGATGTTCAAATAATTACGTCAATCCTATTTGACATATAATAAGTAAAATATTTCCATTTTATATTATGTCAAATCAATTTAAAGACATCAATTCCATTCAATATTCAAAAACATTTAAATTATATTTGATATTATTTCAAAAATAAAAATTTCATATTATAATAAAATATATCTAACTAAACATTCCAATTGTTCAAGAAATGAAACAATAGTTACATGAAAAATTTACAATGCATATATGTCATAGATAAATAAGTCCACATGGCATGCCACATCAACACAAAATAAATAAATAGTTTATCATCAAAAATAAAGCGTGCATCCTCCACCTCTAAAAAATGACACCTTCTATATTGCTAAAATAAAATAGAAAATCTAATTAAATATCTAATGAAAAGATTCAAATTTTTTTTTAAAATCCTCCCAGGTATCCTTCTCTTCATAGTTTTTATCCTACTAGAACTTAAACTGAGATACCTCTCTATTTATAAAACTATGTTTATGAGTAACAATGATTCATATGGGATCTATGAATATTACTCATGGATCCTAAAATTACAAACATTTTTAATCAATGACATGTGACATATCTACATGGTGATGTTTAATCATACAAATGAGAAACAAATTATGAAAAAATCATAAATAATATCTCTTGGTCTAATTTATATCTAGAATTTTTATATCAACCTTTTATGCTACATCTTCCACTTTCTCCTTTGGTAGTGGTTGTGTATCTTGAGTATCTCAAGTGTTATTCTCTTCTTTTAATATTTATTCATATATTTCTTCATCTAAATCTTCCTTAAACTCTTCTTTACCATTTTTAATTTTGTCTTCATCATCTTCTTTAAAATTTATTTGGGCCTTTTCATGTGTGATATCTTAGAAAGTGAACTTTTTAATATACCAAAGCTTCTTGAACTTATTTTTCACATTAATATTGATTTTTCCCAAAGTCTCTAACCATAGATATCCAAGAAAAATATCCAAGGCATAAAAATATGAATGTAAAACATATTTTTCCATAGTGAGCTTCAAATATATTGGAGGTACAATCACTGAGAGGAGGGGGGTAAATAATTGATGAAAGATATTTCAAACTTCAATTATAATCCTTTCAAACTCTTAATCAATGACCAAAAGCATTCAAAAATAATACAATATGTTCATAACAATGAATAATAAAGATGATTCAAGATCACACACATAACATGATATCTATGTGGGAAATCCTCTTGGGGAATAAAACCCACTCTCAAGCCTACAAACAAATGGACTAATTTTCCTATAAGATGACTACAAACATGATACCGTTTAGTGAAACACCCACTTAAAAAGGATTACCCACCCTTAAATATGAACATGCACCCATTTGTTCTAGATGTTAAGTACCCACACAATACCTTATGAAATAAACAACTCAAAAAATATGATTGCATTTCAATCTGATTAGAGAAATAAATTAGAACACCTATCTTTTAACTCATCACACACACTCAAACTTGCTCATATAATCAATGCATCTAAACACCCATTGAGCACACTCCCTTTTATCTTTTTCCTTTATCTCTATCTTTTGCTCTCTCAACACACGCACACCAAGTCTATAAACCATTGCCTTGGTCTCCACTCTTTATAGATTCTTCATGAATATCAACTTCTAAGTTAGCCATAATACTTGAATTAACCTTTAGGACATCTAACATGCTAACACATAGCTAAATACCACCCTCTAAGGTTGGACATAACATCCATGGGTCACACTTAAGTAACTACTCCTTTCAATTAGGCCTTAGTAGCCCTTATAGGTCTTATGGAGACCTATTACCCCATTAGCACTTCATTAAGCAAATTAAAAACATAAGATCACTTTAAAATATATGGGTCCACCATATATGACCTATAAGACATCTTCAAATGAATACTCCCACAAAAACACTCTTCTGATAAATCACAAATTGCTTAAACAATATTTTATACACAGTAACACCATTAATGAACAAATAGTCAGGTTTTAAGATCAATAAATTTGACTGTATAAATATTCATTCCTTTTAACTAGATTCTATGGATGAGACTTGACTTCCTATTCAAATTTTATTTTTACACAATCATGAAATTCATCTTGGATCAAAATATATATCTCAAAAACTATAGATTGGTTTTCCCTCATTAATTTGAATATTTGAATTCTAATAGTCACTATGTTAATGTTAAATATCTGACACTTTGACCTCATCTCATGATCCTTGATAACTTTAAACAAACATGCACTATTTATTTCTTTATAGTTGTATTGATCTTTATCTTTCAACACTCACTATTGATCTTAGATCCTTTCTTTCATGATTGTGCCACTTGGCATCTCTACGTGCCTTCTGAGCACATTGACTATTTGACTATAATAAACTTCCACCACTTGGCATCCCCACATATTTTTTATAGTTAGTATCCACTACTCTTTTGCCACTTGGTATATCTACATGCAATCTTGACTATTTGAATTAACTTATGCCATTGATATCTAGCTTCGTGATCATATGATCACCATCGATCTCTATTTGACATGTTTCATGATCATTATTAGATCTACTGCTCAAATTCCATGATTGTGACACATGTCAATAGTGCATGAAATATTGAATTTTTGAATTTGAACCATGCCAATAGATCCTTATCTAATTAGATTAAATTCTCACCATTAGATCTAATATCTAATTAAATGTTAATCATAGATCTTTGATAATGCAAATTTGGATAATTATGGTAACTTAGTGAATTATGCTTGAGAGGCCAACTTTGCACCTTAATAACTTTTTCTACGCTCAATCTCATGACCTAAAATTTGATACATATGATATCCTCACATAGGTGAATCCATCATGTATCAAACTAATCTTTAAACCTTTATATTTGTGAAATATGATGTCATCAAACTATTTACTTAGCTTTATCTATCAAGATGACTACTTGAGCTTAGACATTCATATGACCATTTTGATCAATTTTGCTCAATTTTATAAGAATTATTAGAACTCATAACATCCTATATCATATCTATAGCATGACCATACCATCAATATCATCCATCAATTGCATCACTAATTCAAACACTCTCCAAACCATCAAATTGATCACTTTGTCAATAATGCACTAATACCACATGTTCTCTTTGACATAAATGACAACCAAACATCAGTGGCCATTCTCAATAATGTCCCCCTTTGTCATTGATGTAAAAACACTCTTAGAATGAATTCTTATTCATTTTAACTTATTCATTTTGATCTTTCTCTCTCTTTGGCATTAATGATAAAGGGTCTCTTCCTTAATATGCCAAAAATAATTCCTCAACATTATTTATGCATTAAAAATAATATTTAAGATGCTCACAATACTTAAATACTTTAAATTATATGAATCAATTTCTCCCCTTTTGATATGCATGATTTTAAACTTGAACTTATATGATCCTTGGACCTGACAAAATGCTCATAGAGCTTAGAAATATCCTCATAACATTATGCACATATCTTCAAACCTTTCAAACTATCTGAGTTATCTCCCCCTAACTCCATGCTCTATCTAAAAAATATCATATTTAAAAAGTCTTCTCAATGAACTAGGTTTTTCATCAATACTTTAAACACTATCAACTTCATGACATACAGAACTTGTCATATACATAAATTTGAGACCTTCTTCATGATGATAACACATTCTCATCATACTCCCTATCAACCTTGTCTTTAGTCTTTCAATATTTGATAAATCAATTTAAGTAACATAAATCGACAAGTTTTTTCCTTTAGGAACAAAAACCATAAAAACACGTTGAGCATATTTGAACAAGATCAATCATACCTTTCTATGTGATAAAATATCTTGATAACTCACTATCCTTGATCAGACACTTGGAAACCTTCATTATCTACCTATAGACTTTTGGAACCAACATATTCATTCTTCACCATTTAACCAACTAGACCATCCTTCATTTTTTAAATCAAAATTATAACTTTATAGCCATTTTTTATGAAAATATCTTATCATTTCATTCCACATTAAACCAACACATCTTATTATGACCTTTCTTGTCATAAAACATCAACCAAAGCTCAGTTGGCATCCACCATGCTTCCTCTTGCTAATAAGTGTCTCCTTGAAGCCTAAATAGAGAGACCTCGACCCATAATGTCCTAGAATAATGTGAAATTAGGAGTTTCCCAAAAATCCTCATATTCCTTCTCCTCCTTGGTCATCTGATACTAATATTTCTTCTTTTTCTTCTTAGGCTTAAGAGACTCAACATTCTCATCTACTAAAATATTCTCCTTTTTTTCTAAGATATGATTGAAAATATATGGAGACATCAAAGATTCATGACATAAATTTTCAATTGAAGAAATAACCTCATCTCTAGTCATTAACAATTGATATTCTTTACATGAAACTTGTTGAACATTATCAAGATGTTCACTTAAATCTATGCACACCTTAGGACTAGCCTCAACTAGCATCTTGGTCTTCTCCTTGAGCTCATTCTCTTCATTCACAACATGAGCAAAAAATGGGAGAACTTGGCATTTTTCAACCTTTGTATAATTTTCCACCACAAAAAATAGACCATTTGGACCTATAGACTCATCATGACTCACACTTTTCATTTTTGTTTTCCATAAGTTAACTTGTCTTCTTCCTTGCATTCTAGGAGTCTGATTGAACTTATTTTGACTTAATGGTCTTTACTTGTAGAACCTAAAAATGTGACCAATATTTTCACAATTGTAGAAAACCATTCTTATTGAAGTGAACTCAACTTTCCTTACCTAATTTGGACAAAATCTTACAATGTGTGCAATGTCATAACAACTAAAGAACTCAACTTTGTTCATGCTATTTGACTAATGATTCCACTCATTCTCAATAAGTCTTCTACACTCTCTATCCCTATGACCAAATTTATTACAAGTATAGTAGTAACATTGAAATTTTCATACCTCAACTTCTAATTTCCCTTGTTCACATTGGCCTTTATCTTGTCTTAAGTTATATTATTTTATTCTTATTTATAACCAGGTCCATTTCTATCACTATAATGATTTTGAATATTTAAAATTTTGTCTATATCACTTGATCTCTTTTCAAACATCACATATTACTTCATCTTACTAGATGTCTTTTCTAACTCAACTTTCAATACTCATTTTCAATCACATACATAAAACACTCATCTTCTTTAGATTTCAAGCTTGTAGATAGGATTTATAATTTACAACTAAGATGCTTGAATATATCTTCATGTTCCTTGGTGTATTCATTCATTATTTCCTCAAACACACTAAATTACTCTTCATAGTCCTTAATTTGAGACTTCATCCTTTCGTTAATCTTCTTCTCAATCTTCAGTTCTTCATGAACATTCCTCAATTTAGTTTTAGATTCCTCCTTGTCTTCTTCATTATTGGTATCACTCCAATTAGACTCCTTTGTATATGATCAACTTCCTTCCTCAGCCATGTATAGGAATTCATCTTTAATATCAAACTCAGAATCACTATCTTCACTCTCATCTGATCAACTACAATCTTTATTCATGTAGAGACTCTTCTTGTTCTTGAAAGATTTATTCTTTTTGTCATACTTTCTAAATCCTTTCTTCCTCTTATTAGAACTAAATTTCTTCTTACATTCATATTAGCTTTCACCATGCTCTTCATCATAATTCTTCTTAGGATTATGAAGGCACTTGTTAACAAAGTGTCCTACTTTTCCACAATTAAAACATTTTAAGGGTGGTCTAACCTTGTATTTCACTAAGCCTATTTTCAATTTACTTGTAAATAAAGCTATTAGTTCATCATTAGATATATCATCATACTTGACTTCCTTACCTTGAGTTATTTTATTATTTTAGTCCATTTATGTCTTAAATGCTACTTCCTCCTTTGGTGCATTATCATCATTGACTCACATCTGTTAGGAAATAAGGATTCCATGAAGTTCATCCATATTTAACTACGTTAGATCATGACTTCTTATACAACAATTTTTTTAAAATCAAAATTGAGTGTAAGATTTCTCAATAACTTTTGTACTATAGTAGCTTCATCAATCACCTCTCCAAGACATCTGATCATGTTTATTACATCATTAACTCTTAGAAGATAGGATGCCATAGTATCTTCTTCCTTCATTTTTAGACCATAATTTTTCCTTCAGTAGGTTTGTAATTTAGCCAATTTTACCTTTGAGTCTCTTTCATAGATAGTCTATAATTTATCCCAAATTTCCTTGGTATACTTGTAATAGATCACTTTGGTGAACTCAGCCTTAGATAAACCATCAATGATAACATTCATAGCTTCAAATTGAATCTCACTCAACTTCTTGTTAGAAACACTAGTTGGAAGATTATTTGGTGTAGTATAATCATCTATGATATATTTCCAAGTATCAAATCCTAGAGACATGATGTATGTCCTCATCTTTACACTCTAAAAATCATAATTTGACCCATTAAACAATGGTTATTTATTTGTAAAGAAACCATAATTATATTGAATTTACATATTATACCTTGGATCACCTTTAAGTGGTTAAAATTTTAATGAAGGTCTGGCTCTAATACCAATTATTGGAGGTATAATCACTGAGGAGGGGGGTGAATCAATGATGCAAGATATTTCAAACTTAAATTTTAATTCTTTTGAATTCTTAATCAATGAACATAAGAATTCATAAAGCATACAAGATATTCATAATCATGAATAAGAAATATGATGCATGATCACATACATAACACAAGATCTAAATGGGAAACCCTCTTAGGGAATAAAACCCAATCTAAAGACTATAAACATATGGACTACTTTTCCTTTAAGATGATCACAAATATGAGACATTTTAGTGAGGCACCCATTTCACAAGGAGAAACCACCCCTCAGTATGAACAAGCATAAACTTGTTCTAGATGTTGAAAACCCACATAACACCTTATGAAATCAAAAACTCTAGAACTTTGATTACATTTCAATTTGATTGGAGAAACAATATAGAACACATCTTTTTTAACTCATCACACACACTCAAACTTGCTCATACAAGCAATGCATCCAACCACCCCTTTTGGATCTCTTTAGTCTTATTTTATCATCCTAAATCTATTTTATAATTAAATCCATCCACTAAGTTCATTCCCTTTGATCTCTTTCCTTCATCTCTATCTTCTGCTCTCTCAACACATGCACACCAAGTCTAGAAACCATTAGCTTGATCTCCACTCTTTATAGAGTCTTCATGAATATAAACTTCTAGGTCATCCATAATACTTTACATAACCCTTAAGATATATAACATGATAACACATAACTCAATACCATCCTCACAAGTTGTCCATAACATCCATGGGTCACACTTAAGTAGTTACACCTTTCAATTAGACCTTCATAGCTCTTATAGGTCTCATGGAGACTTGTTACCCCTTTAACACTTAATTAAGCAAATTAATAACATAAGATCACTTTAAAATACATGGTTTCACTCTATATGACCTTTAATACATATTCAAATTAATATTCCCACAAAAACACTCTTCTACTAAAGCACAAATTGCTTAAATAATATTTTATACACCGTAACACCATGAATGAATAAATAATCAAATACAAATCTTAATAAATTTGATTATAAAAAATTCAAACCTTATAAATAGATTATCTAGATGAAAATTGAAGAACTATTCAAATTCGATTTTTACACCACCATAAAATTCATCTTGGATCAAAAGATATAGATAAAAAACTATAGACTGATTTTCCCTCATTAATTTGAATATTTGAATTCCAACAGTCACTATTTTAATGTTAAACATTGGAAACATTGATGCCATCTCGTAATCCCTAAATTTTTTTAAAAAACATGCACCATTGATATCTTTGAAATTATCCTAGTGTTTATCCTATAATGCTCATCATTTATCTTAGATCTTCACTTCTATGATTATGTCACTTGGAAGCTTTATGTGCCTTCTGAGCACATTGACTATTTGACTCCAATGAACTTCTACCACTTGGCAGTCCCACATGATTTCTACAGTCAGTCTCTAATTATATTTTTCCAATTTTAATCTCTATATATAATCTTGAATATTTTAATTAGTATGCACTATTGATCTCTAACTACACAATCATACACCCACTTTTGATCTTTATTTGATAGGTCTCAGGCTCACCATTAGATATGCTGCTCAAAGTCTGTGATTGTGAGACATGTCACTAGTACATGCAATCTTGAATTTTTGAATTTGAACCATACCATTTAAATTAATTATTTTTTCAAATTAAATTCTCATCATTATATCTATGATTTGATTAAATTTGACCATATATCTTTGATAATGCAAATTTGGCTAAGTATGGGAACTTAGTGAATTCTCCCTGAGAGGCAAACTTTTCACCTTAATAAGTTTTGCTATGATCAATATCATGACATAAAATTTGAACCATATTATATATTCACATATTTTAATACATCCATGTATCAAATTATTCTTAGAACCTTCAATTGTCTAAAATATGATGTCATCAAATTTCTTACTCAGCTTTATCTGTCAAGATGACTACTTGAGCTTACACATTCATATGAATATTTTGATGATTTTTTTTCACTTTCATAAGAATTATAAGCACTCATAAAATCTTATATGGTATTTTTAACATGACCATAACATAAATATCATCCATTAATTACCTCACTAAGTCAAACACTCTGCAAACCATCAAACTGATCACTTTGTCAATAATGCACTAGTACCACATTCTCTCTTTAACATCAATGACCGTGCTCATCAAAATATTCAAAAAATTAAATATTATTTTAATCTAATTTATCCTTCTTGATATTATTTTATTGAATATGTATATCTTGGGCCACATGCATGTTTATGAAATCATATTTTTTTTCTAGGATTTATGGAAATAATGACCTTATTATTTTGAATTCATCCATGAAATTAAAAGATTGACTTTGATTTATTTAGATCTGAGATATTTTAATTCTTACCCTTCATCTCTCCTTCTTCCTCTTCAAGATCCTAAACCTCTTCTTATGCATCATATTTATTCTCTTCATCATCATAATTATGTTCATTTTATTCTTATTCTTCATCAATTGAATTCTATTCCTCATTACCATTGTCATCATTATTTTCTTCCTATTGTTTTTATTCTTCTTCATATGCATTATGATCACCATTATTTTCATCCTCTTATTTTTATTTTTAATCATCTTGTTCTTCTATATTCTATTGATCTAGGAAAACATGTTCCATTTCTTCCCATAAAAACTTCCATCTTTATACTCCTAATCGAGCCCACCAAAGTGATGCAAGACCCTTAAAAAAACTGTGACAAAATTTTTCACCACAAACTGATTTGAAAATAATTCTCCTTAAATATAATCAACTATTCTTTAGCATTAATATCCTCTCCTCCAGAAAAAATCTAACTCCATGATCTATAAAACTAGGATTAGTGAAATAAACCCTTAAATTTTCATTAAATCAGGCCATATTGATCATATAACCCTAATTTTTTTTACTATAGATTTCATGTAGGCCTATATAACTTCATTAAAACATTTGTGAAAAAAATACAAAACTTTTGTCCTATAAAGCAAATCTATGAAAAATTATAAAATTGTATTAACTCACTCAGAAATTATTAGAAAATTCCAATTTTTTACTGTAGTTTTATATTATAATGTTAAATATTTAATAAAAATATCATATAAAAATTCCTAAAATTATGACTGATATGATGAATTTATTACAACCCCTAAATTTGTAATATCTCTCTCAAAATGGATCATCAAACCTATCTTTTTTATTATGGATTCCTTGAATTATTATCCAAATATAGTAAAAACACTATATAAAAATTTAAAATATATTACAAAATATAAGTAATTCTAAAAAATAAGGGTTTCACCCATAATATTAGCCCAAATTAAAACTTTGATACCACTTGTTATGATCTATGCATGTAATATTTCAATTATGTAGAATATAATGTAGATGAACACAACACAATAGATATAAGTTCATAAAGATTTCCACATATTGAATATACATATAAATATATTAATATTCATATGGTAGGGAAACATTGTACAATACTCCTTAAGGAAGGAATAACTCCACAATTCCACATTGAGAGGGACAACTCTAATATCCTTCTAAAAATAAAATACTCAACACTTAATATACTTTAAAATTATATTCATATCATTTATATAGACCTATATGTAACTAATAATGGATGGATAACCTCTTAAACCCAATGTAGGCCAACTCATTATCGAATGTACTAATTTCACAAGTTATTTAATCCAATATAATTGACCCATACAACTCACTAAGGGGATGTGTGTCAAATTTTTACATCTCCATCAACCCATATATATTAATATATCATATCCCTAGGTACATATCACTTTCCTATAAGTAAATGCTTCCACATTTGTAGCACATGAACAATAAGTGCAAGATCCAAATCATGTGGTGAGCTATTTAGATTATATTACTTAAGATTTCATGACTCATAGGTCACCATGAATCAAAACACGACTCAATTCTTCATAAAATAGATTTTTAGTGACTAAAATATTTCCATTAAGATCAATAATATTCAAAATAAAAGCAAGGGTTAGATTTTTATTAAGAAGCTAAAAATATTTTTCACACTAATCTATCCAAAGAAACTTCTTATCCATTCTCTAAAAATATGCAATCAAATTTACTATCTTTGAAAATACTTTAACGTAATTTATATAGTATCATGTCAAACCCATGAAGCTAAAAAAATCATGCACATTCCTTTGAAAGTTCTAATCCATAATGGATCTTATATGGCTAAGATATTGCACTTTCTCTTAAAAGAAGGAACATTTTGACAGATTTCCATATATATATATATATATATATATATATATATATATATATATATATATATATATATATATATTATTATTATTATTATTATTATTAAATGTTTAAAAAATAGATTTAGATGTTTCTTGTGTTCTTTCTTTGCTTTTGAATAAACCAAAATGTCATCTATGAACACTAGCATAAACCCATCCAAATAATTTATAAACACACTATTCCTCAAGCTCATAAATGTTATAGGAGAATTTTTATGTCCAAAGTGAAGTATGGTAAAATCATAGTTCCCATAACAAATTATATAATTTGTTTTTAGTATGTATTCCTCTTTGATCCTTAGTTGGTGATAACTTGATCTCAAATCTATCTTCAAAAATAAAATAACCCTTCACAATTGATCAAAAGGACCATCTATGTGTGGCAAGGGATACCTATTCTTAATGGTGGAATTTTTCAACATCCTTTAATATACACACAACTTATTGAAAAAACTATTAGTGCACCCAATGGGGATACACTTGGATGGATCAAACCTTTTGAAAGCATTTCCTGTAATTGGGATTTCAACTCAGATAATTATGTTGTTGTCAACCTATAGGGATATTTTAAAGCTGGTTTTGAGAAAATTAAGATATCAATTAGAAATAAAATTATCTCTTAGGTGTCATTCATTGTAATCATTTTGAGAAATCATCCCTTAAATCATTAAGAAAAGGATAATCACCTAAAAAGTGGATATTTTTAGTTTTAAATTCAACTATATGTACTAAATATATAACACATCCCTTTATTTGATCATTGTTAAGAAAAATGGCTGAAATTAGTCTCACATTATATCAAATTTAATTGCTTTAATTGTCATAGAGTGACCATTATCATTGAGACATGTGTCTATACTAGCATAATAATTTACTTGAGCTTGATGTTGTCATAACTAGTTGATTCCTAATATCACATCATATAAACCTAGTGGGGAAACATAAAATTTTACTATTGTTTTCAATCTATAAATATATAATTTAGATTCCAAAAAACATTGATCTACCCTATATTATGCTATAAAACATTTATTTGTTTTAGTATCAATGATTACAGTAATGTGAGAATAAAAAAGTTTACTTTAAGATTCCACTTGTGTTATTTGGGATTCATCTTGACAGTTGTCCACTAACACATGAATCCTTTGATAAAACATTTGTTGTCAACTTAATTGACATAATGACTTACCACACAAATGAAACATCCTCCCATAAAACTTTTAATATCCTTATTTTTTACTCCCATAGTATATTTATCATTTTTATTATTGTTTATCCTTATCTCCATTATTTGACTTGAATAAAATTCCACTACTAAAATTCCTATTAGATCCTCATTTTTCTCTTCCCATATTATTTTTATTCCTTAAAATATTATTTTTTAAAGGATGTTAATTATGTTATTAAGGACCTTTACATTTATTTTAAAAATTCCTTCCTGACTATTGCAATGGTCTTAAGTTTTTACTCCTACTTTTTTGCTATTTAAAAATAATCCATATTTAAGGGACTGTTAAGGCTAATATCCACATCAATCTAAAGATTCAACCATAATTTAATTTTTTTGATTCTAAACATTTCATATTTATGGTATTGAGGGACACACTTTAAGATTTAGGTGGATTTTTTCAAATATTATGTAATAGATAGATCTTATTACTTTATATTTTGAAATTTATTAAATTTCCATCAAATTAATGTTGTGAAAGTCATCTCTTCCTAAAATATGATACTTTAATTACCTAGAATTGGTATTTATATGATAAGAGTGTCACTTGAGTTAACCTATCCTTAGGCTATTCATAGACCTATCCTTGAGCATTAGACTTACTTTTCCAATCATTTAGTAGACCACATTTACCTATAACCAGTCGTAACACAGTCTCAAAATTGTCATCTTAGATCTCAATCCAAATTGATTAGTAATCTATCAATAAGACATTAGCACCAAATTTGGGACACTAAAGCCCCATGGTGATAGTGTCCCCAATTGGGCACTTATATCTTTAGCCTTGGTTCTTCCCAATGAATACTTTTTCAAATGTGTGCCCATCTTAAGGTTAACCTAAACTCATTTTCTTATCTACAAAATAAACAAAACTCTATAAATACAAGTATAATCCACCTCTAATGACTAGATGGAAAATAGATGAAAATGTTATTCAAACCAAAGATAAAGTTATGGAAAATCATGGTATTTGATCCCTATTCTACCATAATTTATGCATACTACCATCTACAACATCCCTAAGTCTATTTTTCAATCATTTCAAAGCTCAATCACATTCAAGGCATCTAAGGCCACTCTCATTATAACGTTCACTTTTTTGAGAGTTGTCATGATGATGTCATTGTGGTGTCATGGAGGTTACCTAGTGAGTGGATGAAGAGACTTGATAGTATATATGAAAATTAAAAAGTGTGCAATGTGCTTATTATTATATGACAAATTTCATAATATATTTGTTCTTCTACACTTTATGTATGGTTAGTTAATCTTTAGTATTGATATAGATTGAAAGGATCAAGGATGAGTATGGATGTTTGAACATGTGAAAAAGGTCCTATAATATATGATACATGCTTTGAGAGATTGTGTTCAAAATTAGAGTTCATCTAGTTGATCATAATTTTCATCTAGACACCTTGGGTCCAGTGATAGAAAATATGAGTTGGCATTTTGATGATGCCACCATTGCCACATGAGGAGTCAAGGGGAGCTGGTCATATGGTTTTGATCACTATAGTCCCTAGTTATTATGTGATAGATCTCAAGTCATGAATTGAATTGCATTCAAAGATATGAGGGTGAAAATTTGGCTTCTAAGATAGATTTCACTATTTTCCAATACTTAGCCAAATTTGTAATATTACTAGAAAGAGCTGAGTAAGCAGTTTGATGATAGAATATCACAAAAATGTGAGAATTTCAAGTGAAGATGATAATATGGGTTTGTTAAGTTTTTAACCTAGTTTATTTGTGCTAATTTCTAGATCATGTGATGTAGCACATTATAAGATATGTTTTTTTGTAAAATTGGGCTTCCAAGCAGATTGATTGTGTTATCCTATAGTCAATTTTGTAAGGTGGCATAAAGACCCGAGTGAGCAATTTAAAGATGTTATATCTTGAACATGTGAATGTGTCAAGATAATATAATAATATGGGTTTATTTATTTTTGAGTAGAGATAATTTACACTAAATTTGAGTTTATGCACTAAAGTGTGACAAAAGTTATGAATGATCAAAGTTCAGCTCTTAGGTAGATTTGGACATGGTTATCTATGTGACAAAAGTTTATGATAAGGCATGTTAATGGCATTATATATCATATGAATGAGAGTTATAAGAGTATTAATTCATATGGTTTTATTCTCCTAATAAAGGAGATCATTTGATCCAAATTTATGATCTTATAGGTAAGTAAAAAAGAAGTTATTGATGTGAAAAAATAGCTATGCATGCATATTGATAGGGTTCCCATACTTAGTCATTTTTGGAAGTGTTAAAGCTCAAGCAAGATAGATGGTGCACATTTACTCCAAGGAGTTAGGAGGTAGAAACATGAGGATATGTGCATGATGTTTAACATCTGAGAAAAGGTATAGGATAATGATCCAATGGCTAGTGGATGATCGTAGAGTTTGATAAATGATGAGCATTGATCGATAAAGTCCTTGTTTATTAGTAGAGATCAACAAAGCACATTAAGTTAAAATTTTGAGAGGACATGATATGAGGTCAAAGTTTTAGATGCTTAATGATTTGATTTGGTATTTTATGCATTAAATATTAATTAATATTGATGGTATGAGATTGATTCTGAGTTGAGAATCTATGATATTTGAGCATTGTATTCAAAGGTTAACTATGAGCATTGTTATTCAAATATTTGAATTTTATATAGGAAAAAATAGATCTCTATATTTCAACCATATCTTTCAATATGAAATGAATTTGCTCATGTAGTAAAAATAAAAGTGGTATGGGACTGTGAGGTACTTAAGGAAATATTGATTTGAAGATCTATAAGTCTATGAAGACAAAGATATTTAGCCTAAAAGTTGACTATGAGCTCATGTTTTTTCGGAAAGTAACCTAAGAAATATATTTGAGCTTGTATTGATGTTGTCTCAATATCTCATGATAAATTATCTATTAGAGCATGTAAACTCCATGAGGAAGATCTATGTAAATTTTAGAAGTGTGATCAATATATTTTGAGTATGAACAATGCTTAAGAAGTTGATTGTGTATTCATTCATGCTAACTATGTGCATAAGGTTTGTGTTTGAGTTGTTTGAGCATACATAGATGAATTCTAAGTTGACTAAGATATTTTGAAGTTGTCTTAGGGGACATAAGGAGTGGACCTATGTAATTTTAAGTGGTCTTGTGTTCATGTTTTGCTTGAAGGTGAGTTATATGGGTGAATAGGTCTCTATGAGACCTATAAGAGCTAGAAGTCCCTTGTTTAAAAGATGTAGATACTTAAGGATGACCCATAGATACTATGGATGACTTATGTAGATTGTATTTATCCTTATCTTCATATGATAGATATATTAAGGGTTAATACATGCTTAATGGCCAACCGAGATGGTGTTGATAAAGATTTCTCTATATATAATATAACCAAAGATGATGATTTTTAGATTTGTATGACTTTGAAAAGTGTGAGTATTTAAGCAAAGAGAAGAAGAGGTTGAGTGTGCCCAATGGTTAGGTTATTGAGAAAAGTAGATTGAGGATTGTGATTATGACCTATAAATCATGTTTACAATGGTATAATAGTGCTCTTACAGGTTAAGCATGAGCTAAAGAGTCTATAGTGATCTAAAAGGATATTTTGGATGTCTTGAGTATGAACAAAGGATTGTTGCTATCTATGAGAGATTGGTGGATGGTTTGAGAGACTGATCAAAGTGTGGATACTATGTATGACCATCTAGTCATGTTGTTATTATTGTGATATATTTGTTGCTAATAAGTATAGAGTGGTCAAAAAGGTGGCTTTGGATGCATTGATTGTGTAGAGTTGAAGAAGAGCTAATATAATTTGTATCTCCATCATATTGGCATGCAATTAGTGTTAATGAATTTGTGCTCATACGTTTTATTATGGGTGATCAACATCTAAGGGGGTAACAACCTCCTTACAAGGTGAAACTTTTTAAAATATTTAGTTGTTATGGGTGCTCAACTAGATAGGTGTAGTAACTCCTTTTGAGATTGTAGTATCACTAAAACTAGGAATGGTAGTTCCTTTATTAGTATCTTACTAGAATAAATTGGTTCTTATTCTATAGGATAGTAGTCTAGTTTTATGTTACATTTTACTAAATTTTGTCTATTTCAATTCTAAAGGAAAAGAGAAAATAATGATAGGGATAAGTGATTAGAATGAACCTAAATTGGTTTATGCACCATATCTAGACATCATGAGAACTCCTCTTTAGCTAGGGATGACTACCTACAAGTAAAAAAACATTACCACAAGATGTTTGTTAGCAGATAAATGAGTGGGCTACCAAGATACAATTTTAGGAAGTGTGAAACTTCCTTAGAGATGGCATTCCACTTTTGGGAGACAAAAGAGTAATAAATAACTAAAAGAGAGTTAAAAAGAGAGTGAAAGAGAGATAGTATTACCATTAATTGCAACTTGAGTGCAATAGAGAGTGATAGGGTATAGGTAGTGTATTTTTTTATATTTTAGAAGTTGTTTGGGTAGGTTTTGAAAAGGTTATGGAATCCATAGTCATCAATGTCGATAGGGGAGTGATTGATATCAGTTATACTACTAAGGTCAATGTTGAAGGTGACCAACGTAGGTTAGGCTACCAAGGTAAGTAGGGGCAATAATTGCCTAAGATCTTGTAGAAGAGTTTTTAGGTCTAGGAAATGGTTTTGATTAGGTCTAGGAGTTTGGGGAGAGTTATGAGAGAGAGAGTATGGTTTGGGTAGATCTAGTCAAAGGTTTGGTATGTCAGGTTAAGGGAAAATAAGTAAGGAAGATTTGTAACTTCCTCATGAGGGATTGGTCAGGAGTGTGTAAAGTAATGCACAATAGATATGAAGTAATAACAAAGTAAATACTTAAAATACCTATAGAATAAGTGATGTACTTAGTTTTAGTGGTCACTAAATGATAAGTCCCAAATTGATGGTCACTATCAGGTAGTCTAAACTTGAATGCCTAAATAGAGAGAGCAAGTGGGTGTTGTTGGTCCTCAAGAGTTTAGTTCTTGATCATAATTAACTTATGCAAGATGAGAGTAAGCTAGGATGCTGAAAGTTGAATTTGAAGAGCTTAAATGTAAGTAAGAATGAATTTTATTGATTTTTGTTGACCTAAATTTTAGGTTGGAGTTTTGCTTATAGTGTCGATGTTAGTGATCCCTTCAACATCATCCATAGGTTAACCAATGTTGGTGGCCATAGAATAAGTAAATATTACTATTTTTGTCCTAATTTAAATTACTCTTCATGCCAAGTGTGGCACCCATTAAAAAATGGTAAAAATAAGAGGTTAAGAAGGAGATAGTTGATTAGGAATATAGTTTTGAAGTGAGAAAAAGTCTTGGGTAGTTAGGATGAGGGGACCAGATCTTGAGGTGAATCATCAAGTGAGAATTGGTCATAGGGTGAGGTGGCCAATTAAGGTGGTAAAAGGAGTTTTTAATTAACTTAATTAATTATTTTAAATTAATTAAATGTGTGAGGGGTAAAAACATGGGTTAGGGAGGCTAATTTTTATTATTAAAAAAATGGGCTAAAAGGGGTTTCAACATAGGAAATTACACACATGTGTGTGACATAATTTTGGTGTCTACATTTGACCCTTTTTTTCTTGTAATTTTTGCTATCAAACTGAAAGAAAAAATAGGATTTAGATGCTCCAAGTATTAGATGAGGTATCCCCCCTCAAAATGGGAAACAATAGAGGAGCAACCAGAATTGAGTACCAATTTGATAAGAAGTGAATTGGGAAAGTAGAGGAGAATGTCATATTACTTCTAGTGCATATACTACTATGAGTTATATTGAATAAAGTCAATATTAGGTAAGGTTAATGAGGAATCAGATAGAAATAACCAAAGCATAGATTGTAAGTGATAGTTGAGAAGGTCAAAATAGTCAAAGTTGTAGCTCTAATGGTCTATGTGTGCTAGCTATCCAAGGTAGAAAGTGCCCCTAGGAAACACAAAAGGGTTATAGGTGGCAAGAAAAGCTTGGTTTCCATCTAAAACACCTAATATACATGCATGTGTATAATATCCAAATATAGTAGAATAACATAAGCGATCAAGATAAGCAATACAAGGTTGGTGTAAAAAGGGTTAATGAGTGAAGAGATATTCATGATCTCTAAGTAAAGTCATTATGGGTGGAGATTTAAGTGATCTTTGAGGGTAGTTTTGTGGTTGGGGAGATATATGTGATCTCTAGGTTGGTAGTCATGGTTAGGGAGATATACTTGATTTCCAAATTACCCTAGAGTATGGGTAAAGTCTAAAAAGTTAGGGTTTCTTTGTTGGGGAAAACATTATTGTAATGGTGCTGATATCAGTGACATTATCGATATCAGTAATAAATAGTGCCAATATTAGCACATTAGGGAAATATTGCTAATGTTGATAGGCATAAGCATCAACATCAGTAGATTAGGTCAATAATTTTGATGTTTGTAGCCAACCAAATTGGAAAAAATAGTGTTTGGTAGCTGACCAAACTCATTTGCAACTTTGTGATTAGAGAGAAAAAATAGAGCTATGAGAGTGAATGAGATGGTAGATTAAGGAGGGGACCCAGTGGGAGGTACACCACTACAAGAGCTAGTTGTGCCATCTAAGAGGAAATGGAAAGATGAGGTAAGAGTCTCTACTAGTTATGAAATTTGATTTGGTTATTTGGAGTATTTTAGGCTAATTTATAGGTGGGGGTATAGAAAATTTTAGTAGAGGGGTAGGAAATAGGGTAGGGTATTTTTAGGATAAGTTGGGGGGAATTTGGAGTAGGTTTTTTAGTTTAAAAATGAAATTTTGGGTTTGGGTCATTTGGCCCTAGGGCTGAACTAGTCGGTGAGGTCCACCAATATTAACCAATATGGCACCAAGGTTAGCAAGTGTCTATCGATGTCAGTTGACACTTATACCTACAAATCATCAACATCAAAATTAATATCAACATTGGTGACTATAAAGAATTATTAAAATATGAGAAAGGGTTAGTTTAGATCCCTAATAGAAGTAGTCAACTAGCCTAATGGTCGAGCTAGCCTTAGAAGACCCCGTGTCGACTGAGTGTTGCCTACATAGCCTAGTTTAAGGACTCAAACCAATGTAGTTCTCCTAAAGCTCAAGAAAAATATCTAAGGTATGGTTAAAATGTGTGTTAAGGTAAATGGGCAAAAAGATAGGTTGAGATAAGTCAAGAGGCCCAGGGCTTAAAAGATAGGGCATAGTGTTAAGGGTTAGGGATATAGACCTTGAGGCCTAGAGTTGTGATAGGTAGGTAGGCCTAGGGTGGAGAGAGAGAAGAGGTAGTAAAACTTAGGGTAGAGAGAGAGGTAGTGAAGCATCAGGTAGTTAATTAGGTGGGTATATGGTTGAGATAACTTAAGAAGACACCATGTTGACTGAGTGCTACCTACATATCCCAATTTAGGGCCTCAGACCAATGTTGTTCTCCCACAGAGAGGGGGAAAAATGTGGTGATAGAGTATATTAAAAGGTATGTGACTTGATTTGTGTGTGTATGGATGTAGGCAAGGATGGATATGACATTATAAGATCATCTATCAAGGCTTTTGACATGTATGAGGAGAGATGTCACTCTAGATGAGTAGGAGCATATGGTAGTGGTGGGGCTAGGAAGAGTGTGACATTATTATTAAGTCACCTAGGATGAGATTGCATATTATGAGAGGGCCATCAGGGATTTTTTATAGATTTAGAGATATTTAGAGTTTAGAGAGCAAGATAGATCTATGTCATGTGCCATGGCTTCTAGCTCATGTAGATGTAGATAGGTGAAAAGTGGTGATGACATTGCTTCTTCATGACCATGTGGAGAGCCTCAAGGACCATGAGTGTTAGAGTTTGAATTTTTGGTTATATATGTTATATGTATACTAGCTCATGAGTCAAATATACAATATGTATATTTTGAGAGAGAGAGAGAGAGAGAGAGAGAGATGATATTATGATGATGTAGTTATGAACATGTATTCATCCTATATATATGAGATGTTTATTTATTTGTGATTTTGATGAGGATATTGATGTAGATGATGATGATGATGATTATTTAATGCTATGTTAGTTTTGATGTTAATGTTAATCATGTTTGTTGAGTTAGATTAGCCTTTCCTTTATATGTGATGGTATATGCTTAGTTGTTTTGTTAGTTTCATCTTAGCATTTTTCCATATTTTGTGATGGTGTATGCTTAAAATGAATAAATTGGTTATGCTAGTTTATTTCAGCATTTTTCCTTATTTGTGATGGTGTATGCATAAAATAAATTGAGTAGGCTTTGATAGTGTTGGTACGGTATTGTTTTTTCATCTCAATAAAGAGATCAACATGTGATGTGGATGGGAAAATAAAGAGGTAGAATGCTTGTGTATTGGAAAAGACCATAATCAAAACATAAATAGGATCAAGAAAATTAGCCTCTTTCATGGCTTATATATTAGAACCGTTATGTTTGTTAGAGAAGCGTCATGTTTACATTATATTAAGTGAGATTCACAGCCCCTTGAGAGAGTATGAGGGGAAAAAGGGTAAAATGAGGGAAAATGTTTGGGTAGCATAACCTACAAAGTGGAGATGATATTCCCCTATTTTGGGTGACCTGAGAACTACCATAAGCAAGTCCATAACTTAAATCTTTTTTTTGTTTTCATGTAAGTTGATCAATGTGGGAAGCCTACAATGGGATTTTGTATGGGTTAAGGTCATATAAACCTGATCAATATAAGAAAACTTTTTTATTTATATTTCCCTCTAAGAACAAATATTGGCTTAACCATCCTTTAAGGGAGTGGTCTAAGCATTTTTTTTAAGTTTAAATAGCTATCCTTCAAGGGAGTAGTCTATTAATAGTAACAAAGGGAAGTTATGTAATTGTCCTTCAAGGAAGCAATCTAAATTGAGAAGCATGACTTGAGAGTGTATAGCTCATCACATATCCCATTTTTTTTACTTTTAGTCATGGATAAGGCTATAGAGGCTTGAGATTCTTCCACTTTGGGGGAAAAACTATACCCTTGAATAAGTTAACTAAGTGTATAAGAGTAAGGGTAAAAAGGAAGGGAAATTAATCTAATAAGGATGCTCAAGGGATGAGCTAAATTTAAACATGAGGTAAATGGATGCTTGTTTAAAAAAATAATAGTCATAGGTATAAGGCATTTAAAGGCTCAATTTCTAGCCTTCCTTTAAGAGGAGATAAGTGATAAGTTCCTGAGCCATACTTGTGAGTTATGATATAAGGTCCAAGCTAATTAGGAGAAAACTTACCCCATTTGCTTTTCTCCATATTTGTCACATGTTGATTTTCTTTTAAGAAAAGATCTCCTATGTTGAAATCTCTCTCTTTAAGGTTTTTTTTATAAGCAGGTTTGATACACTCTTGATATATTTGAAGGTAATTGAGGGCTATGAGATGCTGCCCATTAAGAAATTCAATTTGAGCTAAACGTTCTTGGCAAAAGTCATCGTTAGTAAGTATGTCTTGTAGAAAAATGTGAAGAGAAGGAATTTGGACTTTAATAGGCAAAACAACCTTTATTCCATATACCAAGGAAAAAGATGTATCATCCATAGGGGTTGAATTATAGTGTGACAATGATGTGATGGTTGATGAATTCAATAATTTTTTCAGCTTTAGTGAAGATAAGAGGGATGACCTCAACCCACTTGCTGAAGTATTCAATGGCAGTAATGATAGAATGATGATGGAGGGATGAATGAGGGTTAATATCCCTAATTAGATATAAGCACCATTATGATAAGGGCCAAAAGTCTTTGGTGAATTATAATGCATGAATTATAACATGAAGGAGGTTAGCATGTTGTTGACACTTGATTAAATGCTAAATGTAATCAGCATAGTCTTGATGAAGTGTGGGCCAATAATAGCTAAGTCAAAGGATATGCTTGGAAACCATGTGACCATTGAAATATCCACCACAAATCCCATCATGGACATCCTTAATGGAAAAGGGAGTCTTAGTACTAGTGAGGCATATAAAGAGAAGAACATCAAAACCTTGCTTATAGAGAAGACCCCCTAACATAGTGTAATGAGTGGCACATTTTATGAAGGCATGTCTCCCATTATTGGAGAGATCAGAATAGGTAATAGAGAATGAAAGATAATCCATGAGTTACTTGTACCATAAGTAATGTGGGTTTTCTATTACATTTTTTATGAAGAGGATGTTAGTTGATACATAGGAGGGTAATATTAAGTGATGCATGATGACATAGATTCTCAAGGAAAAGGATGAAGAGGGTATGTGTGAAGCAAGTAAATCCATCATGTCATCAAAATTATTTGTATATCAAGGAATATATTTTAAGAGATAAGAGTAAAATGATCCCAATAATGTATCTACATGAAGTTTATACTACTACATACTTTTTTTTACATAGGTAGGAACCATTAACCTAGTTAACCACTAGTTGAGAATCACCAAAAATGGTTATGGATTTGATACCTAAGAAAAGATCTATTTAAAGTCATAAGATCAAAGCCTCATATTTGATCATATTTTTAGTGCATTCAAAATATAGTTTAAATAAAAAAGCATAGGTTTACCATCTAGAGGATTAAGAATGACCCCTGCACCATTGTCGTATTGACATTTAGACCCATCAAATAACATCATCATTTGATAGGATATGTCATCAATGGAGAGTGTTACAATAGATTAATCAGGGAATTCAAGGTTTAAAGGTTGACTTTTAGGTAAATGGGTAGTAGCTAACTTGTCAATGATTATTTTCCCCTTAATAGACTTTTATTGAATGAATTCTAAACTAAATTCAGCTAGAAACATGAGCCACTAAGCTACATGTTGGTTGTGATATGGATTTGAATGCATGTATGTGAGGGGATTAGTATGGGTGACCACATAGGTTTTGTGATTTAGGAGATAATGGTGAAGCTTAGAGGTGGAAAAGACCAATCTGAGTCAAATTTTTATAGTATGGGTATATCAAGTCTCATAATCAATAAGTGTGTGGCTTATGTAGTAAACCACTTGCTCTTGATGTTTGCCATCTTGATATGCAATCATAACACCTAGAGAATGGTCTATTATGGAGATGTATAGGTAGAAAGGCTAATTTTACTTAGGTGGAATAAGAACTGATGGGGAAAGGAGATATTATTTAAGTGCATCAAAATCTTCCTAGTAATCTATATTCTAATGGAAGGAGACATCATTTTTGACGAGATGGTGAAAGGGTTGGTAATGATTTGACAACTAGGAGATGAATAGGTGGATTGATTGAAGTTTACCCTATAGACTACATAGTTGTTTTATATTAGTAGGTGGAGGCATCTCTAGGATTGATCTAACCTCAGTAGGATCAACTTCAATATTTTGGAGAGAAATGATAAAACCTAAAAGTTTACCAAAAAAACTCTAAAGACACATTTCTTTAGGTTTAGTAGAATGTTATATTAGAGGAGATGAGTAAATATGGTTTTGAGAATTATCAAGTGGTTTTGACAAAGTGTAGACTTGATGAGTAAGTCATCTATGTAATCTTCCATAATTTTGTGTAGGAGATCATGAAAAATGTAGGTCATATCCCATTGGTAGGTCACACCAGTATTGTTCAAGCCAAAAGGCATGACTCAATAGTAGAAATTCCCCCATGGGGTAATGAAAGTTGTCTTATGTTGATCCTTATGAGTGACTAGGATTTGATTATAATCAAAGAACCCATCCATAAGTGACATCATCTCATGACCGGTTGTTAGATTAACAAGTTGGTTGATACTTGGAAATGAGAAGTCATATTTTAGACAAGTGAGGTTTAAATAATGATAATCAATGCAAATGTAGATTCCCCAGTCACTTTTGTGATAGGAACAATATTAGAAATAAATTGTGGGTAGTTGATAGGTTGGATAAATTTAACAAAAAGGAGGTATTGGAGCTCTTCTTTGACAAGGAGAGTAATACAAAGATGCATCTTACAAATCTTCTACTTAACAGGTTTAGCATCTCAATCGGTGATAATGTCATGGGTGCTGATAGAGGGGTCAATACTAGGCATGTCATTATAATACCAAGTGAAGGATTTGCTATGGCCATTAATAAATGTGGCATAATCATCTTGCTTAGAGGAATCCAAAAATTTGCCAATCTTGAGGATGTGATGGATATCATGAGAGGGAAGATTGATGTTAATGGTTGATTAATTTAACATATATTGTGTTTTAGATGGGAGAGATCATTAGATATAGGAATAATCCACACCCATATATGTGAGAATTTCATCATCATCTTGACATTGGATAGTGTTAATAGTGGGAGCATTTTCATCAATTATTTCAAGATGAATGAGAGGAAGGGACCTTATTTCCTTACCCTAGCGATATGTAAGAGGCCCCAAATGCATGGTATTTATTGAAAACAAAATTAGGAGGTATAGATACCTTTGATTAGATAGGTGATGGTGGAGAAGAAGGTAGAGAAGGAGAGATTGGTTCTTTAATAATTGGCACATGGGAAGTTTTAATGAATTTAGTTGGTTTGTCATATCCCACTTCATGTCTCTTTTTGGTATTTTCAATGGTTTGGCTAGTGGGATATTCAATAGGTGTATGGACACCTTATTTGTAATGACCCAGACCAAATCCTTTCTAGGAACATTGATAGAGATATGTGTAATTAAATCTAGGGTTACATAGGAAAGATAAGTCACAGGTAAATGGTTGTGGTGAGGAAGATGGATTACTAATAGTGGGATCCTAGTCAATTCCCCTATATGTGAAATTAGTTCTAAGGTTAGGGGGGCCATAAGGGATGACCATCCTAATGTGGGGATCATAATTTAGGTGCATGTAAAGTCTTCCATACTCTTGTGGAGTATAGAACATGTTGATCATCAACAAATGATATTTTCTAAGTGATAAACATTGAAAAGTCTCCTCCATGGGATCCTTGTCAGGAATTTGTGTTGCCAGTATCTATGTAGTCAAGGGAGTAGATCTTGTGGAAGATTCAAAATTATCATGTAGGGAAGATGATTTTTTTAATTGAATGAGAACATCATTGGGACTATAAGTCATGTTGCATGTTTTAAATGGAGGTGCATCAATAGGTATAACATGTACTTGTCCATCATGTTCAAACTTGACACAATGGTGCAAAGTTGAGGGTACACATGCCATAGCCCATATCCAAGGTCTTCCAATAAGTATGTTATATTAGAAATCTCCTTATATAATATAAAATAGCTCAATAATAGTGTAGGGACCTACACAAATATGTAAAACAATGGTGCCCATCTAGTAACTATACTATCATTAAAGGAGGGGAATACCATGTTGGTTTTAGACATGCAATTGTCAAGAAGGGCTAGCTATTTGTAGGCATGGGTGGAAATAATATTAATAATAGATCCCCCATCGATCATGACTCTCTTGACATGAATTTGATCAATATATACGGTAATAAAAAGGGTAGAATCTTAATCTTTAGGGTGTTGAAGTGGAATTTTTGAATAACTAAAAGAAATTAGGGAGATGTAATTAAGGGAGATGACCAAAGTTACAAGAGGTTGGGGATAATTTTATTGTACCTCAATCACTTGCAAGGCACTAATCAAATATTGACAGTGTTGGGATGAGTTTTGGATTAACTCATACAAAGACATTTTCACAGGAGTTTGGTGAGGTTATTTCACCATTGAGATTTGAATAATGTTCGAAGATGTTTTAAGAATGCCAAAAATGGAAATATTAGGATTAGGAGGAGGAGTTTCTTTGGTGAAGGGATGAGCCTAAGGAGCAGTGACCTTTTCCTTAGCTTTATATTTTTGGTTTTAAGACCATGTGGCCACATTAACTATGTTGATTTAAATGTAGGTGAAGGAGGTGGTAAAGGGGTTATGACCACCTATTTGGGTTTAAATTTAGGTGTAATATTAGGAGGCACTATGGATACCAAAGGTGGAATAATAGGAAGGTTAATTGGAGTATCATTGAAGATAGTGTTGACATCAAAGTGTTACCAAATGACTGTTGTGAGGGCCTTACAACTCTCAGTATCATGTCTAGGTGAATGATGATATAAACACACTTATGTATCATTAAACCAAGATGGCTTCATTACAATATGACTATAAGGCTTAATGGGAGGAAGAGTTATTATGGAAGATTGCAACAATTGATGTAGAAAAAAGCTCTGAGAGCTGGTAAGTGGGCTCACACTTACTGTGCTAATAAGAGTGGATACCTTTTTGTGTTTTAGTGTTAAAAATGTAATTTTATGTGGTTCTTTGTTTGGTGATGGTGGAGTTACCTATTTTTCTATCACTTTTTTAGTGTGAAATGTGAAAGGCTGACTAGATGGTAATGGCAAGAGTGGAGGTAACCTAACCTTTTATTTTGCTTGGGTTGGCAATATTCTAACTATAGTACAGGGGTGTGGTCCCAAAATGGATGGTAACGTTAACAGTTGAAGAAGGGATTAGTGATATGTTAGGCCACAAAAATCCAACTCATAGTTAAGGAGTTAAATCTAATTTCACCTACAGATGAATTAAATTAGAGATGAGGCATACACCTAAGGGTTTGATCTACTTTAATGTGGTAGATTCCTATAAGGGTGAGGCTTCTAACATAGATGGTTGAACTTTAGTGCTTTTGGTGAAGAAGCTTTAGCTTTGTCAAAGACCTTAGGTTAAAGGGTATTGAGATGGTTGGTGAGAAAGGTTTACATTCATTTTTTTGGATAAAGAGTTTTAAGTCATTCCCAAAATACCACATGATCTAGCTTCATGGAGTCAAGAAATTCTAGACTTTTCACCAAAAATGAGAAGGGTTTAAATGAAGTTGATGTAGGCATTAAGGTTTTGTATTTAGAAGGCTAAAGTGTTTGGGAAAGAGGAAAATTGTTGGTTTTTTCTACTTTAGGCCAAAGATGAGAAAGAACTGAAATAGGGTCCTCTTCGATAGAGATAGAAGAAGATACATGGTCTACCATGGGTGGAGGGGAGGTAGGCAAAGAAGGTTGATCAAGAGGGTAAAGCATAGGTATTATATATCCCTTAACATGTGGGCAAGGCATAAGTAAAGTATGATCCTCTATAGGTAAAAGAAGGGGTAAGAGTGATATAATTAGAGTAGGCACAATATGTCTCTCATCTATTGTGGGAGTAGATAATACTGACTCCTCTAAGTGTAAAGGTGGAGTGGGTGGGGTAATACTTCCTATAGGTGGAGGAGAGTTAGGTGAAGAAGGTTACTCAAGAGGGTATAATATAGGAATGATCTTCCCTTCAACATGTGGTTGAGGAATTGGTAGTGTGTGGTCTTTAAGTTGTAAGAGGATAGGTAATATTAGTGCAAAAGGAATTGGCATTATAGGCTCCTCAGGTGGTAAAAGAAGTGGTAAAGGAGGCTCTTCCTCATAAGGGAGTGGAATGGGTAAATAGGTTTTTATGCCTAAGGAAGAATAGGAAAAACAAATGCCACTAGATGTGGAGGAGGAGTTGATGAAATGGGTGTCTTATATTGAGGGGAAGGTTAAACTAGAGGTAAAGGAAAGACCATATTAATCATATGGATATTATGATCACCTGAGTTAGTTATGGTCTAAAAAATATTTTGATTCAATGAATGGTTAGGAAAAGGGTGTTTGAACACATCCATACTTTGATTAGGGGGTCTATTAGGATTATCCAAGATGAGATCACCTCAATCAAGCATGTCTTAAATAATGTTCTTGAATGTCTTATAGTTATTAGAATCGTGGCCTTTAACTTGATGGTAATATAAAAACTCATCTTCCTTATACCAAGTTAAAATAGTATGAGAGGGGTAAAACTATATAAGAGGTTTTATTTGAGGAATAGTTATGGCACCTTGTTACAATAGTTTCTGTAGAACATATGTATATGACTCCCCAATAGGAGTGCACTATCTTTGTTCATACCATTGTTAGAATTGCTTGGTCTGATTTTGGGAAGTCAAGGAATTTGATTGGTTTGTGGTTGTGGAAGAAGATGACTTAATGACAACCACATTGGTGGAGCCTTTAGATTTTTGGTTAGAAGGGTAAGTTTTAGATGAAGAGGAGTCATTTGATTTGGAATTGGGATTCTTACTACGCAACTTGACTTTGCCTTCATCTATAACATGAACCTCAATTTTCTATACCATTGTAAAAGCCCCATCAAATGTGTGAAAAGTTTATACTTAGAGTGTGGATGAGATGTGATTAGAACATTCCCTTGAGAAGATCTCAATAAGCTTAGGTTGGGTTAAGGAGAAGGAGAATTTATTGATCAAGCTTCTCTAGTGAGTGACAAAATCTACAATAGACTCATCATCAAATTGTCTGATAGAATAAAGTTTTGCTATAGAAAATTTTTTAGAAATGTTAATAGAGAAATGGTCCAAGAATATTTATGTGAGTTGGGTAAATGAGAAAAGGGAGTGATGAGGTATAGAGCTATACCAATCCAAGGCAACCCCTAAAAGAGACATAGGGAAAGTGTGAAGTAGTAACACATCATCATGCCCTATTAAATAACAAGCATGTCTAAATGCTCACAAGTAATTTTTTTGCTCCTCTTTACTCTAGAAATGAGTAAATTTAGAGAGTTCCCATTGGCTTGGATAAGGTAAAATAGGCATAGAAGGATGGATGGGTTCATTGCATATATGATCATAAGATAACACATTCTTTGAACCAAAAATAGATGTCTCTAGATTAAACATCTTGTCCATCAGCATCTTAATGAGTTTTGGAGGGTGATTAGTTTTGGGGATACCTCATAAATTATAAGGAACCTAATACAAATTAGAGGAAGCATATGGCATATCTTGCTAAGGTTGTGTTAGGGTAACATAAGGATAATGAGTCATAGGCTGGGGTGTAGAAAAAAAAGGGGTTTGTCCCATTAGGTTAGAGATTATGCTTTGGTTGGTTGTTGTTATTATAGGTTGGACTATTGGCATGGTTAGACTGGATGAAGGATGAGTCATAAACTAGCTAATTATAGGCACAAGGGTAGATGGAATAGATACCACTATATTCTAAAATGGGGTAAGACTTGATTGAATTGGTTGTGGTTGTAAAAGTAGGGAAGTCACACTAGGGTTTAGGTGGGATTGGGTAGTTGGTGATGCTAAACTTTGGACATTATTTGTAGTTGTATTACTCATCAAAGTAGTGGTTTGGATAACCATAGAGAAAATAGTGGAGGTAACTAAAATTGCAGTTATCTCCATTACAGAGGTTGGCATACCATAGATTGTATCACCTGAAGAATTATGAGTTTAGCTCATAGCAAGGTAATGTTGAAGGGATGTCACATTGTGATCAAGAAATTTATCAAAATATTGATCTCCCTCATGAATAATGGGAATTTTGTTAGGGCTTGGAGTATGCTCTATATCTAAAGTATGCTCCATGATAGAATTAGAAGTGAGAGGGGAAGGTGGAAGTGGTTGTCAGCTTGCATATCTGATAAGAATTTTGGCTTGAGATCATGTCAATACCATGCAAGAGGAAGTATAAATAGTCTTACTACCCTATATCAGTGATAAAATAAGGAGAAAAAATTAGGTTTGAGTGTAGGTAAGTGGGTTATTTTAGCTTGTTATTTTGAGCAAATTAAAATTACATAGTCATCGATGTCAGTCTCTTGACCGATGTCAGTAGAAAAGGTTTCCTAATGTCAGTGGATTAACTAATGTCAGTAGGTAAAATATATCGATGTCAATAGAGTTAACCAATGTCAGTCACTATGATATCTTGGGAGATGGAAAATTTGATGTTTTAGAAAACTAGAAGTTGAAACTAGGTGAAACTAGGTGAAACAGTGGATGTAAGAGGTCTGTGTAAGAAGGAAGAACACTTACAAAAATTGAGATAAGTTATACAAACTAAGTATTAGAAATAGTATTGATTTTGTGAATCAATAGGAAAACATCCTTACCAACTCCAAAATATAGAAAGAAATAGAAAATTAGAAAAAGAACATACATTCCAACAACTATTAAGTCCTAGAGATTAATTTTTATTCTCATTTTGGCTTATGCCTTAATCAGATAGTGAAAAGAGAAATAAGTTATTAACGGTACTAGAAAGCAATCTAGAGTTGGTTTTAGGTTAGTTTTAGTGCTCAAGAGGAAATATATGTTAGACCAGGTACATGGCTTCTTATAGGAGCTTGCTCTCCACACTTCATAGACTTGGAGCCAAGCTAGGCTGCTTAGCTAAAATATACCTTCTATCTAGATTTTATACTCTACCAGAGAACAAAGTGGGTTCTCCCCTTGGTGGTGAAATCCAAGTAGGATAGGTGGGTAGGGTAAGGTGATCCACCAGGTGATGAAATCCTAATGGGCCTTTTTTTAGGTGAGTTTAGAATTTTGTTTTTGTGAGTGTGATTTAGTTTTGTAACATAGGTGCACTATAATTTATTCAAAATGCTTGTAGTTAACTAGGTGAGTTAATATGCAGAAAGAAAACAATGAGATGCAATAAGTTTTAAACCCAAATATAAAATGTTTGGATTCATATGAAATCAAAGATGAAATAGGAATAGAGAATGAAATTAACTATCCTAATGTGCATTCAATAAGAAGTAAAGAAGAGATTTTTTTTAACTTGTAAAAAAAATGATAAATTACTTTTAGAGGCAAAGAGAAAAGAAAGAAAATTTTAGTTTAATGCTTTTAAACAGAACATGAAATGTTGAATTTTTTTTTTAAGAGAGAAGAAAAGAGGAAAGTGAAAGAAATGAAGTTTTCACTATAATTCACCTATATGAATGCTTAAACAAAAAATTAACCCAAGGAAAACTCCAGGGTCCCACCAGGCGTGCCAAAAATGTTTCACTAAAATTTGTCTATTTCAAGTCTAAAGGAAAATAAATAAGAATGATAGGAATAAGTGATTAGAATGAACCCAAATTGATTTGTGTATAGTATCTATATGTTTTGATCACTCTTTTTTGGTTGGGGAGGACTACCTACAAGTAAGAAAGCATTACCACAAGATCTTTGTTACCAGATAAATGAGTGGGCTACCAAGCTATGCACTTGTTCTAGGAAGTGTGAAACTTCCTTAGAGATGACAGTCCACTTTTGAGAGACAAAAGAGTAATAAATAACTAAATGAGAGGTAAAGAGAGAGTGAAAGAGATATAATATTACCATTATTCACAACTTGAGTGCAACAGAGAGTGATAGGGTGCAGGTAGTGTATTTTATTTATATTTTAGAAGTTGTTTGGGTAGGTTTTGAAAATGTTATGGAATCCAAAGTCACTAAAATTGGTAGGGGAGTGACTGATATCAGTTATACTACTGAGGTCAGTGGTGAAGTTGACCAATGTTGATTAAGCTATCGAGGTTGATAGGGGAAATAATTGTCTAGGAGCTTACAAAAGGCTTTTTTGGGTCTAGGAAATGGTTTTGATCAAGTATAAGAGGTTGGGGAGAGTTATGAGAGAGAGAGAGAGTATGGTTTGGGTAGATATGGTTAGAGGTTTGGTGTGTCAGGTCAAGGGGAAACAAATAAAGAAGCTTTGTAACTCCCTCTCAACGGTTTGGTTAGGAGTCTGTAAAGTAATGCACAATATATATGAATTAATAGCAAAGTAAATACATAAAAGTCCTATATAATAAGTGATGTACTTAGTTATAGTGGTTACTAAATGATAAGTCCTATATTGATGGTCCCTATCAGGTAGTCCAAACTTGAATGCCTGAATAGATAGAATAAGTGGGTGATATTGGTCTTTAAGAGCTTAGTTCTTGATCTTGATTGACTTATACAAGATGAGAGTAATCTAGGATGTCAAAATTTGAATGCTAAGAGCTTGAATGTAATTAAGAATGAACTTTCTTGATTTTTGCTGACTTGAACTTCCGATTGGAGTTTGGCTTATATTACCAATGTCAGTGATCCTACCAACATCAACCATGGGTTGACCAATGTTGATAGCCATATAATAGGTAAAGCTTACTATTTTTGTCATGTTTTTTATTTCTCTTCATGCTTAGTGTGGAACCTATTACAAAATGATAAAAGTAAGAGGTTAAGAAGGAGGTAGTGATTAGGAATTTAGTTTTGAAGTGAGAATAAGTCTTGGGTAGTTAGGATGAGGGGACTAGGTCTTGAGGTGACTCATCAGGTGAGAATTAGTCATAGGGTGAGGTGGCTAGGTAAGGTGGAAAAATGAGTTTTTAATTAACTTAATTAAGTATTTTAAACTAATAAAATGTGTGAGGGGTAAAAACATGGGTTAGGGAGGCTAATTTTTATTATTAAAAATGGGCTAAAAAGGGATTCAAAATAGGGAGTTACACACATGTGTGTAACATAATTTTGGTGTTTATAGGTTCCAATTGGTTTTTTCCCCCAAGAGGATTTCCCATGTATGGTTTGTGTTATGTGCTTGATCTTGGATTATATTTCTTATACATTGTTATGAATGATGTGTATGTTTCATGATTGCTTATGGTAATTATTTAAGTACTTGTGAAAGATCAAAATTGAAGTTGGAACTAAAATTGAAATATCTAGAATCACTAATTCACACCCCTCTCAATGAATATACCTCTAATAATTGGTATCATATTAGGTCCTTTAGAAGAAGCCTAATAGCTTGAAGATGATGCTAAGTAGGTACAAAGATGGCTAAGCAGTTGAAGAAAGAAAATCAATAATGGAAGGATGTGATCAAGGTACTTGAATAATATATATGTACTTTGAATAAAGATTACAAATAAGATGATAATGTTATCAATGATCTCAAGGTTCAGTTAGAAGATTCTAAGATAAGGTTGAGTTCAAAAGAGGATGAGTGCATTCAATCAAAAACCAAGCTAGATTCACTAAATGGTGAGCATGATCAATTTATTGTCAAGATAAGTAAGTTTTAATAAGAGAAAAATAAGTTAGATCAGATCAAGAGCAATGAAAGAAGATTAATTAGACAAACCAATATAATAAAGTATGCTATTACTTTTCATGGACAATGTCATTTTTGTTATAAATATGGTCATAAGGCAAAATATTATAGAAATATGAGCTCTAAGAATGAGTTCAAATGGTGCCTTGGAAGAAGGATCAATTCATCTTAGAGAATACCTAACTTAGATCAGTCAAGAGATATGTTGAATTATACTATTTGATATAATTATAATAAAGTAGGACATATTGATAGTTCTGCAAGAATAGATTGAATAAGCATTCTACTACTAAAGATCACTCAATGGTGTTGAGACCCAAGACTTTGAAGGATAATCCTAATCAAAGTGGACTACCTAATACTATAAAGAAGGAATAAAATATCAAGAAGATACACGAGAATTTGTCCTAATCCTAATCAAGAAGGAAAAGGAAGATCACAATCTTCATCAAGAAAAAGGTATGAATGATCTTGTTTGTTTCATATGTCATAGAATTGGTCACTTTTCTAGGTATTGTAAGAACATGTTGAATAAGCTTCCAAAGAAAAATAAGGGATATAAATATCCTAGAAGGTTTAAGAAAGAACAAACTCAGATATGGAAATCAAATATTATCAATGTTAATCACACTAGTCTAAAGGGTGATAAGAAAGTTGCTCTAGAAGGATATATTACAAATTAGGATAAGCTCAAGGATCAAGTAGGTAAGATAGTTGTAGAAGACAAGAAGATTAAAACTTTGGTATGCAGACCTAAGGTAGTAAAGACTAAGGATACTAACTCTATTGAGTTCAAGAGTCTTGATGGATTATTTTCTAATTTAGAAAAAGAATCAAAATAAAGGAAATTCATGAGTTTCTATTAACACTTTTTGTTGACAATTCTAAATCAGAGAATGTATCAACTATCTAGTTAGAAAAGGAAAATCAAAAGTATGATCATGTTGAGAATGAAGAGATCAATATCAAAGAGAAGACTAAGGTTATATTTAATCCCAATCCTAAGGTATATGTAGATCCAAGTGAATATCTTGTTGTTGTTAAGCAAGTTTCATGTGAAGAACATTAGTTGTTAGTATCTAGTAATAAGATTCCAAACTACAAGATGGATTCTTTAGATAAAAAGGTATGTCATGAAACTATGTTGTCTCCATGTGTTATCGATTCTATATTAGAAGAGGAGAGTGATATAGAAAAGGAACTCATTATCATAGTTAAGTCAAATAATAAGAAAAATAACTATAAGTATCAGATGACTAAGGAGGAGAATTTGTGGGCAACTCCTGGTTACACATTATGGTAGAGATTTGTGGTTTAAAGGGTGTCTATATATAGTATTCAAGGAGACTTTTCAAACAAAGGAAGCTTGGTGGCTTTCATATTTTGTTTGGTGAGAATAAAATGAAAACAAGTATTTGAAGTCTTATTGAAGATATCATGTTCTTGATGAAGCATGAAGTTAGAAGAAGCTTTGTAGTTAGTCAGGTCATAGGATTAGAGGACTTAGGAGTTAAACCTAACAAATAATTTTTGTATAATAATTTTTATGTGATCAATATTATTATGCCAATTAGATAAGGTCTTTGGTTAAGGGGGATCATCAAGTTCATAAGCCTATTTTAGAGGTTTATGAAGGAACTATAGTACAAAATCAGAATGGGTGGTTCCAGGTGGCATAATGAGTTTGATTTTGTGTCATGAAGTATTTGGTTCTCATAAATATTTGTGTATTTATTTTTGGTGTGATTTATGTGTTTTTTATGTCTAAACGTATGCATGTGCTAATTGAAAACTTTATTAGATCTCAAGTTTCCCAATCATGCTTAAGAGCTTGCAAGTTCTAAAATGTGTTATAGGAGGTCAAGGTTACCAAAGGTATGAGGGATCAATATTTTTATATAAGTGTGTGATGGTTTTCTCCAAGTGTGAATTTTTTTTAGAGGTGTGCATTGACTAGGAGGTTTGTTCGCCCTGCTTGTTTTGAGATTCTAGGGTTTTAGGCTATGTTAGAAAAGAGGTTTTCCTTATGACTTGAGGTGTGAGGATTATTAATTTGTTGAATAGGACAAATGGGTGTTATAATAAGTATTCATATAGTTTTGAATGCTTTTTTTCTCAAATTATTCAAGTTTTTATCATTATAGAGGGTTAATTAGTTAGTAAGTTTGTGAAAGAAGTATGTTGTATAGGATAATCTTGGTAATGAAAATTGGTGTGATTGAGGGGGCTTATGAGAGTGATCTATATATGAAATTTTAAAACTTGAAGATGTGTCTACTAAAAATTTTGGACTCTACAAGCTTTAGGTAGGGCTATAAGGAGGCTAGACAGACCTAGTTTGAAGAAGAATGCATTTTACTTAGTTTCTCCAAAATAGCAAGGTCTATATTTTTCAAGGTTATTTATTAAGTTTATCTATATCATGTTCCTATTTGGAGAATGGCATGAATTTTTTTATTATTGTTCCTTGTAGTAACTTGAGAGAAGAGGCTAGTTAGAATGTGTCTTGATTCTTCATGGTGTGTGGAGAACTGAAGATGCATAAAAGGTGAAATTGCTCAAAGTTATTAGGGGGAGTCATATCAAATGTTTTCTAGTGAGTTACATCAGATTTAAATTATTTTTTGTGTTCTTTCTTCATTGGTTGTAGAGCTTGATTGAAGAGAGTGTTGGCATGGAGCAAGAGGAGGTTGTTAAGACAAGTAGAAGTAGGCTCAAGGTAAGGGGGAGTTTGTATCATTTTTATAAGATTGTATTTTCCTATTTCTATAGTATTTTTAGGTCATTAATATCAGTGTGTGACCACTTTATCATCATGTCAAAGGGGGATAAAGTTTTTTTAGGGAGAAAGTTCCTATTATGAGAGTGCTTTGAAGAGAGAGAAGGTGAACTATATATTTCTATATTGATAGGTGTTGACATCAATGACAAAGGGGGATATTGTTGGAGAATTTTCATGGTGGTGTCATAGAGGTTCCCTAGTGAGTGGATGAAGAGCCTTGATAGTCTATATGACAATGACAAAGTGTGAAATCTGCTTATTCTTGTATGACAAAGTGTGCAACATATTTATTCTTGTATGCTTTATGTATGATTGGATGATATTCAATATTGATATAGCTTGAGAGGATTGGGAATGAGTATATAGGTTTAAACATATGTAATGGATCCTATAAGATATTATCCATGATTTTAGAGCTTGTTGTATAAGTAGAATTCATCTGGTTGATCATAGCTTTCATCTAGACACTTTAGGTCCAGTAGAAAAAAATATGAGTTGGTAATTTGATGATATCACCATTGCCATGTGGGAAGGAGTCAAGGGGAGATGGTCATATGGTTATGATAACTATAGTACTTATTTATTATGTACTAGATCTCAAGTCATGCATTGAAGTGCAATCAAATATATGAGGGTGCAAAGTTGGCTTCTAAGATAGATTTCAATATTTTCCCATACTTTGACAAATTTGCAATATGCCCAGAAAGAGCAAAGTAAGTAGTTTGATGATAGAATATCTCACGCATGTGAAAATTTTAGGTAAAGATGATCATATGGGTTTGTTTTGTTTTTGACCTAGTTTATTTTTGATAATTTCCATATTATGTGATGTAGTACATCAAAAGATATTATTTTCCAAAGTTGGGCTTCTAGGTAGATTGACTATGTTTTCTTATAGTCAATTTTGCAGTGGCATAAAGAGACAAGTGAGCACTTTTAAGGTGTTATATCTTATACATGTAAAGGTGTCAAGACAATTTGATCATATGGGTTTATTCAATTTCGAGTAGAGATCATTTTCACTAAATTTGAGTTCATGTAATGAAGTGCAACAAAAGTTATGGATGATCAAAGTTGGCCTCTCAGGCATATTTGGACATGGTTGGATATCTAACATAAGTTTATGAGAAGGTATGTTAATGGTGTTATATCTCACACACATGAGATTTATATGAATAGTAATTCATATGGTTAGATTATCCTAAGAAATGAGATCATCTGGTCCAAATTTGAGATCCTACAGGTAAGCATAGAAGAAGTTATTGAGGTGCAAAAATGGTTACTCATGCATATTGATAGGGTTCCCATAGTCATTTTTGGAAGTGTTAAATCTTGATCAAGATCAAAGGTGTGTTTTTTCTCTAAGGAATCAAGAGGAAATGAGATGAAGATAGGTGCACAACATTTAACATCTAAGTAAAGGTACAATATAATGATCCAATATCTATAAAATGATCGTACAATTTGATCAATAGTGATCATTGATCGATAAAGTCCTTGTTGATCCATAGAGATCGAAAAAGTGCATTAAGTCAACATTTTAAGAGGACACGAGATGAGGTTAAAGTGATAGATGTTTAATGATTGGATTTGGAAATTTATGTGTTAAATCTCACACAAGATTGATGATGTGAGATTGATCCTAAGATAAGAGTCCACAAGATTCAAGAATTGTGTTTGAAGGTTAACTCTGATTGTTGTTATTCAAATATTTGAATTTTACATAGGAAAAACTAGAGATATATATTTTGACCATATATTTAAATAAAAGATGAATTCATGCATGTAGTAAAAATAAAAGTGGTAGAGGACTCTAAGGTGCATTTGGAAATATTTATTTGAAGATATAGAAGTCTATGTAAACAAAGATATTGAGCCTAGAAGTTGACTGCGTGTTTGTGATTTTTATTTAAGTTACCCAAGTAAGATATTTGAGATTGTATTGATGTTGTTTCAATGTTTCATGATGAATTAGCTATTAGATCATGTTTTAAACTTCATGAGGAAGCTCTATGTAAATTTTGGAAGTGTGACCAATCTATCTTGAGTTTGAACAATGCTTAAGAAGTTGACTATGTGTTTGTTCATGGTGACTGTGTGCATAAGGTTTGTGTTAGAGTTGTTTGAGCATACACAGAGGTAAGATAAGATAACTAAGACCATTTAAGGGTGTCATAAGGGATATAATGAGTGGACCTATGTAATTGGAAGTATTCATGTTTTGTTTGAAGGTGAGCTATATGGGTGAATAGGTCTCGATGAGACCTATAAGAGCTAGAAGTGCCTTGTTTAAAAGGTGTAGTTGCTTAAGGATGACCCATAGATACTATGACTAACTTATATAGATTGTATTGAGCCTTATCTTAATATAATAGATTTATTAAGGTCTAAGACATGCCTAATGGCTAACGAAGCTGGTGTTGATCAAGATTGATTTATAAATAGTAGAACCAAAGATGATGGGTTATAGACTCATATGACTTTAAGAAGTGTGAGCATTGAAGCGAAGAGGAGAAGAGGCTAGGTGTGACCAATGTTTGGGTTATTAAGTATAATAGATTGAGGATTATGAGTATGAACTATAGGTCATGTTTTTTATTGTAGAATAGTGCTCTTATAACTTGAGCATGAGTAAAGAAGCCTATAGTGATCCAAAAGGATGTTTTGGATATCTTGAGTATGAGTGAAGGATTATTGGTGTATGTGAGAGCTTGGTCACTAGTTTAACAAACTAATCAAAGTGTGTAAAATGTGTATGACCATATGGTAATGTTATTTTTGTTGTGATAGAGTTATTGCTAAGAAGTACATAGTGGTCCAAAATGTGGCTTTAGATGCATTGACTGTGTAGAGTTGAAGAAGAGATGATATACTTTGTATCTCCGTTAGATTGTTAGGTAGTCATTATTGAGGAGATTTTTCTCATAGGTGTTGTTTTGGGTCCTCAAAATTTAAGGGGGTAACAACCTATTTGTAAGGTGAAACTTCTTAAAATATTTAGTTGTCATGGGTTCTCAGTGAGATAGGTGTAGTAGCTCCTTATGAGATTGCAATCTCACTAAAACAAGGAATGGTAGTTCCTTGATCAGTAGCTTGTTGCTCTAAATTGATTCTTTTTTTATAGGATAGTAGTCAAATTGTAAGTTCCAGTGGGTTTTATTCTCCAAGAGGGTTTCCCATGTATGTCTTGTGTTATGTGGTTGATTTTAGATTATACTTATTATACATTGATATTAATGATGTGCATGTTTCACAATTGCTTATGGTAATTATTTAAGGACTTGTGAAAGATAAAAATTGAATTTAGAACTAAAATTAAAATATTTGGAATCACTGGTTCCCCCCCCACTCAATGATTGTACCTCTAACATCACTTTCATAGACATTAAGCACTTGGTGGGAGAACTACATTGGACATGATCCTTCCTCAGAGTACTAGTATGTAGGCAAATTTATAAACAATGAGGTATTGAGGATGTCTAGTCCATCCTACTAGCATACATAATTTTTTTGATAATGCCATACTTGCAAGGAGATGTTGGTGTAAGATATTAAATTCATACTCTTTAGATTATTAATGTGTTATTTCCTTTTGAGATGTTTATCTCACATTCATGAGGATAATGGGTTTGTGCCTTACTTCCACCTATATTAGGGAATTTAGTCCCACATGAATGGGATGGTGAGGATTACCCTATCTTCTACCTATTTCTATATCTCTATTATAAATTATTTGACACATAGTGGATAATAGATAGTTTATTCTTTATGTGCAATGTATTAGCTTCATGGTTATGATAATGGATTCATGGAGAGATCTTGATTGAAGAGCAATTTTAAATATATCATGGTATCGTTTCGGTATCCAACTACCATTTTTACAACTATCAATTTTCACATTGTTTGTCTACTCCAAAGATAATTTCTATGGTTCCTTTTTTGATAATTTTTTTTTATTCATATTCAAAACACCTCTATTGTGGAGTGTTTTTGGTTTTGAGTATGATTAGATATATTATGTTTAGATATAATCAATCATTATGATTTATATTTGAGTTGATTATATTTTTTGTGTTGGCCATACATTTTTTTGGAGAAATTATAAAGTTTTTTTCTAGAAAATTGCAACTATCTTGTAGATCAATTTTTTTATTCACAAAAGTGTTTGATTTAGAAAATTCTTTCACTACTAGAAAGTGAACTTCGAGAGGTGTCCATAAAGTGGTTATAATAGATATTATATTAAATATACAAGGATATATGAGGCTCTAAATTTTACCATGTAATTCTAATTTTTTTATGCACAATCAAGGATAAAAATCAGATTTTTTATTTAAATTGAAAAATTAGCATGGAAGATTAATCTATGTGGAAGATTATTCTTTTCATTTGCAAAATATTTCTTTAAAATCCACTTTTTCTATAACTAGTAGAAATAATTTAATTTTCTCCAAAAATTTAATTTTTTTTAGTGCACTATTTTATTTTTGACTCATTTCTGATGGGATAACCTTGTAAAAACTATA
This sequence comes from Torreya grandis, assembly GCA_037957365.1. Lineage (NCBI taxonomy): Eukaryota > Viridiplantae > Streptophyta > Pinopsida > Cupressales > Taxaceae > Torreya > Torreya grandis. The sequence continues at coordinate 3,246,775 of JARHVA010000608.1, read as the reverse complement.
TCTTTTGATTGATAACTCAAAATCAAGTGCTAATTTTTTCAAAAGTGTATATTTTTGTGCTTGATCTATTGGTGTCATTTATTTTTTAAAAATGCACTAAAATATAAAGTACCAAATTTTATGGGGGTTATACAATAACCATGGGATATTTTCTCTCTCATTAAAATTTTGGATGAATTTTTGTCTATGCTCGACATCTTATTTGCATGATCTTTGGCCGACATTACTCTTTCTTGGCCCACATTGTACCAATTATTCTGCTATTGTAATTTTCATTATCTCAAACACATTTATGGCTAAGTTTGATGTCCTTTTCATGTGTTTTATAGGTTGTCATGTTTGGTAGTTGATCATTTTAGGCATGATTTTGCATACATGGTGGATTTTTTCTTATTTACCACACTCTTTCATTAGCTCATGACATGCTCTATTCTAGTTTGCACATTGGCACTTTGACACACTTGAATTTTATGTCATGTCTCTATCAAGGCCCCTTTCATAGTTTTTTGCCTTCTTCTATAGAGACACTATTTCACTCCCTTATTTTTTGGATCACTCTCATGACTAGTGATGACTCTTTTGACGGGTTTACAATCTCCTAGTTTGGAATTATTTTAGTGAAACCTAGTGTCTTCCTTATTTTCATTTGGTATTGTTTGTGTATGGGATATATTATACTCTCACTAATTTATTAATTACCATGGGGGGTTTGACAATTTATCCTCATCTACTTTCATGCATTTGTGTGCTCTATTATAGGCACCTTTTCACTTCTTCAATTACTTGTCTCATCCATCACTGCCAAAGCCATCCTCTTTGAGAGACCTTATCTATATTTTCAACACCATTTTTTTATAGTTGAAAGTATCCCATATCATATGGATTTATTATTGTATTCCTCCTTTGCATGTGGGTATCTTATTCAAACATTTTATTCACCAAAACCTATATGAATATGTTTTACTTGTCTCCATGGCCTTTTTGGTGATTCTTATAGTGATACCAGTGTGATATCCCCACCAGTGACACCAGTGTGGTAGTCCCACCAGTCTTTGTTTTCAATTATCACCATATTGTTTGAGAGTTTTCAAGCAATGACTCATTAGGTTCATAGTCATTCTATCTAGTACTCTGGAGTGCAGTGTTCATATTTAATGATCCACATATTCAACACCATTCCTACTTTCACTTGGCGGTTGTAGTGACTCGACATCAATGTACTTTGGAAATATGGATTGGAATTCATAATGACACATAGATTCATAATGTATCTTTTATTTTATCTACCTATACTTAATGGGGGTGTTGGTGTAGGATATTACTTTCCTACTATTGAGCTTACTTAAGAATTATTTCATTTTGAGATGTTTATCCCACATTCATGAGGATGATGGGTTTATGCCTTATTTCCACTTATATTGGGAAATTTAGTTCCAAATTCATGGGATGGTGAGGATTATCCTATATTCTACCTATTTTTACATCTTTATTATAAACTATTTCACACATAGTGGATAATAGATATTTTATTGTTTGTGTGCAATGCACTGGCTTCATGGAAGTGATAATGGATTCATGGAGATATCTTGGTTGAAGAGTATTCTTAACTCTATCAAGAGATTAGGGATTACATATCAAATTAGGTTTTGTAGGTATAACACAAAGCTACAAGTTTTAATCATGCAAGAACATGACCTATATATATAGGCATAGGTACTCCTATAAAATAGGAATAATCTTACAAAGGGGACATTAACATCACGTTAAGGACACTACATATGAATGGCACCACTATTCAAACTAGGTTCTACTATCTATTGAGAAGATGAATACCAAAATCTTTATGATGAGACAAAATTTTAACTAGATCTCAAATTTCAAAACCCAAATCATCCATGATAGTTAGTTTTAAGATAAGTCTCTATTTATGCCTATTTATTTCTATTTATAGAGAGTAAAATAAGGTTAAATACTATAAAAAATTAGTATTTAATTATTACATATCTATTTGAATAATTTAGGAATATCAACCCTTCAATCAAACATAGGAATTACTTATGTAAAACCCTAAAAGATTAAATCATTTTGGTGAACCCACCTTACTTAGAATATTACATCAAACCCTGGTTGCATTCATCCAAATTTTGTGTAATAAATTTAGGGATGAATCCTTCTAATTTTAAAAATTTATTTAGACACCCTTGTTAATTAATATCAATTTTGTATTATGGTTTTAATTTATTTTTCATCTAATATAAATTGGTACAAAAAAACCCTAGATTCTAAAAACCCTAACCCTAGACAATACACATTAGGGTTATAAATTCATGTTTTTATATTTTTTTGTGCATAACCTAGACCATCCCATCATGATTATAATGATAGAATAAATAAATTACTTTTTATTACAAAGTTTCATACTTTTATTTTCATGTTTATTCCATTTAATTAGGAATGAACTAATAAAAGACATCAATACATGTATAGATGATGCTTACAATCAAATTAAATATTTATCATATTACATAGCATGCTATCTTTTTTTATGTGAAAAATAATTAAGACATTATTCTTTAGTAACATATACATATGTATACATGATGTTTCAAATCAAATAAAATATCTTTCATGTTGCATTGTTTCCATAGCATGTTATATTTCTTCTATGTGTAATAAATTTAAGATAAGTTTATTTAAATACATAGATAAATTGGTAAATTATAAAATAGTTATATTACCTAAAACCAAGCAATCCCCTTTATATGTATTTTTTTCTCTAGTTCACTCCTTTCCCATTAATCCTAGACATTTAGAGCATCATTGCTATTAGTTATCCCTCCCTCTTCTCAATCACAAACATCTAACTCACATCACATCTAATTTTATCTCTACACTTTTGTTAGACCTTATGGTTCTAGTTATGATGTCCTCATGTCATCCTAAAGCTCGACAAGTTTGCAAAACACATGATTATATATTTATATAGCATAACACTACTCATTTGAATATAATTTACATTTTAGATCTATTAAAACACTCTGACACATATAAATATATTTTTTTATGTGGCACTTTAGGATACTCAACTATCATAAACATTTGAGCCCACCTATGTGGCTTCTAGTATCAACACTATGAAATAGAAATAAGAACATGTTTATTTCAAGAGAGAGGACCTTACACCACATCACATCATAGATCTACATGTACCTCTCTATACTTATTTACAAATCAATGAGGTAGGTGTCAAATGAGTCCTTGTTGATAATGGATTAGTATTGAACATCTGTAAAATTTATTTTTTTTATGTCATCTTAACATATATGACACAAATTTGGATCCTTTTGATATGATCATCTGATGTTTTAATAATATTACAAAAAAATTTCTAGGTTAAATCATGTTAAACCTTACCCTCAGAACCTAAACAATACATACAACATGCCAAGTCATGCTAACTTATCTCAATTACAATCTCTTAGTAGACCATGGATCCACACAATGCATATAATTTCATCAACATTACACGCATGTTTAAAATTTAGATACAAAGGCCATATATACACATGCTCTATGTATAATTTTTTTTTTAAGTATTAAAAACATACATAGAGTTCATGTAAATATATTCTACACATGGATTTTTCTACTACACCACCCCAGGCTATAATTCAAAAGATAAATGCATTTCTACTAGATATTTCTAGTATATAGAGAAATAAGTTTACTTCACCTTTTGTAGTAATATATATGTTCAAAACATGGGTTACATAGGTTAGGGCCTTAGAAAATATTAATAGGTAATTATAAATCTTATTGAAGCATATTATCAATATGGCAAGCAAGGAATTATATATATATATATATATATATATATGATACATCTAATACTAGATCCTCTCAAAATGTCTGTCAACACATACATTTTTTTACACCTATCCCACAAGTCATTGATCTAGTGAATCATGTTTATACACTTTCAATTGTATACCTAAACCTTATCAATGATACAATTTCACTAGATCTAGTAGTTCTAGATGAGCTTGTTAATGATGATGCCCTCTTAAAATTCTTGGGTGCATATGAGGATATCCATTCCTTCTATCATAAGAATAATTTTCCTCATTCTGAAAGTGCTCAGACATAATTTGGTGAGTCTTCAGATGATTTGGATAATATGTTAGTTTATATAGATGATACAATCCCTACAACATAATATACTTTATATTGATATACATTTATCAATGAAGAAATAGTGAAATTTAATTATGGCACTAAAACTAATTCTCACATCATACTCTTGGCTATCACATTACATAAATCAAAGGCATAGATATTCATCAAATTTTAACTAATTTTCTTGAAGTATTTTCATGGGCTTATTTTAATATTCCTAGAATTGATCCATCAACCATATTACACATAATTACACTATATCCAAATGACAAACTAGTAAAGTAAAATATTCACAAAATGCATCCTAAAGTGTCTCTCCTTGTTAAATATGAAATCTAACATTTGTTAGATGTTGGTTTCATTCGACTAGTTTCACATCCATAGTGTGTTGCCAATAAAATTTTGGCTATCAAACCTAATGAACAAATCTTATGTCTTTGTGACTCTAAGGAATTCAATAAAGCATATCCTAAAGATTATTTACCTTTGCTAAACATTTATATGATAGTAGATTCCATAGCTGAATATGAGATGCTCTCCTTTATGGATGGTTTTTCTAAGTATAATCAAATAAAGATAGCTAAAGAATATAAATAAAATACTTCTTTCATGACATCATAGGGAACCATTTTCTATATAGTAATGTTGTTTAGATTAAATAACATTGGTGAAACTTACTAACTCACTATGATGCACATATTTCATAACCTCATTCAAAAGATAGTCAAAGATTATGTGGACAATTTGTGGGCCAAGTAAAAATAATGACAACATCATGCTTTTGATTTCTAAAAAATCCTTGAAAGAATAAGAAAATATAATGTTTGAATTAACCCTAAGAAATGTGTCTTTGGAGTTTCCTTAAGGAAAATTTTGAGTTTCATTATATCTCAATGTGACATAAAAGTTGACCCCAAAAAGGTCAAAGTAATCATGGATATGCCTCCTCCTACTAATTTAAAACAACTTCAATCCCACCAGGGGAAAATCTAGACAATTTATCATTTTGTGGAAAAACTCACTAATAAAACCCAATCCTTAACTTAAATACTTAAGAAATATGTACAACCTGAGTGGGATCTTACATGTTAAGAGAGATTTAAAACACTTAATAAATACTTGCTCAACCATCCCATCTTGGTTCCACGTATAACTAGTAAACCACTCCTACTTTACCTGTCTATGATAGATCATGCACTGGGGGCACTCCTAGCACAACATGAAGACTAGCATAAACAAAGATAATTTTTTTACATCAGTCACACACTAGTTGATTATGAGCAAAATTATCCAATAATATAAAATATTTTCTTAGCACTAGTATTCACTACTCAAAAACTTTGTCACTACATGATTAACAATGAAACACAAATCATTACCAATGTTGATCCCTTGAAATTGCTCATGTCAAAACCACATATTTTGGGTCATATTTATAAATGGGTTATGTTACTAAATTTTACCTCAAAATCATATTATAGAAAACTATAAAAGGAGAAATCATCAAAAATCAATTGGCAAAATCTCTATTATTGGATACAAATCATATTAATGATGATTTTAGAGATGATTTCATAACATACAATACTATTTTTGACATGTGTATAATGTTATTTAATGGCTCTAGATGTGCATGTAGTGCTGGTACTAGAATGTTTTTCATCAACCCTTTATGACACATGATACCTCTTATAAATCGACATAATTTCTCATGCACGAATAACATCATAGAATATAAATCTCTCATCTTAGGACTTCAAGTAGATTATATTATAAAGATAAAATTAATGAAAGTTTATGAGGACTCCTAATTCATTATAAATCAAGTCACAAATGTTTACCAAATAAAATAAAAACACCTAATTACTTATAAGGAATGGTTTAGTGTCTACACACTCAGTTTTAAAAAATGTCTATTAATAATATTCTACATAAAGATAACCATCATGCTGATAAAATTTCAAGTGTTACATAATTAATACCCATAGATATGGATGAAAAACAAGCTCTATTCTTAATTAAATGATTAAAATCTCTATCAGTGTCCCATGTGGACCTTATTACCTTAACAATACTAGTCATGACACATAGTTCAACACCATATAAATGGTTTTCCAATATATATATATATATATAACTTTTTGAATAAATATATTACACGAAATACCTTTAAAAAGAATGAAAAGTGAAAATTGGAATAAATCCCTCTATGATATGTCATTATTGGTGGTGATTTATTCAAAAGATATTTTGACAAAAAGTTAATCAAATGATTAATAGTAGAAGAAGATAAATTGGTTATTTGATAGTGTTGAGGTATGTTCGTATTATTGATCTTGAGGTATTTTTATTGTCATTGACGTCAAAGTCAAGATGGATGTCATTAATGTCAAGGTAATAGTTGAGGCTATACATGGTGAAATGGTATGTGAAAAAGAAGTATTATGACAAGATAAATTTTGAAGGAAACATATTATATCTCTATTGAGAGATATTTTAAAAGCAACCTAGTAATTATTCTAATGTTGATGGCAAGTCAAGGTCAAGATCATGATACAAGGTAAGTTACTACTGAGTATTAGTCTTGAAGATAATTGTCATATCATGAGCATGGTTTAGCAGTCTATGAGTTATATATGAAGTCTTGGTAGAATGATGTATTATGAAAAGTTAATGAGCCTATTGAGAGAAGTCTTATCTTTAGATAATATTTATTAAATAATTTTCTTGTTTGACATCATTGAGAGCTATCTTATTTGAGTCTAAATATTTGAGTACTAGATGTCTTAAAAAGCCTTATCTAGCCTTGAGAGATGTATGCATGAAGCATAATGAAGATTCATTAATTATGTCATTATAGGAATGATAAAGTGTATAAATCTTTTTAAACATGATAAATATTCAAATAATCCTTTATATGAGTTCTAAAGTTAGTTTTGAGGTTTTGTCCTTGCATGAAGAGACCTAGTTAGAAGGCATAGGCTTGGTAGCATGAGATAAGTAGTCTAAGGATTTTGAGATGATGGGTATAAGTGTGTGAGTAAGTTATGAGGTTTTATTATATCATAATGATGTGTTGATAATATTATAAGAGGTTTCAAGGTGTATTCAAGGTCTAAGTGTGACTGGAAGTTCAAGGCTTAATATGTAAAACTACCTAGTATTGCCTAATGAGGGGTCAAGTTAATTTACCAAGGTATAAAATATCTTATGAGGATTTTAATATGTGTTATATATTGTATCAAGTCTGTTGACCAAGTTTGTGGTCAAATCTTGAAGGAGAAAACATGAAAATTGATGTTGAGGTTTTTTATGTGCACAGAATAAGGTTTTACAGACCTGAGAAAGATTTTATTATGCTCATTGGCACGTGAAACATTTGAATTAATATAAAATAATATCATGGTCATTGATGAAGGGTCCTAACTTGAATTTATTGGCACTATTTTTACATTTAATGGGCAATTCTTTATGAATGATTGCTAAGAATGGAAGGTAGTCTAAACCCTCCTAAAACCCTCACAATGACTTGATAGGAAAGATATTTTTTCAAATGGTTAATAATGGATTGGATAATATATTTTTATGATTTGAAAATGTAGAGGACTATTTGAGGTTTCTCCAGGTGGCATTGGTCTATCATAAGAGTAAGTGGAAGCTACATGAAACCCCTTATTTTTTGGAATTTTGATGTAATGAGCAAGGTTGACTAGGTCAAAGCATGAAAATGGTTGGATGATTATGTGTGATAATTTTATTTTGTTCTAATGTAATTTTTAAATTATGTTTTATAACTTAAATATGCTAAATTGGTCATAAAAGTTGACCTATCACTAAATAGGCCTAATAAGGAAGACAATGAGGAAACTAGGTAGAAGTGAGAATGAGATTTGGGATGGGTTAAATTATATTAAGGATGGATAAAAATTCATGGGATAATTTTTAAATAACTATATCACACATAACCTATGATTATAATTTTAGGAGATGCACATATACAAGCAAAGATTTGTTCTTAAAATGATCTGTTTAACATAGTAATGTCTGTGTAGGGTGAAGACATAAGATTGGTCTATATTACCAATATTATTTAAATATTTTATAATAATTTTTAAATATCATATAAAACCATTTTAATTTCATAATTTTTTTCCCACATGCATTCTAAGACTTGGTTTTCATGATTATGTTTTTGGAACTATAGACAATTTTCTATGTATGAGTGAGAATGATGTTCCTGAGTCTTTTTTCATAGATTTTAAGAATAAAATGCACAATATTTTTTTATATATGTATATTAATTTATTTTAAATTTATTTATATTAATTATTAACTCCTATGAAGGTGTTAAAATTCAAAGACTCTAGACTAGGTTTTTGGAACCTCTGTGTAGTTTTAAGTGAGCATATGAAGATGATCAGTTTGAGATATTCTACCATTTATTGTGAAATATAATGGAATTTGTGATGTAAATTAGGTAATTTTGTTTATATAAATTTGATATTTTTTTATGTGTCAAATTTTAGTGTATGCATTATATTTATGAGATAGACTTTCTAGCAGTGAGAAGGCCTAATTTCAAGTAGACCTAATTATGTGGTTCAAGGAGTGAAATGAGATAAATGGTGTTAGATACCTAATGTGAGATCATAATGGGTATAATTTAATAATTTTTTAATTTTTTCATCCATTTTTTTAGGCTCATTGTGTTCCAATGTGGTTAAGGTGAAACGTGTGCTTTGAGAAGGCCTAATTACATTAGGTGTGTATTAGGCATAATGGTGGGTTTTGTCCTTATGGGTTATGACTAACTTATGTAATGGGTTTTTAACTTTTTAAAAAATGTTTTATGATATATTAAAAGGGTGATAAAATTATTTATATTTTATTTTATGACCAATATGGGTGAGATTAAGAGTCAAGTATAAAGAGAAGGTCTAATATGCCTAATTTAACCAGTTAGAATATTGAGCACATGAGTGAATGATATAGAGATTTAGAAACCAGGTAGAGGGTGTTAATAATATAATATATATGTATTTATCATGTCATAAAGTTATAAATATGTTTATATAGGTGATAATCAAGGTCATTTGACCTAATTCTACCAAGGAAAGGGTTAGTTGAGCAAGAAGGCGTAATAGGCTGTTTGAGGGAGATAGAAGAATGAGAAGAGAAAAATAAGCTGGTCATATTGATTTGAGTGAGAAATAGGTGTTTGAATTTTATCTTAGGTTCAATTTATTTTATTTGGTTTTGATTTACCTAGGGTTTTGGTTCCTCTTTGCAATTTAGTGTTTTCTAAAGTACTAGTTTAGTTGGTGCTTGACTAGTGTGGGGTTGGTGCTTCTTTTGGGGTTGGTTACTCACTAAATTTTGATCTAATACTTATATTATTGTATTTAAATTTTATTTTTATTATTTTTTATCCCTCAATAGTTTTTCCCACATATATCATGTGTTCTTATGTTGTTTGCTTTCATAGATGTTTATTTATGCATTGGTTAATGTGTGTATGTGAATGAATGCTTCATGAATGATAAGTTAAATTTAATAGTTATTTCAAGGCATATGATTCAAACCAATAACATTATTATATATACCTATAACATTTGGTATGACATCAGTCCTTTGAAAGAGGCCTAATAGCCTTAAGGAGATCTTAAACAAGTAAAGATGTCTAGTCAAGCATAAGTTGATTTTTCTACAAGCAAGGCTATGTTATTTAATGGATCCAATTATGATTTTTAGAGTGTTAGGATGAGGAAATATTTGATGTCTCATGTTTATGATATTTGGCAATAATTTTTTATGGATATACTACACCCTTATTCCTCCCAAATATGTAGTTTACTTGTTGAGGGTTGATGAAGTGGTCAACAACATAAGAGGCCTAGGTGAAGAATTGAAAGAGTATACTATTGTTCAAAATTTTTTGATATATATAACTCCAAAGTTTGATTCTAATGTGTTTTTTATTGAAGAGATTCAAAATCTAGACAAGCTATAGATAGATGGACTTCATGGCATCCTAACAACCAATGAGATGAGGACAAGTGAAGGAAGACCTATAAAGAAGGAAGATGCATTCAAGGTAGAAAATAAGTAAAAGGAGAATAAGACACAGGGTGATAAATTCAAAAACATTGATGAATTTGATATTTTGATGATGATTTGATATCTATGTTTACAATAAATTTGAAAATCAATTCAGGTAAATATAAGGGTAAGCTTCCATTTAAATGCTTTAATTATGGAGAGATTAGACACTTTGATAACAATTTACCTCATAATAATAAGGAAAAGGATGATGATGAATATGATGAAGGTCATGATCATGATAAAAGATTCTATACGTCTGATAAGAGCAAGAAAATATTTAGAAGGTATGATGACAAGATAATTTTTTTTAGAACAAAAAAAGACTTTACACCATGAAAGATTGAAATTCATCTTATGAGAGTGAGAGAAGTGCTTCTGAGAGTGACCATGAAGTTCATGGTCTTGATATCAATGAATTAATCTACATGGTTATGCAAGCAAGTTTTTCAAATCAAGAAGAGTACATATAGATTTGAGGAGCTATTATTGATTCAGATGAAGATGAAGATGAGGTGGAATTTGAGGTTGACTTGATGAATTATATATAAGAACTAAAGATTGTGAAGAAGAAGAATAGGTTGATAAGGTATATTATCAAAAATTAAGAGGATAAAATTAACTTATTTTAATTTAGACTAAGAAACAACTCCAAGGAATAAGAGGAAATAGTCAAACAGGTGGAGATAAACTTGAGATTTTGACCACAAGCCTAATTACTAAAGAAGAAGAATGTGGAAGGCATATAAATAAAGTGGATTCCTTGAGCACTAAATAAAATTAGGAATCAGGTAAGGTTAAGTCCTTTGTGAATTTTCAAAAGATTACTAATGATCGAGACAACATCCTGAGTAGTCAAAAGATTACTAATGATAAAATAGGTCTTGGATTCAATGGAAACCAAAAGAAAAACATGTATATGATCAAGAAGGTCAATGGTCAATCATAGATTGATGGTGTTAGTAGAATGAAGTCTTATCCTATTAGGTATCCTAATGTTATAAGGTATGTTAATCCTTTCAATGGCTATTATTATTCATGTAACTAATTTGAATAATGAATATGCATGGAACTATGAGGATAATCAACAATCAAGAGGTATGGGTCATGGTGTGTTTCCATCAAGAGGAATAGTGTGTTTAAATTGTCAAAATGTGGGTCATATTGCAAAGTAATATAAGCATGGATTCTCAAGCCAAAACAAGATACTTGAGACTCCTTGAATAAAAGAAAGAATACAAGATAGTGAGTGGAAACCAAAGGTAGATAAGGTGAATGATGACCAGTCTATAAGTACAATTGGACTATTTTACATGGTAGAGAATAGATCAGATGCAAAAAAGTGTCAATAATTCTCCCTATTAGCTCAGATAGTGGATGAATAAGTCAATTCAAATAGATCAAGTCATAATGATATTTAAATGGATATTGAAGAACTCAAGCCCAAAAGGATCATGAAGAAATTCTAGTCTAATAAGTACATGAAAATCTAAGAATCTC